>MNCI01009676.1:627942-684073 GCA_015680685.1 Gnetum montanum
TTGTTCAGTGTTGTCAGCTTTGAGTTGCTTTACCTCATTCGCTAACGCTTGCATCATCTATCTTACTTCTGCCCACTCTTGAGTGGTAGGCAGATTAATTGGTTGGGGAGGTTGTTGGGTTGTCAGTTGTTGCTGTGGAACAATGTTCAGAGTTGCGGTTGTGGGGTGTGGCACGTTGAAGTGAGTGGGTTGTTGAACAAGGGGTATGGCCCCTTGCCTAGCCACAAACTGTGAAGTGACACCCTGGATGTGCGGGGCCGATGTAGTGAAAGTGGCCCCATGCGTTTGCATGTGCGGTATGTACTGGGTGGAGATGGGGGTGGGTAATCTCTGTTGGGGTACTGGTGCTTGTGTGCTCATTGACACTTTGTGAGTGGTCGTCTGTCCCATGTGAGAATGGAGTGCTGGGTTCATGTAGGCATGGGGACTGAGGGTGTGGTATGAATCCTCAAGTTCAGATTGTGCCTCGAAGTGATCTACATCATGTTGGTTTTGGGGCTCCTTAGTGGGTCACTGTGAGTTTTGGCTCCTTGCCAGAAGGAGCTGGGAGATGAGCTTATGCTGAGGTTCGGAAAGGGGGATGATGTCATATACAGAGGGGACGAATTCGTGACCTCCCATGTATATGTGCTCGAAGTTTCATTTTGCCTCCTGTTCTATGGTGTCAAGAGGAAGGTTGGCTTGGATCTTCACACAGATGTAGTTATACTGTTCTTGTGTGGGGACTATGAAGGCACATGTGTTAGAGGTCGGGGATGACTCCATGGTGATGTGTGATGGAGCAACGTATAACAAGTGTCGAGTGTATTTCGGGCTAAGTGTGCAGAGTGTTCAGTGTATGAACACTGAAAATTTTTCTAAGTGTCTAGCGTGTACAATGTAAACGGGAGAAAATTTGGCTAGGTATAAAATTATGAACCGTAGTTGGACATGGATAGCGATTTCGAGTAAGGGGAAGTCATCTCGGAGTCATTATGTTGTGTGTATTGTATGCCTTAGACAAGGTGATCCATGTTGGTGCGAATCGCAGCGAATTCGGCTTTGAAACGGGCTCGTTTTGGGTGTTTTTGTTGAAAAAACACTGTAGCGGTACTGTATCAGTACTGTAGCAATGTAAACACTGTAGCAAGCGTAAAACACTGTAGCAAGCGTAAAAGCACTGTAGCAACCGTAAAACACTGTAGCAGCGTAGACGTTGGGAATTTGTTTGCAGCGTAGAAGCTGGGGTTTCAGTTTTGCAGCGTAGACGCTGGGGTTTCAGTTTGGTAGCGTAGACGCTGGGGTTTCAGTTTGGCCCTCCTTCTAGCGCCAAAAACTATGCTGATCGAAATCGTCGGTGCGAGGCTGGAACGTTACGGGCACCGAAAGATCAGCGGACAAGCACAGTCGACCCTGCCTCCGCTTGAGGGCAAGCTAGAGTGGACGAAGGTAGAGCGCCTTGAATGGTCCGCACGCGGATCAAACAAGGACTTCCCCGACCGCCACCGAAGTGTTATACGTTGGGTTATGTGTAAAACAGAGCGTAAACGGTGAAACAGGCACAGACAGCGTAAGCGTAGAGGGGCATAAACAACGTCGAGCATGAACAGCGTAAACAAAGATAGGCCCAGCGTAAGCGTATATAGGCGTGAACAGCGTAAACTGCATAAACAAGTACAAAGGGTGTAAACAGATTCAAACGGCATAAACAGTGAGCGTACACAGATGCAGACGGAGCATAAACGTAAGCAGGCGTAAACGAAGCGTGGGCCAAATTGTAAAACTGTAAAAGAACTTGCAGCAAGCATAAACAGTGGATTACAGAGTTAAATGTTGTGCACCGGTCTAACGCAGTTGTGTAGGGACACAAGGTGGACGTAAAGCCCCGGTGGATGGAGGAAAGCGGCCGGCTGACATGGTAGGCGGAGCGCGGACTGTGCTCGGCATACAGGACTTCCAGCGTAAGCGTAAGCGTAAGGGGGTTTCTGCAGCGTAATTGCTCTAGGTCTGCTCTGGTAAATTTTTTGCGGCCTTGGTAAATGCGGAAAACTGGGCTATTTATAAGGGTAGGGTTACCGGGAAAATCGGACTGGGAGACACGTGGCGCATAGACTGGGCGTTACAATTTAGAAACATGGTATACGCTGGGCGTATACGCTGCAACAGGCCGGCGTATACGCCAGGCGTATACACCGGGCGTAGACTTGGATAGATGTTGGCGTATACGCTGGGGCTTATACGCTGATGGCTACTGGACGTCGACTTGCTTCAATTCTTGCTTCTGTTGCACCTGTTGAGTGTGCGTGTGAAGGATATGCTGAGCATCGGGTATATACGCTGGGCGTATACGCTGGTGAATGTTGGGCGTATACGCCGAAGGATGTCTACTTGCTTCAATCTTTGCTCCTCGGTGTAATCTTCATGCTGCCATTGGAGATCTTGTCGTCGAGCGTGTGGATCTGTCGTACCTAGGCGTGTACGCTGGAGAGCCGGGCGTATACGTTGGGCATAGACGCTGGCCGTGGATGCCGGGCGTAGACGCTGGCACAACACGGTTTAAAACAGGGCGTATACGCTGGGCGTATATGCCGGCACAACACTTGGTAAGAACCAGATGTTTCAATTTTTAAAATTATCCTGTGTGACCTCAAATGTAGCTGAAGTCGCTTGTGGGTCGCGGGGATCTGTTTCTTGTCAGACAGATGCTAAACTCAAAGATTTTTGTGGTGTTTCAGGCTCCACCATGGATGAGAATGGGATGATATTCTTGTACCATATTTGACTACTTTTGGGGCATTTGGAAGCTCTAGAGTGCCTCAACAGGGTCTAGGGGTTACTAGACTTTGAGAAATGGCTACTAGGTGGTCAATTTAGATCATTTTTGGATTTCCCCCATCCATCCATGTTGGGGATGAGATGATCAATGTTGAAGAAGCTTTCCCTATAATAAAATTACCAAATTCTAAGGTTTCAATCAATTTTAGCTAGGTTTGGTGAGGTTTTAGGGCTACTTAGAATGCTTGGAAGGGTTCTAGGTCATGTAACTTTGGGGATCAAACACGTGCTAGATGGGTGTTTTGGAGGTAAAAATAGGTGTTACCCCATTTTTTCCACATTGGGCACTATTTCTCCAACATGGAAACCCATGTTATCTAGTTTTGTGCATGTCCAACCTTTTCTGGTAGCCTAGGGTTGAAAAAGATAGGTTTTGGTTACTAAAAATGGTAAATAGATATATTTTAATGATTTTAGGCATTGGGAGGTATGTGTCCACATTGTGCATGGAATCCCTAGCATGGATGTATGGGAGTTAAGATTGAAATATTGCTTTAATTATCAAAAGTGGCCAAAACACAACATTGATGCAGTTTTTGGATAAGATGGAAGGTGTATGATGAGGCCCACAATTCAAAAATTTAAAATTTTTAAAAGTGAAGTTGTTTCCCACAATCTTAGTATGGAGGAAATTCTCCCCCTTACACTTTAGTACACTTATAGTTATGGTGTACTAAATTGATAGTTGGGGTTTAAAGGTGGGCATTTAGGTTTAGAGGTAGTTTATATTGTTAAATTTTGCATATTTTTGATCATAATTCATATTCTTGAAAATAACACATTCGAGGAGAGCTTTGATAGAGATTTTATAGTAGAAAAAACCTATACTTAATGTGGAAGTCTCCCATATTCCTCATAGTTAGCATTGATCTTCCTTTTTTCTCAGATTCCAGTAACTCTTAGCATTGAGCCTACCATGGTGACAAAGAAAAATCAAAGAAAGAGCTGGAATCCAAAGATTTAGAAGGTAGACAAGTGTGCCAAGGATCTACCAGGGGTACCTAGGCCCATCTCAATCCAAAATTTATCTATTGCTACTCCAGGGTAGGTAGTTCTAGTCGTTTGTGCTTTGGTTTCTAACTATTCTTATTGCTTTTCTTATGTTTTTCTTGCCACATGTGGGGCTATTTTTCTTAGCTCTACATTGATAGAGGAGGTAAAATGAAATTTTGTTGAAATNAATTAGGCTTAATATTTTTATGTTTTTATCTCAAAATTTGGGGGTATGGTTGTTTTTCTTAAATTTAGGCTGAAAAATTCATCAAAATTAAATTCTAATAAAATCCTACCCTATTATGTTGATGTGTTTCAAATGGGTATCAAGTATTTTGGCCACCTTTGATAAGTTTTTATGGCTATGTTAAATTTGGTTTTAGCTTTTTAGCTTTTTACATGAAAAAAGCAATCAAAGTTGTGTATTTTTCCTTAAGAAAATGGCTAGATATTTTTCCAATATAATGTTATGGATTTTTAGCCCTACATTTAATCTTTCCAATGGCTATTATCTCATTTGGTTTGGCTTTGAAATGATTACATTATGGTTATTTTCCTAAGGTCATGAAGTTAGGTTTTTTGCGTCATTTTAAGTTCAAAACTTTTCTCTAACAAAAAGGTAGGGGTTTTAGTTGTTTTTTTTTTGTGGCTAGGTAGGTTTTAGCTTTATCTTTTCAACATAGGTATAATCACTCCAATTGGACTTCAAATAAATTTTTAATGAATTTTTTAGTAAGCCTATGTCAAAAGGGGGATTTGAGCTATTTTTAGATTTTTATCCAAATTGCTGAATTTTTTATACATAAACAAGAATTTTTTAAAATTTTTATTAATTTTGGATGCATAGGTATTAATTTTTAAGCTTTTAAATGGTTGTGGAATCACTTTGTTTAGAGCTAAAACAAATTTTTGGTGAATTTTTTACCAATCTTGCGTGAAAGGGGGTTAATGGTGATGGCTATGATTTTGCTATTTTTGTCTATGTCTTATGTAAAAAATGGTTATGTTTTATTGGTTGTAATGGCTATGGCTAGAAGGTCCATGGTTTCAGGATTTGTTCCATGATAGAATCACTAAGATTAAAGCTTAGATGAATTTTCATAAATTTTTTTAATTATGGTTGTATCATGGTTGTAACACTTTATGTGTAGTCTTTCTTGCCAACATGTACAAAATATTTTCTATATTTGTTTTTATAAAAAGTGAAATATTTCATATTTTTAGAAAGCTTTTTACTATGGCTATATGCTTTTTTCTAAGTTTTAATGCTTTTTCTAAGTTTATGCATGGTTTGAACTAAGGCTTAATTTTGGCTATGAAGTAAAAGGTTATGAAAGGTTATAACAATTCTTTTTGTAGAATTTCTTAAGCTAACTTGAAAAAACACCTTAGAGATTTTTACAAGGGCTTATTTCAACCCGACTAGGATGTTTTTCCAAACTTGTTAAGAAATTATAATTGTTTACTTGAAGCCCATTATAATCATTTAGGGTTTACTTGAAGCCCATTCTCATCATTGTGGAGTTGGTAGGCATTCTATGTTATATTGGCCATCCCAAGGCCAACACTCCACTCCACGACATGCCCTTGGGGAAGTTATCACCATGGTTTTAGCTTGGGACAAGGAAACTGCTTGCTTACATCTTGCAAAATTTCAATGTGATGCTATGGTCACATTTGTCTACAAATGTGGCTCGGGCTATAGTGAAGACCCTGTTGGCTTGGGCATCCAACTTGATTGTAAAGTTTATTACTAACAATCTACCTCCTAGGATAGCAGGGGGAATAGTAGATGCCATTAGTCCATGTTACCTTATGAAGATATAGATGATGCTAGAGTATAGCCAATATAATGCTAACAATGCTCTAATGGTGGCACATAGAGCCCACACATTGTTTTAGAACTCACTGGGCATTGTGTATCATCTACTAAGGTAAGAATAGTTGATATAGTATTTTTATGGATTTATTGGCTTTATTGGCTACTTTTTCTAACTCCATTGGTTTTTTATGAACTTTTTACAAGTACTAAGTCAATGATCAAGGCTTGATCATTAATGAACAAACCTTGGCTGTGTCTCAAACTACCTTAGATGAATTTACCAAGGGTCTCTAGATTAGAACTATTATGTATCAATAGTTAAGAGGGAACTTTGAGGCATAGACTATGAGGTTCAATCTTGTATACAAGAAGTGTAAGGATGATAGGACAATACGCAACTAGTGGGTGGATACCACCAACTCCATGGATCAGACCCTTGTAGCTAGGACTTCTACTCAAACCACATCAAAGAAGAAAAAGAAAAGTAAACATAAAGGCTATAACTTCTAATGTTTTATGGTTATAAAAACTTTAAGTGTTCTATTGCTTTGATTAGTTGTTAAGCTTTCCTATGTTGATGCTAAACTTTGGTTGTTACTTTGTAGGGCCTTCCACCTCTAATAATGTCACCATACTACTTTTAGGAACACATCATGAGGATACCCTAATCCTAAAGCTTGGTAAGGTCATACTAACATAGGAGTGGCTAAGGGGATATGGGCCTAGGAACATTCAAGCAAACATCTAGCATGTAGGTTTTCTTGATGTATTTATCGCACCTATCCCTTCCATCCTTACTATGAAGATGGTACATGTCATTGACTCCTTTAATGAGAAGGCTAGTTATTTTAGCATCATCATTTGAGGTGTGAAGGTTAACATATATATTTATGAGGTCAACTTTTGCAACTTGTTTGGTGTCCCCACTGATAGGGCAAAGGTTCCCACTAGGATAATGAAGGAATCTAACCATCATGAGAAAGTTTTGAAGTGGCTTGGTATCAAAAAGGACCATATTGAAATTTCCATGGATGGCTCCATAAAGCTTGATCTAAAGAAATAATATCCTTTTTTTAGGTCTCATGCATTTCCCAAACTACTATTGCAAAAGAAGATGATCAAAATCACATAGGAGTGGACCTTTAGGAAGGTCTTGATGGGTGGTACTAGGTTCAATTGGGTAGCTAATTTGGCTATTAGGGTTCAAGAGAAGATCCTTAGACTTTGTGTAGACACCACTACAATAATCCATTTGCATTTTGCATTTTTTGTGGGTAATTTGAGGAGGTTTGTAGAGGTTTTGGTCATGTAAAGGAATGGATGATGGGTTACCTAAGATCCAAGACAACCTTTTAAGCCTTGGATAAAGCACATTTACCCAACAGTGCAGGCCCAAAATCCACTAGAGAAGATGGATGATCCATTGTCCATTACCACCAAGGATCTTGAAGTTAGGTAGTGTGAGTCCCCTAACAGTATGAATGATGATGAGCCTCTTATGTTTCCAACAACCATCTTGGAGGCCAAATGATTAAGTAGGAAGGCTGAAGGGGTAGCTAAGAAGAAACTTAAGAGGTCTATGGAGGAAGCACCACCGAAATTAGACCAACCTACCCTAAAGAAGCTTAAGTTTAGGCTTAGGCCATTGCAGTAGGTAATCATGGGTATGCTTTGTTTAAGTTTGGCTATTTTATGTTTTGAATTTTATGGCTACATCATGGTTTCATTTGTTAAATAGTTTTGTATATGCCATGGTTATAGACAAACATCAAGTTATGGTAGACCAAGCTGTCATGGAGGAAGAACAAAGGTGTGTAGAAGAGGCACTCCTAAAGCAACTTGAAGTTTAAGGGTTTTTCAATGTAGATATAAATGATCTAGATGTGTTTTTTGGTGAGGCAGTGTTAGGCACATCCCCCATTGTCATTCTAGAGGAAGAGGAGGAGGAGCTATGTATGCCCAAGTCTTAACACTTTTATTATATATTATGGTTTAATTTTGATTTTTATCCTAACCATTTGATAATTATTATGCTTATAGTAGTTCTTGAGCCACTAGTTCAACCCCCTATCCCCATGTTTCATGTGAAATCATGGGTGAAGACCCTAGAAAAGATGGATTTCATGCATGGAATGGCTAATGCATGGAATGGATAAGGAGATCATTAATTGGTTGCAACAATTTGCACCTAAGATAGGTAACTGTACTGTCCGAAATCGTCGATCTCTGGTTGGAAGGAAACAGAAACCGAGGAATCACCGGACATGCACAGAAGACTCTACCTTCATCTGAGGGCGAGCTGGAATGAACGAAGGTAGAGTACCTTGCGTGGTCCGCACTCAGATCAGGCAAGGATTTCCCCAAACGTACACCGAGGTGTTATACGCTGGGTTATACATAAACGGTGTGAAAGATGCAAAACAGAGCGTAAACAGCGTAATTGATGTAAATGGAGCGTAAACATAAAATAACATAAACAATGAACATGCAACAATTAGTGCAAACTGTAACAGATTTTAGGAAAAAAATGTAACAATGGTATTTCAAAATGAGAGTTACAATGCACTGGTCTAACGCAGTTGTGGCTTTGACACACGGCAGACGAAAAGCCCTGGTGAATGCAGGGATGACTATGGACTAGTTCACACTATAGGCACAACGTAGAGGCTATATGCTCAACGTACAGGGTTGTCTAGCGTACAAGGTTCTTTGCTTTGGTTCTCAACGTCTCTGCTTTTCTCTCTGGTTTCTCTAAAAATTTGCCAACCAACCTTAATCTAGTGAAAAACTAGGGCTTTTATACAGGTTTTGACATTAGACTCGGGTTGGGTGACACGTGGTGCATTGACCGGGTGCAAAAGCATAAAATTTACAAGTGTACAACATGTTACATCTGCTGGGCGTATACGCTAGGCATATACACTGTATCTGGTGGGCGTAGACTCTAGGCGTATACACTGGATGTGCTGGGCGTATACGCTATGGATGCTGAGCATATACGCTATGGATGCTGAGCGTATACGCCGGGTGTATACGCTGATGGCTGCTAGGCATACACGCTAATGGTTGTTGCCTTGTACCAAGTCTTACTTTGCAGTGCTGTTTCCATGCCGTCTTCAGGGATTGCATGCTGGGCATATACATCAGTCGTACAAGCTAAACGCACTTGTGAGGCGTGTACGCTGGTCGTGTACACTGAGAATGTTGGGCGTATACGCTGGGTGTATACGCTATGGATATAAACTTGAGCGTATACGCTAGGCGTATACACTGAGAATGTAAACTTGGGTGTATACGCTGGGCGTATACACTAAAAATGCATACTTAGTGAAAATTAAGTATCTTGATCTTCGAATTTACCATGTTTGATACCAGATTTAGCCGTGGTTGTCTGTGGGTTGCAAATACCTACTTCTTGTTGGAAAAGTACAAAGCTCGAAATTTTGTGATGTGTCATTGGCCCCTCTTTGTTGATACTTGGAGGAATCGACCCAAGAAGCATCGACAAAGAAGTGTAAAACATCACAAGCAACTCAATAAAGACATTGTCCTTTGCCACCTGACTAGACATCATCGCACCGTGTTCTGTAGTACATAGGATTGGAAAAGTGAAATCTGTAGCTGGTAGGAAAATGGAGATTGTGGGGACTAGTAACTGACCAAGGGATTATGCTTGGTAAAGGGGATGCTCTGGTGTGCATCATGCTGATCCTTGTCGATAGCCATTGTTTAGCAGACTCGGAATCAAGACATGCGATGTGTGTCCTTTAGCAGAACAAGACTCTTGGTTAGTGTCCAAGAGGACTTGTTGGTGAGAAAAAAGCCACATGATGATGTGTTGCATTCTTTGGAGGAACAGGGCCCTTGTTTGGTGTTTAGGGGGAGCCTGTTGGCGGAGAGCCAAAGCCATGTAATGGGATGTTTCTTGATTGTTTTGGACATGAGCACTTGGTTCTAAGACAACTGCCTCCCTGCCTGGGGCTTGTATGAGAAGTGCCAAAGGTCTTTCCATTTTTTTTCAGGAAGAAGCTTTGTTTTGATCTTGTACTCATGCTCAAGTGCTATGTTGTATGTTGCAACTACTTAAAGGTGTTACAGTGCGCAACAGTATGCTCAAAGTTTTGAGTGTACTGGGTGTATCAAAGGTGTGGCTGAGTGGAGTGTGTCGGTGAATAGATAGGGAATGTACCAGGAAATGGGGATGTACTAGTGAATGGCTTGATCTAGTCTTGCCACGTGTGTTGTGAACATTGCCTCACCTTGCTGCTTATGATGAAGTGCATTCTTGTGCAAAAACCTCTGAGTGTCATCCTACAAACACAACTCCAAGGAGACAAAAAAACCATGAGTGAATATATGAGCTTAGACTTAAATAGCTACGGATGGAACAAAGGCACTGGAAGAGATTTCAAGCACTGTATATGAATGGCAACAATGTTGGTAGGATCATCTGATGGCGAGCGGTGTAGTGATTCTGATGAAGTTTAAATGTGGCCGCGGATTGAGGAACCAGAGATGAACTTGACAGTTTATAGTCTTAGCAGACTATCATGGGTTAGTTTTATGTCATGACCCATTGGACATTGCCCGTTTAGCGTCATGGTAGACGATACATTGCCAGTTTCTAGTCTTGGCGGACTACAAAGAGGCAAACCAGTTTATAGTCTTGGTGGACTCTGGCGAGTGCAACTGTGGCAGTTTACTGTTGTACCGAACGGGTGCTAGTTAATTTTCATTACAGATGTTGTGTGGTATCAGTTTATTGTCATGATTCCAGGACTGTTCTATGGTATCAATTTACCATCATGACTCCAGGACAAGCTGTGGTATCAGTTTATAGTCGTGACGCCAGGACTCACACATACCTGAGCTTGTACTCAAATATAGAATGGTTTTAAGAACAAGTGATTGGTTGAGTTTGCAAGCTCATGCCCTTCCATATCAACTAACTTGAATGCTCCGTTATCGTATGATTTAGTGACCAAGTAAGGCCCTTCCTAGTTGGATGAGAATTTGTCCGAGTGTTCCCAAACGGCCTTAAGTACAAGGTCGCCTTCTTTGATAGGGTGCTTATGAATGTCATGTTGGGCGTTGCCGTTGCTATTTTTGGTACCATTCATTCTAATCGAGTGCACGTATGTGCTCCTCTTCCACCGAGTCCAGGTCAATGATGCGCAGGTCATTGTTTTGTCCTTTGTCGAGGAGTCTGCAAAGTGTGATCCTTAAAGATGGTACCTACAATTCCAGAGGTAAAACAACTTCTGAACCATAAATAAGACTATATGGTGTTTTACTTGTTAAAGTCCAATGTGTAGTACGATATGCCCACAATGTGTATACCAATTGTTCATGCCATCTTCGCTTGCTTTGGGTAAGCATCTTTTTAAGTATAGTAATAATGATTTTGTTGGTGGCTTTTGCTTGCCCATTGCTCTGAGGGTAGTAAGGGGATGAGAATGAATTTTTGATCCCCAGACTTTCACAGAAAGTTTTGGTTTCAGCACTGCTAAATTGTGGCCCGTTGTCAGTGATGATTGTCATGGGGATGCCAAAATAGGTTACAATGTTTTCGAGAATGATGTTGCACACATGTTTAGATGTAGTCTTTCGAAGGGGAACAACTTCTACCCACTTCGTGAAATATTCCATTGCGGTTATGATGAAACTATGCCCTGCAGAAGATGAGGGTGTTATTGGTCCGATAAGGTCCAACCCCCACTTTTGAAAGGGCCACGTGATTTGCGCCATGTGCAACTTATTTGGTGGGACATGGATTAGATTACTATGTCTTTGGCAGGTACTACATGTTTTAGCCTTGGAAAGGCAATCATACTCCATGTGTGGCCAATAATAACCTAAGCTTCTAATCTTTGTTGCCATTGCTTTTGGTGTTATATGTCCTCCGCATAGTCCGTCGTGTACTTGTTCAACGATGGTTTGGGCATCAGTACTACTAACACATGTTAGCAATATGCCTTTGTAGGATTGGCGACACAAGGTGTCCCCTACCAGTGCATATTGCCTAGAACATTTTCATACTACGTCTTTTTGTGCGTTCGTTAAATGTTGCGGTATTTCACCGCGTAGAAGGTACTCTTTTATGTCATCATACCATTCTATCGCTTGTGTTGTACTAACGGATGTACTTGGAAACGTATCAGGAGTATCAGTTATTGGTTTAGCATGACTAATTATGGAGCTTGGCAATGTGTGGAACATGTCAAGCGATATGTTTAATGCTAAGGTGGCTAGTGCGTCTGCGATGGTATTATCATTTCTAGAGACGTGTTGCACATCGATGTTTTTGAATCGCCTCATTAAGTGTTTTGCCAAGTCACATTATGGTTGTAAATGTTGTGCTTTGCATGTATAAATATCTGTAACTTTTTTTAAGACCAATTGTGAGTCTCCTCTGACCACAAGTCATGTGATGTCTGAAGCTAGTGCTACCGTAAGACCTCTAAGGAGACCTTCGTACTCTGCTATGTTGTTGGTACAGTGAAAGTTGAAACAATAAGCAAAGGGTCTGATCTCCCTAGAGGGATAGGTGAGGACAGTAGCAGCACTTCCCCCTCGAGAGGTGGATGCTCCATCAAAGTATAGAATGGTGTCGTAGTTATTGGGCACTATGTCTATTGTGCTTACATTCTCATCCGGGAATTCTGGCTCTATTGCTGCTCGATCATGTGTTGGTGACATGGTCATTTGATTCGCTATGGCTTGACCCTTAATTGATGATTGTGCTATGTAGTGCAGTTCAAACTCAGCTATCATGGCTTTCCAACGAGCTATCCTGCTTGACTCGTAATTATTTCCGATGATGGCTCTGAGTACATTATCCTTGCAGATTATGTTAACTTAATTATGGAAGAGGTAATGTCACCATTTCTTTAGAGAAAAGAATAGGGCTAAACACGACCTCTCCACCTCATTATACCTTTTCTCATGGGCAACTAATGCATGGCTTAAGTAATAGACAGGGACTTCGGTTTCGCCATCTTATTTCTGGCAAAGCATAGATGCAATTGATGAATCTGAAGTGACGAGGTAGATGTAAAACGGTTTATCATTTTGAGGTGGATAAACCATGGGTAGTTGAATGAGTGCTGCTTTGATATTTTCAAATGCTTCCTGACACTGTGGATTCCATTCAAAATGGACGTTCTTGCGTAACAAGTGGTTCATAGGTTTTTATTTATCTGTTAGTTTTTCTATGAAACGTCTGATGAACTGTAATCTACCTTGTAGACCTCGAAGTTCAGTAAGGTTGCTAGGTGGTTTTAAGTTTGTTATCGCCTTAACTTTATCAAGGTCTACTCGTATCCCTGCTTCTGAGGCTATGAATCTAAGCATTTTTCTTGTTTTGATGCCGAAGACGCATTTCTTTAGGTTAAGTCTCAGCTCATATTTTAAACAACGTTTTAGTACTAAGTCAAGATCTATGTCATCTACGTAGTCGTTGAGCGAGTGTAGCATGTAATCGCTAAAGATGAATGTCATTGCCCTTTGATATGTGGCCCCATCATTCTTGAGACTAAAGAGTATCATTGTATAACAAAAGGTTCCTCATGGTGTCATAAAGGTAGTCCGGAGCTGATGCTCTGGGTTAATACGTATCTGGTTGTATCCCAAGAAGCCATCCATAAAAGATAATAGGGCATGCCCAGCGGTCGAGTCGACAAGTTGATCGATGCTGGGTAGTGGAAAATCATCTTTATGGTTGCGACGTTGAGATCCCGGAAGTCAATGCATAAGTGAATGCTTTCGTTCTTCCTCAGGACAATGACCATGTTGGATACCCAATCGGCATAATTGACAACTTGAATGAAACCAGCCTGATAAAGTTTGGTGATCTCACCTCGGGTTTAACCTTTCGTGCTTTTTGCTTCACTGGCCTCAATTTTGGATCAAGGATAATATTATGTTGGACGATTCGAGGGTCCAAATCGGGCATGTCCGTATATGACCAAGCGAATGCTTTTATGTTGTCCCTAAGCACTTCCTCTATGTATTTGGCCAGTTGAGGTTGCAGTAATGTACTTAGTTTTAATATTTTAATTTCTCCATCGGGCATGGCAATGGGCGTTTCAGTCAACGGGTCTTCAGTGATCTTTTCAACTTCTATGTCAAGGGGCTTTGTCATACCTTTATATTTATCTAGCGTTTGCTGTGTTGAGGCTGTGACTGCATCGTCCGTTGATAAACTTAAGTGGATGAGATTTATGTCAATGTCCCTTGCGATCTTTCTATACAGCCCATCGATGATTAATGGTGCAGATAGATGCTGACAATCCATCAGGCTTGATCCTACCAATAAATAGAGAGCAGAATGAGGTGATGAGTATTGTTCGATGTTTTCAGGCAACTTAAATTGTGTGCAGGTGCATAATGGTGGTTTATCGTCACACCGGGACGCATGGCAGTTTAAGGCCTTACCGGGTCGTGGGTGGCAGTTTAACGCCTTACCGGGCCATGGGTGGCAGTTTAATGCCTTACCGGGCCAAATGTGATCTGCAGGTGGCAGTTTAAGGCCTTACCGGGTCGCAGGGGATTTGTATGTGGTAGTTTAAGGCCTTACCGGGCCAACATGGCAATTTAAGGCCATACCAGGCCATATAATGTTTGCACTAGAATGTTCGGTGTGAACACGTGAAGTTGGGTTTACAGGGGATCCAGGATGTAGTAATATTCGTTTTGTTTTAAATATATATATATACTTTTTTTGGACAAATTTTAATTAAAATGAGTAAAAAAAGCAAAAAACATACAAACCGCAAGGCGGCGATCGCGGCAGCGTTGGAGCGCTATAAATAGGGCAAGGGCATCATTTGTTACCATGTGGAATTTGCAGCGAGCATAGACATCGAGCGTAAGCATAGATGACGAAACCTGAGCGTAAGCGTAAACAACCCAAACCCCAACGTAAACCTCCAACTCCAGCGTAAGCGTAAACTTCCAACTTGGGCATAGAGGCTTAGTGTGAGCATAGAGGTTCAAGTGTCAGTGTAGAGACTCAGACCCCTGCGTAGAGGCTCAGCGTAAGCATGAGCAATTTTGACCCTCAGTGTAGACCTATCGATCCCAGCATAAAGGACGCCGAGATGGGCAAAGGTAAGGAGGTGGAAGGCCAGGGAAGAAAGGGACCTGACCTGACTTTCACAGAGGAGAGCGAGGCCATGTTGCCGTCTGCCCAGGCCGAGGTTTCCATCGTGGCCTGGATCGTCACACAGGTAGGCTCTGATCCTGTCTCTATTAGTTATTTTCATTTGTACCAGTTTCTTAGCGTAAACAGTCACCGTAGAGGGTTTCAGCGTATACGCCTGGTGTAAACAGTTAGTGTAGAAAATTTCCTTGGCGTATACGCTCAGCGTAGATAGATATCGTAGAGGATTTCTATATGCTAAGCGTAAGTTCACAGTGTGGAGGGTTTCTAGAGCGTAGAACGTATACTACACATAGCCTAAGTTGTTTGTAGCATAATCAGTTTTTATCAATGCACAACATAAACAAATTTCTGGCATGAAGCATAGACGATTTTATCAGCGTATACGCTAACTGTTTATTTACAGCATCTAGCATAGACTGTTTACACAGTGTTTAGCGCAAACTGTTTACACAGCATATACACTAAAGGGCCCTATGGCATATACGCTGAGAATTTTCACAGCGTATACGCTGCGCGTGAACAGTTTGTTCTTTTTCAGGCGGTGTATAGTGTAAACCTGTTTTCATGACGAGAACTATTTTCATAGCTTAAACAATTCTGAAAGCATATACGTCTAGCGTAAACAGTTTTGACAACGTATACGCTGAGCGTAAACAGTTTTAATAGCGTAGACGCCTAGCGTATACACCGAGCGTAAACAGTTAATAATTTTTCCAAGTGTCGGCCTACAATGCGAAATTTTGTTCTTCATCCCATTTTCATGCATGGTTAATTTATCATGGCATTTTGGTTGATTTCAGGGACACTGAACCTTTTCTCCTAGTAGTTGAGCTAGTGGGGGTACTGACGTGGTTTGGCCCCATTAAGGCCAACGAACCTACCCCCAATCTAACCGTTGACAAAAACGGGGTATGGTTTAGGGAAGGGGTGTGTGAGTTCCTCGCTTTCATCCTGGACAGGTTTAAAGTGGTGCTCTGGTCGCATCTAAGTGAACTGGTGGCACAGAGTGTGCTTGAGGCCATGTTGTCAGGAGTCTCAGAGGGTGTCGCGGTCTTCATGGAAGACATTGACAAGGGCCCGCTTGTGAGCAAGGGTGGTCCCTCTGGTGGGCCAAAATCTACTCGCCGGTTAACGCACGTGTGGGATCTATTACCACGAGGACACAATTATCTGAACAACACTCTATTTTTAGCTACACGCGTGCACACGTTGTTCCAAAACCCTCCTGGCATAGTGTACTGGGTGGATAGGTAGGATCGTTTAAGCTTGTTGTTTCTTTTCACCGCTTAGCATTTTCTTCTGTTTTGACATCCGTTCTTTTGTAGGCCCTAAGTTAACCCAAACGGAACATGCATTGAGGATGATGGGCTTGCTCTGGCTCATACTACTCTAGAGACCTTTATGGTAGGTCCCACCCTTCATGGAGCTATATTAGCTCAAACCAATGGTGATATCGTCCATTTTCACAAGCAATTCTCTAGAGCATTCACACAATGCAAAGCTCATGGATGGTTGCATGGAGATTGGTCGCATAAGGGACCAATTTTTCCTCGTGACTCTGACTTGGGTAGCACATCCAAGTCCACAACTGAAGGTAAATGACAATGTTTTCTAGATGTGTTAACGTGTTTGTTCAACTGCTGGGGGTTATACTGATATGATGATTTCGAATTGTATCTACAGTTGATGTTCCTCTTGGCGGAGACCCTGTCGCAACCGGATGAACTGAGAGTACTCTCTCCATGAATTTCGGGGAGATCAGTAAGGCTCAGAAATGGTTGCAGACCCATGCCCCGCCATCCATCATTCATTGTTTAGACGATGTTGCCCTTATGGAGCTTTTTACGACCCTAAGTCTTGATGTGTCAATAGAAGAAATGATCAGGATCATGGATTCCTTCAACGAGTCTGTCTCTTACTACAGCACCTAGATTAAGGGTGTTAAGAGAGTTTTCCATCTGTCACCTGAATTCTTTTCGAACTTGTTTGGTGTACCGACGAATGGTATAAATGTAGTTTTAGACAGGGCTCATAAAGAGCTCCATATGGTTCATGAATTAGAGGACCAGTTGGGCATTACCAAGGGTGCAAAGGGATTCCCTATGCAGGGGAAGTCAAAGGTTGAGGAAGTGAATGAACTATATCCCCTGTTTAGGGCACGGGTATTCCCCAAATCCCTTTCCTAGGTGTGGATTCTTGGGGTCGAAGCTGTACATATTATGCGAACCGTTCTAGAAACGTGCATGCGTTATAACTGGGCCCAATTTTTGTTGTCGAGCCTTCACAAAGAGATAGTGCGATTGTGCTTGAATGTCAAGGTGCAGTCTCACTTTACTTTTTCATTCTTTGCCAGTTATCTTCGTCGCTTAGCCAAGTTTCTAGTGGTTCGTGTAGACAACAAGTATGTTCTACAGGATCACGGTCAACTATCTTGTCCGTGGATCAACCACTTGTCTGAAACAGCTGAGTCCCAGGATGCGCCCAAGGGAATTGATGAATCTGTATCTCTCACAACAGGGGGTCATCTGGTACCTCAATCCACACATGTGATAGTTTGGGATTGGATCCAGACGATGTGTCTTATATTGCCAAGAGGGCTGAACGGGTCATCAAAGAAACCATCGGCAAGGCTAAGTTGAAGATAACAAAGCGTGAACGTTCCACCGAGGAGGCCTCAAATGTGGACGAGCCACGAGTTAAGCGCATACAGTTCAAGATGCCTACCCAAGGTAAGTAAACTTAGTACACTTGTTGCTTTATTATTTTCATCTTATGCATAATTTTTACTTTGACCACTTACATGCTACTGATGCCTTCAAACTTAATTCGAGAAGTGAGAAGGCAGGAATTAGAGACTATTATTGAAGAGGAGGAGGCTAACACAGAGCTAAATACTAAGGAGGAAGACGTGGGCAAAGATCAGGCGGGAGGGATGGAGGAGCTAGGAGAAGACACCGCAGAGACTGAACTAGTGGATGACCAGAGTGGTGTCGATGAAATCTTCAGCAGCTTCCTTCAGGGAAAATTGGACTTAGGCAAACCCCCAGAAGGGAAAAAAGAACACGGTATGTTTTCTTTTATTTTGTAGTGTCGCTTTGTGAGTTATTGTTTCCATGGTATTTTACTTTTTTGTTTTCATCCCTTCCAGACGAAGGTAGTGAAACTAGGACGATGCGGTTGGACGTGCCCATGAAAACGGTTCCCCCTGAAAGGACTGTAGAGGTTAGTTCATCTCGCACTCGTGGGCCATTTACTTGGATAGAAATGCCAAGTAAAATGGATTTTGTGGTTGGTATCGCTGAGGAGGTTGTTGAACAAATTCAGGAAGCCCACCCTGAGATAGGTATATACATTTTGAGTTGTTTGCAGCTTTAGAGTTTCACACCCCATTTTTTTCATTTTAGCGTTTGTTCTTTTCATGTGCATAGGTGCCAAACTGAGGTGGGATCCTTCTGAGATAGTTAGCATAGAGAGTTTACCCACACTATCCCCAGAGGTCGAGTAGGTACCAAGGCCAGGTTATGAGGAAGTGGTGGAGGGTCTCGTTCACAACGCCAAATCGCTGTGGACCTGTAGGTGTTCCGTCGAACAGTTGTGGTTGCAGATTCAAATAAAGGAGAAGGAAGTTTCCGAGTTGTCAGTTGAGCATGACGATCTCAAGGCTCGGTATGAGTTCGCCTCTGCTAAACTAAGTGGTGATCACTCTTGGCAAACTTTTGAGGTCACGTATACTAGATACTGGAACCTACTCAATTGCCACGCGTCACTGACACAAAGACTAGTAGAGCGTAAGGCTCAGATAGACCTATTGAACCTTAAGTGTCATGATTGGAAAACTTTCACTTCCAAGGTACGCAAATGGGGTCAGGATGAAAAGAACCACAAACATCATTATAAGAAAGTTTTGAAGGAGGTATCTATTGAAAAGCGTCAACTAGAAATGTTTGTGGAGGGTCTGGGTCTGCGTTCTATGTTCGATACCTTTGCTTAGAACACAACTGTTGAGATGGAATCACCTACAAGGGTGATTACAACTGCTTCTAGGGAGGTTTCGGTGGGTGAATTCCCTCTAAAGCGTCCTACCTGGTCGACGGTTGACAAGGGGAAGGCCTTGGCAGATGTCAACCTAGGTCTTGATGGGACCTATTGGACCAGTGTCTCAGAAGAGGAAATCCTTCGCCGGTTGGAAATCAGTTTAAGAGGATCCCCTACGGTAAGCATTTTGTTATTATGAAATTGATTCGCTAAATAATGTTTGAAGGTTTTTTTTTCATATGTTGATTGTTTCTGTTATATTTTTAGGATCAAAGTGATGATGATGTCCAAGAAGCTGGCCCCAGTGGAGCGGGGGCTCATGATGCCAGCGGGTCTAAAGGGGACGATCCTCCCATTCCAAATGTTTAGTTTAGTTTAGTTCTTTTTTTTGTGTTGTGAAATTATTCTGACTCAAATTTATATGGGAATTGTAAATTGAGATGAATGAAACCAGTTAACTCTTGTACTTGTATATCATTTCATGTATAAAATTTTTTTTTGTTGATTTTGAGTTTAATTGCAAACACGACACAGCAATGTAAAATGTTTTGGTTTGTTTTTGTGGTTTAAGTGTAATGTGCGGATGTAATTATAAATTGGAGTATAGTGATAAACGAAAGAGGAAAATAAAGTATAAGTGGATGATCTAGTTTAAGGCCATTTCGGGCTAGATTCGCACTAGTTTAAGGTCATTTTGGGCCATATGCGTAGTTTAAGGTCATTTCGGGCCCCAGCGTAAGCAAGGGACATTTTGAATGACACGGGTAGATTTCTCGGTTGACCAACCATCTTTGATCGTGGCTAGTTTTATGTCATTGCGGACATGCTAGTTTAACGTCATCCTAGACTAGTTGTAGTTTAACGTCATTTTGGACAGGTTGTAGTTTAACGTCATTTCGAACAAGTTGTAGTTTAACGTCATTTCGAACAGGTTGTAGCTTAATGTCATTTCAGATAGCTATTTTTCATTACTTAGTGGTTTAGTAATTTTTTGATTTTTTGCATTTTTACATTGGGATTAGAGCTAGCGGGTATGATTCGGTATTCAGCATCCCCTTCGCTGATCACGTTGAATGGTAATTCAGCCCAAGGGACGTTTGATGGAATAGTCCCCGCATCGGTGTTTTCAAATGTTTTGGCATTTGTTGTGAGTTCTGTGTTAGTTGTTGTTTCTAAGCGAGGAGGTGTATGTACAATGTCAGGCCCAGGTATTTCTGTTTTGGGTGGATCTTCTTTTGTGTTTAAAGGATTATCGCCTGGTGGCTATTGTTCATTTATATCATGTTATCTAGGCTCTTCGAGCTTAACCTCTGAGCCCTGGTCTGTGTCTATGTACGATGAAATTATGGGTGTTGCAGCCTCCCTGTGTATAACGATTTCACCACCTTTGTAAGGCAAGTGAATCTCTTGGTGTATATGGGATGAGACTGCTTTTAGTTGGGCTAACCAGGGCCTTTCTAATATTAGGTCGAATCCTGGCATTTCATCGATTACTACGAAGTCAGCTGATGTGGGGAATTGGTCCCCTGCTATGAAGTCTAAAGTCATGGTGCCCTTAACTATCACGCATGACCCGCTGAATGATTTCAAGTATGTGGTGGTAGTTGGTCTGATTAACTCTGTAAGCCCCAGTTGTTCGATGATAGGATATGGTACTACGTTTGTGGCAGCTCCATCATCTACATGGACCCTATGTATCTTGAATTGGTTTACTCGTATTGTTATGAACATAGGGGCTATTGTTATCACCCCTATTTTCTTATCCACCTTGATGTTATTGTTGTGGAAACTTAATGGTTTGGAAGTTGATCCTTGGGGCGAGTACATTACCGCATGAATCGAAGGTTCATTTGGAGGCAAGTCCTCGCTTACTAGGATAGATGTTAGCATGCGTACCAAAGCTTCACAATGTGTTTGAGAAGTTAGAACTAAGTCATATAAGCTCAATGAAGTATTCTTTTGTTTGAGTGCTTGCGTGACTTGTGTTAGGGCTATTGCTAAGTCTCTACTGTTGGGCACATCTTTCTCGGTGGTGACTTGGTCCATTGGGCCCAACAGTTTTATTTCATGCATCTTTGGTTTGTCGTTTTTTCCCGGAGTCGTTGTTTTAGACGTATCGTGTTTTCTGGATGGTTCACCCTCATGGCCTATGTTCGGTTGATTGTTAGATGGCGTCATAGATACTGTGTTTAGTAGGGTGGGTTTAGGTGGTCCTACAGCTAGCCGTTGATGCTCCTTCTCCAAGTGTTTGCATGTAAGCTTATCCGCTAAGTGTTCTCGCGTGTAGCATGGGGGTGGAGTTGGCTTTAGAGCCTCAGGCTATTTTGGTATTCGTACTACATATGGAGTCAGGCAAGGTTGCGTTTGGACGGTCACATGCGGTGGGTTTACCTTGCGTTTGCAAGGTGGAGGATTGGTAATCATTAGGACTTTTGGGTGTCCTAACAACGTATGGGGTTGGTTTAGGTGGAGGTTGGACCTCCGCTGTTACAACGGCAGGCGGTACTTGGACTACGTAAGGGGTAGGCCGAATAGAAGGTGTTTGTGAGTTAGCAGAAGTAGTGGTAGGGGGTACGCGCACCACATATGGTTTTTTGCATGTCGGGGTGTTAGAAGTTGCTATGGCGGGGGGTATGTAGATGACGTATGGTTGATGCGGTGCGTATGATGGTTGAGGTATGGATGTTGATGTAGTGGGAGGAATACGCACTACAAATGGCTTGTTAGGCATTTGTTGTTCATGGTCAGAGTAGGTGGTGTTAATGCTAGGTGTTTCAATTTCATTATCTAGGTAGATTGTGTTAATAACATATGGTGCCTCTTTGTTATTTACAGGATCTTTATACACACCCATGGCTTGGTTTTGCGGTTGGACCAGGTTGGCCTCATCAAAAGTGATTTGACCTCCATCGATCATTCGTTGTATGTCTTGTTTCATGGTGAAACAGTAATCTGTGCCATGCCCATTACGTTGGTGATATTCGCAGAAGCAGTCCATCCTAAAGCCTTTTGGTACTGGAGGCTCATCTGGTGTTGCTAGGCTTGGGTTCTGAACCAGTTGACAGAACTGATCATGTCTCTAGATCGCAGCAGGGGATAACTATTTATGTTTCATTAATCCAGCCCTCAGGAGTTGGTCGAATAGCTGGGATGGCTTCATAGGCAGTGGCGTATATTGGGAGGGTTCTTTCCTCTCAAAGTTTCTAATACGGTTAAGTGTTGGGTTCTGTGATGATGATGATTCCGGCGCGGTTGTGGGAGTAGGTTTAGTATAATTACTAGGGGCCACCGGCGGTTTGTTTTGTTGTGCCACATTTTCTTATTGCATTTCTGCTACTGCCGCTATAGTTGTTTTAGCCTTTTCTTTATCTTTCTTATTGTATTGATTTTTGAAGGCTAAATACGCAGGATCATGGATATTTTGGGCCACCTCCTCTATATTTTTAATCTATACAAAGGCTTGATTAAGGTTACAAGCATTGAGATAATATAACTTGGATTTGAAAAAGTCATTAACAGCCCTCTTTAGAATGGTGAGGAGGTACATCTGTGGGATTGGCTCATGAAGCTCATTGAGAGCAGCACTCCACCTTTGGATGAATTTTTGTATGGGTTCTAAAGGTGCTTGTTTGACCTATATAAGGCTGTCAAGTGTCACTTCAGGTTTCAAGTTATACTTGAACCTGGTAACGAATTGATGTAACAAATCTTCCAGGGAAAATATGGAATTTCTCAGCAAGGCCCGGTACTAATCAAGTGCTCTCCCTGAGAGGGACATAGGGAACACTCACAAAATGGCATGGGGCCACGCCTGGAGTAATGCGCATTCTAGTCTAAATGTTATAAGGTGAGCATTGGGGTCCATCTCCCCATTATATTTAGTTAGCGTAGGCAATGATACACCTTTGGTTAAGGTTAGGGGCGGAACGAAAGAGCCGATGGGGTCATCGTGGTAAAAGTCCACTACCTTCAACTCTCCGTCGGCAGCTGTTTTGAGGCGTTTGACCTCATTAGTTAGTTCCTACATTAGTTTTTTAGCATCTGCCTAGTCTTGAATGCTAGGTGAGGTGGCAGCTTGGGGATGTGGTACATTGTGTAGATTGGATTGTTGAATAGTAGATTGGAAGGCTGAAAGCTATGCGGTTGAAGGTTGTACTTGTGGAATATTTATGGCGGGTGGTATCAGGGGCGGCATATTGTGAGCAAGGTGTTGTTGTTGCTGTGGTTGTCCTTGAGGGATACTGACCAGTGGAATTGTGTGAGGTGGCATGTTTTAGTGAGGGGACTGGTGTGATTGAGCACCCATCGCTACCCATTACTTGATCATGTTTTGTGTAAGAACCCCTTGAACTTGTTGGGTTACAGCAGTGGAAGGGGCTCCATGCGTTTGGATGTGGGGAATATAATGAGCAGACGTAGATGCCGGTATCACATGTGGCATCCCGATCACCCAGAGCGGGAAGGTTGCTCCTACGTTATTGTGAGTGAGTGGTATTTGCAAGGATGGGCCTACAGTTGTAGGGGAGAATAGCAAGAGGGAGTGTATTGATTTGCGAGTCGCTTGGAGGAGGAACATGAACAAGTGTAGATGTTTCTGGCGGAGGTATTTGCGCTTGGGTGAATCTAAGAGGTTGGAGGGACGTGATTTCCCCTATGCCTAGATGAAACATGGGGTTGACATAGGTTTGTGGACTAAGCGTATGGTAGGAATCTTCATGTTCAAATTGGGCGGCGAACTCATCCTCCTCTTCCAGTTGAGGATTTACTGCAGGCTGATCTAGAGATTGGCTCCTTTGCAGGAGGAGGTGTGTGATGAGCTTAGAGTAAGGCTCTGGAAGGGGGATGATATCGTACGGGGAAGAAATGGACTCTTGTCCCCCCCTGTAGAAGAGTTCGTATTGCCTCTTTACATCTATTTCGGCTCGGTCCACGGCTAGGCCGGCTTGTATTTTCACCCATATGAAGTTGTACTGGTCTTGAGTTATGATGTTGGACGATGGGTTCCTCCCTTGCAATCTAAGGGACCGGCAAGGCCTCACTGTGGGTTGTACCATGGGTTATTGGACCACGGGCTGTTGGACAGCCATGGTGCCCACAATGTCGGTGACTTGGGTGGTTGTAGCAGTGGTGTTTGCGGTGTTCATGATGAATAGTTGAGGATATGACATAGTGAAGGGATATGGAATTAGTGTACTTAGTGCAGCGTAATCCTACGTTCGTGGCGTATAGCATATAGACTGGGTCTCACCGTATAGGATTCAACGATAGCGTAGAGAATCTACGGCGTAAAGCATAGTGTATACACTAAGCAACGTATACAGCGTCTGCGTACAGCATAAACAGGGTTACAACATACAGAGTGTAGCGTATACGGACCGCAGCGTAAACGAGTTTATGGCATAGGGCGTAGACAGAGGCAGCGTATGGCGTGTATAGGGTCAACGTATAGCATAGATGGGATCTATGGTGTAGCGAGTGCAGCGTAAATTTAGCAGTTGCATGTATGTCAGTGGCGTAAACAGAGTTCTGTGTGCAGCGTAGACAAGGTCTACAACGTAAAGTGGGAAGCGTGTGTATTAGCAGTGTAAATATGGTTGTGTGTATAGCATAGACAAAGTCTGCAACGTAAAGCATGCAATGTATATTCGGTAACGTAGATGCTGGGGATTTTGCAGACAAAGTCAGCATATATTTGATAGCATAGACACTGGGAAACTTGTAGATGGTAAGTTTTAAACCGAGCAGCATAAACGTTGGGAGACTTGTAGAAAGGATCGGCGTATACTCAAAAGCGTAGACGCTAAGAGCTCTGAAGCATAGTAAGTTTAAGGTAGAGCCCTCCTTCTAGCGCCAATTTCTGTATCGTCCGAAATCGTCAGTCTCCAGCTAGAAGGAAACAGAAACCGAGGGATCACCGGAGATGCACATAAGACTCTACCTTCGCTTGAGGGCGAGTTGGAATGAATAAAGGTAGAGTACCTTAAGTGGTTCGCACATGGATTAGGCAAGGATTTCCCCAAACGTACACTGAGGTGTTATACGTTGGGTTATACGTAAACGGCGTGAAAGATGCAAAACAGAGCGTAAACAGCGTAATTGATGTAAATGGAGCATAAAAGTAAAACAACGTAAACAATGAACATGCAACAATTAGTGCAAATTGTAACAGATTTTAGAAAGAAAATGTAACAATGGTATTTCAAAATGAGAGTTACAATGCACCGATCTAACGCAGTTGTGGCTTTGACACAAGGCGGACGAAAAGCCCCGGTGAATGCAGGGATGACTGTGGGCTGGTTCACACTGTAGGCACAGCGTAGAGGCTATATGCTCAGCGTACAGGGTTGTCCAACGTATAAGGTTCTCTACTCTGGTTCTTAGCATCTCTGCTTTTCTCTCTGGTTTCTCTAAAAATTTTCCAACCGACCTCGATCTAGTGAAAAATTAGGGCTTTTATATAGGTTTTGACATTAGAATTGGGTTGGGTAACACGTGGCGCGTTGACCAGGTGCAAAAGCATAAAATTTACAAGTGTACAACATGTTATATCTGCTGGGCATATACACTCGGCATATACACTGTATCTGGTGGGCGTAGACTCTAGGCGTATACGCTGGATGTGCTGGGCGTATACGCTGATGGCTGCTGGGTGTATACGCTGGGCGTAAGCACTGATGGTTGCTGTCTTGTACCAAATCTTGCTCTGTAGTGATGTTTCCATTCCGTCTTCAGGGATTGCATGCCGGGCATATACATCAGTCGTACAAGCTGAATGCACTTGTGAGGCATGTACGTTGGTCATGTATGTTGGGCGTATACGCTGTGAACATCAGGCGTATACGCTGGGGGTATACGCTGTGGATATGAACTTGAGCATATACGCTGGATGTATACGCTGAGAATGTAAACTTGGGCGTATACACTGAGAATGCATACTTAGTGAAAATTAAGTATCTTGATCTCTGAAGTTGCCATGTTTGATACCAGATGTAGTCGTGGTTGTCTGTGGGTCGCAGAGACCTGCTTCTTGTTGGAAAAGTACTAAGCTCAAAATTTTGTGGTTTTTTAGTAAGGACTTTTTTTTATGTGCCTTAGTTGTTTAACCAATGTCATAGGTTGTGCTTATGTCATGGCTATCTTATATTGTACATTATGTTTATTAGTTATATTTATATAATTGTGTAGCACCTTCTATGGAATGGGATCCTAGTATAGGCATGGAGATTAACTCCTTGCCTAAGCTTCCCTATGATGTGTCTAGTGTACCCTTGAAGTTATATGAGACTACTACTGATCTAGCAATGTCATGTGTAAAAACTTCATGAGAGGTAGAGAGTTCTAATGAATCCCTATGGGAGGGAGTTGTGGCTTTAAGGAAGAAGACTCAATGAAAGGAGGACACCATTAGAGATCTCCAAGATTGCAAGACCTTTTTGGAAGCCTATGTGGCTAACTTAGGGGAATTGCGAACTAAGGAGATCATGTGGGCTTACTACTAGCACACCATTTGGGACAAAGTAGCAGTCTTATGAGAGATGAAGGAATAATAGATGCAGATGGACCTCATCTCCTAGAAGGTTAAGGATTGAAAAGTTCACTATGCTTGGGGCCTAGAGTAGGGTAAGAAACAAATGGTCCAAAAGTAATAGTACAAGGTGAATCATGGGGCCTACCTTAAGTGGCTCAACGAGGAGTTAGTTTAATGGCACAAGAGAGACTTATTCATCCAAGGGATCTAGGTGAATAGTGCTTATAAGATTTTTGAGAGTACTATCATGGTGGAGTAATCCTTTACTACTCAAATTACCACTCATGGAGGTGAGACCTCTACCATTGCTATTACTTGGGAGCCACCTACTTGGACTACGATAGGTAGGACCAAATTATTCTCTAGTGTTGATCTTCGAGATGTTGACTAGATCAACACAACAGAGGACTAGATCCTTCATCATTTGAAGGAAGGACTTTCACATCTAGCCCCAAAAGTTATGGAGTTGGAATATCCACAAGTTTGATATATTTTGTCTGATATTTTTAGTTTTTTTTTACGGTTTTGGCTATTGGTTACTAACTGCTATGTGTGGTTTTATTTCAGTCTTCAGGAGACATTGGTGGTCCTAGTGATGAGCATAAAAAGGACCCACCACTTCCTCCTCTAGATGCCCCTTGGTAGCCTCAATTAGCTTAGCTTTTTTACTATTTGTTTTAATTTTCTTATTGATGGCTATTATTGGCCAAGTCTATGTAGTAGATGGCTATTATTATTTTTTGACATTTGTGCCATACAGTGTGGCCATGGCTATGTATGTTATGAACACTTTAAATTCAAATTTAAAACTTTTGTTTTATTTTTGGATATCTATATTGTTGTAGTAAGCATTGTAAATGTCGTCAACCTTGTGAATAGCTATGTTGATGCTTTTGGCATAAAATTAAGCAACTAACTAATGTCATAATAGGCTAA
This sequence comes from Gnetum montanum, assembly GCA_015680685.1. NCBI lineage: Eukaryota > Viridiplantae > Streptophyta > Gnetopsida > Gnetales > Gnetaceae > Gnetum > Gnetum montanum. The sequence goes on from MNCI01009676.1 coordinate 655,237, forward strand.
ATAAAATTTTAATAAAATAGATGTTTTCAAATTTTAGGCCATGGAGGGCATAGGTTGTGTGGATTTTGCTAGTTTAGGGCCATGTCAAGCCATGTTTCATTATGGTTACATTTCTAGTTGGGCCATGTTGGGCCAAGTTGCTAGTTTAATGTCTTAGCATATTGTGATGCTTGTTTAAGGTCATAGTAGGCTATGTTGTATGATTATCTTTGCTAATTTAAGGCCATGGCAGGTCATGATAAAAAAGAAAGTTATACTTTTTTGTGATTTTATGTTTTAAGGCTTTTGTATTATTTATAACATGAGTAAAAGTAAAGAAAAAGAAAGGTTTTAATAAATAACAATGAAAATGAAAGTAGAAACTTAGGCTATATGCATAAAGAGTAACAACAAGTGCATAAAAGGTAAAAAAATTAAGAAATAAAGGTTAGGACATGTGGCTATTGGTGCATATGGTCATAGGGGCATGGGATGAAAAGGTGAACTTCACTTATGTAGATTCTTCCTAATCTTTGCAAGATTAGGGAATGAGTAAGATCTACTTTGCATAAGCTTATATTCACCATTCCCTTCATTGACAATGTTAAAAGGGAGTTCATCTCATAACTCATCCTATTGCTTATCATTGTCATTGTTGGCTTTCTTGGATTGTTGAATTTCATGGCTGGAAGCTTCTTCTTGAAGCTCTACTTTATACCCCTACTCTATTTTTACATTTTTGATAGCCATGGAAATCATGACATCACCATGAATGATGATTTTACCTTTCTCATAAGGAAGGTAAATGTCTTGATGGATGGGTGAGGACATTGCTCATAATTAAGCTAACCAAGGTCTTCCTAGAATAAGGTTAAACCCTGATGTTTCCTCCATCACCAAGAAATTTGCGATTATGGGGAATTATTCTCCTACCACAAAGTCTAAAGAGATAGACCCCTTGATGGAAACCCTCAATCTATTAAAAAACTTAAGAACAACTTTTGAGGTAGGTTGTATTTGCTTAGTTAGGCCCAAATGTTCAACAATGATGCAAGGGATGACATTGGTTGTAGCTACATCATCAACATGCACCTAATGCACTTTAAACTACCCTACATGTATGGTTATGAATAGAGGAATCCTAGTTACTTTTCCATTTTAGGGATTAACCTTGATTTTACTATCATAAAATATGAGGAGTGTTGACTTCTCCTCCCTTGGTGCTGTAGGAACCATCACTACATGGATGGATTTCTCATTAGTGGGGATGTCCTCATTAATAGGGAAAGAAGTTAACATTTTGACTATCTTCTCACGATATGTGGTAGAATTCATGATCAGGTCATATAAGCTTAAAGTTCTATTCTTCTACTTGAGGGATTCCCTGACTTGGTCTATTGCATTAAGGAAGTTTTTATTGTTGGCCATGGGCTTGTCACCCTAGTTATGCTTTACTTCTTCCATGCACCCCAAGATGTGAACTTTGGCTTTAGGTTGTGGTTGTTGTTGGGGCTTTTTTGTTGTTGTTCTAGTTATGGACTTTGGTGTCCTCTTGTGGCTTGTTGGTTGGAGCAAGTTAAGTAGAGGAGGTGATGGGTATAGCCAAAATGGAAGTGGGTTTTCATGGAACCACTTATTGTGTGTCTCCCTCTTCTTGTCACCCTTGTTGTTGGGCTTTTGCTTATGCTTCTTCCTTTGCTTGGTTGAAGTTTTTTGGTTGTCATTCATTGGATTTGAGGAAGAGGTAGTAGCATTAGCCACCATAAGAGGTCATTGTATAGTTTTTTGGGCTATGGCTAATTGGTTTGTGTTAGGCTATGACACCCTAATGACAAAAAAATCCTTCTGAGGTACTCATGATGGTACTCTTATGATAAAGGGGGATCTTGAGCTTGTGCAAGCTAAAGAAGCCCTTTCATCACAAGGTGGTACTCAAATAATGAATGGTTCTGTTGAAAGTTTTTTATCAACATTAATGTTGAATGTTGAAATAATGTAAGGGATGTCATTAGCATTCAATGAGTTCTTATAGACCTACGTCAATTAATTTTGTGGTTGAATTGGATTGGAAGAATCTAAGATAAGCTCCTCCATATCTATCATCCTCTATAGGTTATCTTTCAGTGTGAGCAGAAGTCTGTGTCATGACTAGGAAGTTGGTGATAATGGAAAAAGTAGTCTAACTTGAAGTACTTAGGAAACTATGAGTCATCTTTCATTAATCCAGTGCACTCTTTGGCTATTTCACAAAGCCTATCATGCTTCTTTTGGAAAGATTCAGATATTTGTTTGTATTGAATACATCCACTTTTCAAAATTTTATCTAATAAATCTAATGATTTTAATGGTAGTGTAGTATACTTAGACCTATCCTTCATTTTGAAGTTGGATCTAGTTGTTGTTGATGTAGTGGTCCTAGAGGTTGATGATTGGTTATTGTAGACATTAGTGGATGCCTTGGGTGGGTTGGCCTTTGGCCCTTGGTTTGTGGTCTTTGATTTTTTGGTAACAGTTGCTACAATTGTATTCTTTTCTTTATTCTTCTCTTTTTCTCTCTATGTGTGTTGATTTTTATATGCTATGTAGGCTAGATCATGATTGGCCTCTATATTCTTGGTATGGTAAAACACTTGGTTGAGGTAATACAAGTTAAGATAGTACAGCTTGGACTTGATGAAGTTCTTCAACATCCCCATGAATATGGATAATAGGTATGTTTTGGCTATAGGCTCTTGTATTTCATTCAAGAGTCCATTCCATCATTGAATGAACCTCTGCATAGGTTCTAGGGGTCCCTACTTGACCTTCATGAGTTGGTTAAGCATGGTGTTAGGCTTCAAGTTATACTTGAAATGGTTAACAAACTAGGCTATCAAGTCCTCTAAAGAGGATATGGATCCCCTAGGTAATGCATGGTACCAATTAAGTGCTTTCCTAGTCAAAGACATGGGGAAAATCCTCATGATGGTATAGGATCATGGCTATAAGAGTATGCATTCATATTGAAAGGTAATAAGGTAAGCATTGGGATCACCTTCTTTGTTGTATTTGCTAAATTGGGAAATAAGGACACCTAGAGGAAGTATCAAGGATGGGACTATAGGACTAATGAGGTCATCCTAGTAGAAATTTATAATCTTGATAGTTTGTGAAGTAGATACTTTAAGTCTATTCAATTTCTCCATTAGGTCCTGGATCATCTAGAAGGCTTGATCTAGATCTTTTGGTGGCCTTGTTGGCTATGGCATTTGTTTTTAGGATTATGACCTCACTATGGATTGTAAGACAAAAGGAAGTGGTTGCATTATGGTTGTAGCTTGTGGGCTAAACAAGGAAATATATGTTTGTGATGGTACTTGAGGCACAAATGAGATGAAGGGGGTGTGTGAATGCTGAGTTACTTGGGATCCCATGGTGGATCCTACATGAGTGGTGTACAAGCTATCAATAGTAGCTACCACTGTTTTTGGTTGAACTAACCTAGGTTGCATAACAATGGACATGGAGAAGTGAAAGGTGATTGGTTGACAAACCAATTGTGCTTGGTATGTAGTGATGATTATCATAGGCCAAAACATGGTAGGGTATAGTGGGGATGAAGGTAGTGGTACATGCCTAGAGAAAGAGTCAAAGGATGTAGAGGTGGACACCATGGCCTTGGGGATCCTTTATTGAAAATGTCCCCCAAGATTCTCATGTTCAGACTCCATCCTAAATTCATCTTTCTCATTTGGTTGCCCCTCGAGGTACCTTTTCAACTATCCTCATCAACTTGAATGAGAAGGTCTAAGATGCTAGCATTAATGTCATTGGTAGGTATTTGCTCATAAGGGTAGGGAATATACTCCTTTACATTGTAATGGATGAGCTCAAATTTCCTCTTAGCCTCTGCTTCCACTCATGGGATTAACATGCTTGCCTAGATGTTGGTGCAAATGAACTTATAATGTTCTTCATTTATCATCACAAAACTAGGAATTTTTCCCCTAAGCCTAAGAGATTGTCTACATGCCATTACAGCAAGGTCTTTGGGATCATAAACCCTCATGTGTTGTTGATTTGACTTACTATTTTTTTAGTTATAAGAAAACTTGGCTGATTTTGGAAGAGACATAACTATTTCATTAAAAATGGCTTGAAAGAGATAAAAATAAAAGTAAATCCCAATAAGTGGAATTTAAAAATGGTCAAAGGAAATGAAAACAACTAAAAATGGAGCACTTTCTATAACTAGTAATTGGAGAGTTAGGTGGGTTTATGCCTTTACCAAAAATAGAAAGTTGGAAAAGTTGGTGTTAAGCCTCATCCATGCTAGCCTCTCAACTACCTCTATGTTGGGTATGATAAGGGGGAAAGATAGGGGATGAGTTTATGAAAATCTCACACCTTCTAATCCAACATTGATTAAGAGGGAAAGGATGAAAACCAAAGTGGAAAGTTAGTGGTTTTTGACTAAAATTCGTTTTGTAAGGTTGTTGATTTTCTTAGCTTGGAAAGATGGGGGAAAGTTATCTTCTAGAAGTTTGATGGTTTCTAGAAGGGTTGCACCAAAAAATTTAAAAAAATAGAAAAAAGAAATTGGTAGAAAAAAAGGAAAAGGAAGGGGAAATGTTCAATGTTGTCTTTAGGCTAAAAAATTCACAAAAAGTACCATAAAAAGTCACCACCTAATCACCTACAACTTCTACATTGCAGTATCTATCATAAATGAGGAAAGGGAAGCATTGATCTTTTGAAGGTTTTGGTGATATGGCAACATTGGTCTTGAAATTCATAGAAACTACTGTGAAAATAATGAAAATCCAAACACCTACAACTTCCACAATGGGCTTTGATTGTAGGATGGGATGCATTACAACGTTATTTGATGCAAAAATTCAAAGGTTTTGAAGCCACAAATTCAAAATTCTAGGATGATAGGCAACATTGGCAATGATGGGCATAGGATTGTATGTAGAAATTGGGTAGAGGTACTCTTTATAGCTCCAAAACAAATGTTGCAATAGGAAAAATTAATCCATGGAAGACTAATGGATCTGATGCAGTAGCCTCAATCTTGAATCCCCAAGGACTTTGGAAAAAAATGGGATTTGGGATGCCCTAGATAGTGTAGTGGATCACTTAAGAATATATGAAATGCAAAATAGAGTAATAAAAATAGAATTCTAAAACTGATAACAGATCCAAATAATGCATAGAAAATAAATGTATATGTTTTGCACACTAAAACCAAAACTTAAAAGTTTATTGAGGAAGAATAAAGAATAAGTTATAGAAATGTGTATAAATGGTGCCTAGGTGGGTAGTAGTGGGATTCACTTGGGTAGGGGTTCAAGGTTCATTGAGGTAGATGCAGTTAACTTCATGATCCAGATATTCTACCACTCCCAATGCTAACAAATCTCATGTGCTACTACTCTAGTTCTTCAATGTTGGCTATGTGGTGGTTACAAAGTGTTAAGAATCCAAGCTAACCAAGTGCTCTATGTTGGGTGTTGGGAATCTCAAGAGTGCAACATGGAGCTTGAAAGCTCACAAATTCCAAAATGGATTACAAAGTCATAAAGTCATAGGGTTTCCACACTGGGTTCAAGAGAATACAAGTGTGGTAACTTGCAAAAACGCTTAAGTGCTTGAAAATGCCCAAGTGTAAAACTATGAACAAATTACTAAACAATGTAAAAAATTTTGAACCATTTAAAAATTATGTAACAAATGCCAATAGTATGGGATTGCAAAAGTGTGGAACTTGTAAATGGTATTTGAGGCTGGTTTTTATAGTTCTTAGGCCATGAATGGTGTTGTAAAATAGCTATAATTTGGCTACAACCTGGCTGCAAATTGGATATCAAATTGCTATAAATTTCTAACTTGTACAGGTGAGATGGATGCCCAAATTTGGGGTGTTACTATGTATGGTAAGTGCCTTGCCTAATGGCCATTCTGTTTACTATAGATAGTACTAGGGGCACACCTTCCACGTTAAAGATAAACCTTCCATGTTGAGCCTTCTACCATCCTTGCTGGAGTTGTTGGTCAACATTGGAGTGCATGGAGTGATGAAATTTGGCTCTTTTGGCTTCCATGCTTGGGGGTATGTAGCTTCCATGCTAAGAGGGCCAAAAAGTTTTCAAGCTAAGGGGAAATTGCCCTAGTTCTCCACGCTAAGGGTAGATGAGATTTACCCCACGCAAGTCTTTCCAACTTATCAAAATGTATACCCCCCATAAAACCCATCAAATTTCCATTTTTGGCATTCCAAAAGGTATTTGTGAGCCTCACAAGCTCAAATATAGATATTATATGACTTTTTTTCACTTGAGGAATGAGCCTTTGATCACTTATGAAGCATTTTTTAGCCTCAGAAGTATTGGATATGTGAGATTGCCCTCCATGGGTTACAGTCTTCACATTTACAATGAAGTTTTGCCTTGGGTTTCATGGTGTGAAAGCTACATGATGGAAATTGACTATAACATACAAAATGTTATAGTGTTTCATATGGTCTTACCAAAATATGGATTTCTACATTTGTTAGGGGTAGCTTTGGGATTATAATGGTCTAAAGTGACAATGTAGTTGATTAGGAGAGAAGATTGATTAACTTTGATATCAGTTTAAGCCTTTGGAACCAACAAATGCTATCAAGCACTACCAACTACACTGGGACTACACTAACAAATGTGGCTTTAGTGTAGTTCCATGAAGAAAATTAGTTCATGATGTCTTAGGATTAAATTTGGTGTCCTATCAACTTCCTAGGATAACACATGGGAATAAGGGTTGTGAACTAGTCATTTGAAGGCCAAAATAGGCTCCTTAAGATGAAGTTTTGCACCATCCCCAAGGGACTACACTGGCTAGCATAGTTGAGGATGCCTTCACCATGGATTAATAAAACATTGGCTTTTCATGATAAAAAAAGACCAAATTATAGCAAGCTTCATGGTTTTATGGTTCTAAGCTTCCACAATTAATTTTTAGGCCATTTGGAGCATTGTGATTCCAGTAAAACCATTCTAGAACCATAACTATGCTGAAGCCACACTAGCCAATGTGGCTCTAGTCTTCCCCAGCATAGTTGCATCTAAATCTTGATTTTTTAATGAGTTTTGATGGTAAATTGATTAAGTTTTCAAGTTCCTAGTGTCAATGATGTCCACGACCAAGGTTTTAGACATAAAATTGTAGATTTTGCTAGTTTCTTGAACCTTGATATGGTCATTCCCTCTTGGACTACACTTGCCAGCATAGTCTTAGTGTGGATGAGGGGGATATAATGAGTTTTAATCACTTTGACTTAGTTTTTAGGGTTGGATGATCTCTGATAGCTTCAACAAGGTTATGAGGTTTGGATTATGCATTGGCAAGTTAATTTGACATGTTCATGGTCTATTTTTAGAGGTTTTCATAAGAACTATGCTAGTTATCATAGTTGTGGGCTTTCCTAGCATAGCTTTGAGGTTGAAGGGTGTTTTGACTAATTTTTTTTTCATTGTTTTACATTTTAATATCGTTAGAGACTTTGGGAAGGTGTGAAGGTTAGGATGTGTCACATTGAAGATTATTTTTATCATTTTGTGGCCAAAACTCAACCAACTACACTAGGACTATGCTAGCTAGTGTAGTTGGGATTTAGCCCGATGTAGTTCCAAGGTTAAAGTAGGGTTTAACTTTTTTTTTGCCTAATTTTTAAACATTTTAGAACTACCAAAGACTCCAAGGTGTAAGGATCATGATATGTTACTATGAAAACTATTTGAGGTACGTAATGGTCATATCCTTATGAACTCTGTTAAGACTACACTAGCCAACATATTCCATGTGCCCTCTAGTGTTGTTCATCCAAAATTTTTGATATTTGGCAATTGTTGATAGGTTTTAGGAGGTTTCAGAGCTGCCAATGACTCCAACTAGGGTTTGGGACTTGGCATGGTTATTTCATAGTTCATTGGAGGCCTAATTGGTGGTGGAAAGTTTCATCCCTCTTGAAACTATGCTAGGCAGTGTAGTTGGACTCTTGGCTAGTGTAGTTATGCAAAATGATAGATTTTGTTATGGGTTTTGACCCTTCTCAGTGCTTGGTATCTTCCAATGTTGATACCCAATTCCTAAGTTTGGTGTGAGGGTTTATTGACGTTAACATGTTGTAGATGGATGGCTAGGAGGTAAGATTTGGTAGTGATTGAGGCTTGGAATCCATTCCAAGGCATTCTAGGAACTTAATCACAGCGTAGTTCCTATAGGAAAGTTTTAATCCTAGTGTATTAGAATTTTTGTTGGTTTATTTGGCAAGTGATGAGTGGTGGGTATCCCTACACTCAACCATACAAATATGAGTGTCGCATGAATGATCCGGTAAAACTCCGTAGATTAAATGCCTACACGCCTCTTGGAAGACTTGGGGTTAATTAATTGTTGTCTTCATAGACTTACTTGTATTTGTCACAGTGTATGGTTAAGCAAGTTTAAGGTATATGATTTTTATGGTCTTTTATGTTTTTATGTCTTCTACACGACAAGGGAAGGGTTGAGAAACTAAGTGCTAACACTAACTAATGTACTAAGTCTAATTTACCTAGCATCGGCATCCGTTCCCACTTACCATACACACCCTAAACTATGCAACCATGGCTACCAAATGCTAATCGTCACTGGGATCACCATGCATAACGCACATGCTCGAAGTGGTCATACTGAGGCACTTAACTAACCTAAACATGATAAGCATTCATTCCTTGGTTATCCATACACTTTCTTAAATTCTTGTAACCAAGTCGTACTTATCCCGCATTCTAGGAGTTTAGGGTGAGAGAGACTAATCGTGATGAGCAACCGATTCCTTGACTAACCGTACACATTTGTAAATGCTCGTAATCAAGTCGTACTCATACCATGCTAATGTAGGTAATAAATAATAGGTAGGAAATAACATGTAATAAAACCTATTCCATGCACTGTAAGGTTTATCCACAAAGCTCATCTTTATTGTCGTACACATCTTGCGTTTAGGTACAAAGCTGCTTGAATAAAGATTCGTTCACTTGGGGACTCCTACTATGGGAACATGGAAAATATTCTATCTCTGGAGTGATCAATCTGCCAGAGTTTCCCTACTTCTAGCCTAGGATGATGAATAAGGGGAGTGTCGCCTCTTATTTATAGATATGGCGGTGGACTGTGATATCATGTACACGATATCGCAGGGGATGATGCGATATCGCATACGCGATATTGCAAGGGATGTGATATCGCGACGGCCGCGATATTCCATACACGATATAGCGGTTCATGTGATATCACATCCTATCATACCCCCATGACTAAATGAAAACTTGTTCTCGAGTTCATTACAATAATATCGGGAAGGTATGGGATTATTGAGGGAATGGAACTAATGGGATGACATGTGAACAGATCATTATTACAAGACACAACAACTGGTGTTCATGACAACAAGGATGAACACCTTATTACATTAACATCAGGCCTCATTTGGCAGCTTGAGAGAAGGGAGAAGAGAGAAGAAGAGAGGAGAAGAAGAGAGAAGAAGTCTTACTGCTGCCAATGCCTAGATTGTGCCTTTTTTTATCCATCTATAAGCGCATCATCGATCTTACTCCTTGCATAGCTACTTCCAGTATTGCTCCATTCAAGTGCTCCTTCCAGATCCAGTCCATTGTTGCATGATCACCATCTGCACACACAACATAGTCATATATTAGCAAGGGTAAATGAATTTCAATGTGGGTAATTCCTTGCTTCAGTGTAAGTCCATTTGCTAGGTTGTGGTATGACTAATTACGGATCTGAGAATATATAAATGATGACTACTTTTGGATTGGTAAGGTTTTCTGGTTCATCAACTCTTCGAGTAATGACACATCCTCCTCATCAAAAAATTTCACTCCCTTCTTTCGAAGGGAGGGATCGCAGTTATATTATTCTGCACTTTCCCTCTTACGTAGTTCACCCTCTTCTTGTGCTACTTGTTCCAACAAGCATTATACTTCTTAGACTCTAAGTTGTCACAGTCTCCCTTGGGCATAAGTCCCAAGGGTTCTTCTCATTTCATTCTTTAGCCTGTCCATGATGTGGCGAAGTTGATCCCGCTAAGAACACCCATGGCCCGGGCAACAATGTAACAATGTGTAGTAGCAGGCCATGGTAGAATCCAAGGGTTCATAAGCACCTTGTTTCCAGCCTTGGATCTGCTTACCCAAATTGGACACTCTAGAGTACGTCTGATATTTATTATTGAAAAGTTCTAGCATCGTACTCCACCTCCTGATGGTTTCCAATTCTAAGGACTGGTACCAACTCTCTACTTCTTTGATGAGTATCCTTGGGAACAACTTAATCTTCTGCCACTCATTTTCTATATTTTGCAAGGCACAGGCATCGTGGAATGCCTATAAATGATACTGTGGATCAACGTTATATCCCCCTTCAAAACGTGGGATATTATTTATGTCCAAACGTCTGTTCTGACTGTCCTTTAAGTGCCTTGTTGGGATCCTAATAGCCTCTGTGATGTTAAGCATACTTTGGGTTGCAAGTAGGGGCTCGTCATGATCATCTCTCTCATGATTCCTGTGATGTTTACGTGGTTCCCTACTCTCCCTACATCCTTGCCCTTGTCCTCTCTCTCAACTTTCCCATTGAGGTCTTTCGTCTTCCTTACCTTTCCCCTCACCATTATCTTCACGATGGGTATGCCCAGATGTGGAAGAAGAGGGTGAATGGTGAGATGAAGGAGAAGAAGAAGGGAAGCCATCACCATGGTGATGTTTCTTACCTTCTCTTTGGCTGATTCAGCCCCAATCATTATAACGATCTAAGTTCGTATCCTTAGCGTGAGTGGTTGTTCCTTCTGTGAATATTTGGCATTCACGGGGATCAAAACCAGTGTTATGGATCGTTGTGCATAGGTTCTGATGCCTTACATCCTCACCATCATTACGAGGAGGAACATCATTTGCTAAAGAACCCGTTATAAGGGGTTCCTCATCTCCTATTTTGCTAAGGATGTGTGGGACCTTGCCCTTCAACAGTGCATGTTGACTCTCCTACCTTAAGTCTCTCATATGTTGCATGTCTATGGGATGGTAATCCCTCATATCAAAATCTTCAGCAACATATTCAGCAAATAGTTTTGTCATGCCAATCTGTGCCAAGGCATAAAAGAGCATGTTAGAGACTGATTGATCTAGCGGTAACACAATGTTACCTTGCAGATCTCTCCATCACAGTTGTTCGTCTTGATGGAGAATAAAGGTAAATTTTAGAATATACTCATCAGGATGAGTATAACTATCTTGTATTATTTAGGACTTGGCTGGTTTTGGTTATGTATTGTATGTTGCTAACTATCTCTAATATTAGTCCTAGGTGGAGAATTAGATTTGTGAGAAGAAGTAATTTTTTATCGGTATGCTATTTCACCTTTATATAATTTTTCTGTTAATTAACCCGAAGGTTTGTTTAGGCTCACAATGATTTGAGTGATTTCCTTTATGTTCTATTTGGCGTACAAACACTTAGTCCCCAGCCGCGATGCCTATGATGAGTGGTAGGTATTCCTACACTCAACAATATGAATATGAGCATCGCACACACGATCCAGTTGAACTCCACAAACTAAATTCCTACACACCTCTTGGAACACTTGGGGTTAATTAATCGTTGTCTTCCTAGACTTGTATTTGTCATGGTGTATGGTTAAGCAAGTCTGAGGTATATGATTTTTATGGTCTTTTATGTTTTTATGTCTTCTGCGCTACGAGGAAAGGGTTGAGAAACTAAGTGCAAACTCTAACTAATGTACTAAGTCTAATTTACCTAGTGTCAGCATCCATTCCCACTTACTGTACACACCCTAAACTATGCAACCATGGCTACCAAATGCTAATCGTCACTAGGATCACCATGCATAATGCACATGCTCGAACTGGTCATACTAAGGCACTTAACTAACCTAAACATGATAAGCATTCATTCCTTGGTTATCCATACACATTCTTAAATGCTAGTAACCAAGTCGTACTTATCCCGCATTCTAGGAGTTTAGGGTGAGAGAGACTAATCGTGATGAGCAACCGATTCCTTGACTAACTGTACACATTTGTAAATGCTCGTAATCAAGTCGTACTCATACCATGCTAATGTAGGTAATAAATAACAGGTAGGAAATAACATGTAATAAAACCTATTCCATGCATTGCAAGGTTTATCCACAAAGCTCGTCTTTATTGCCATACACAACTTGCGTTCAAGTACAAAGCTACTCGAATAAAGATCCATTCACTTAGGGACTCCTACTGCAGGCACATGGAAAATATTCTATCTCTAGAGTGATCAATCTACCAAATTTTTCCTACTTCTAGCCTAGGATGATGAATAAGGGGAGTTCCACCTCTTATTTATAGATATGGCGGCGAACCGCGATATTGCAACGGCTGCGATATCGTGGCTCATGTGATATCGCGTCCCATCAGCAAGCACCTAGTGGAGCCCATCCAAATTTAAATTGTTAAAATAAATTAATTTTTCCACTAATATAATGTAGTTTGCACCTTCTATTTGTAAACATGAAGTTATGTGGGAGTTTTGTGGGTCTTTTGAAAATGGGGTTTTCATCATCAATGCATAAGTTTGAGAGTAATTCCTATATTATAGTTTTACCAAAACTAATTTTCTTAACCCATATCTAGTAGGAAGCACATATAATCAAAGCTTTTTCATCAATTCTAGCATCAAACCCATTCATTCCTAGCATTTCTTAAGCCTAACTTGCCAGGGAGAAGCACAATTGTGAGGAGATTGAAGGAAGATAGAGGCTTTTTTTATCATTGCTTCATCAAGATGTCTAAGCAAAGAGTAACCACTAGAAAGAATCCAATCCTAGAGGAGGTAGACACTACTACCAAGGGACTTTCCAACCTTCCACAGCCTCTACTTGGGAAAGGATCATGTACCATATCTACTAAGTACACCTCTCTTGGTCATTTTCATGAAATTATAGCATATAACCTCAGTGTTTTGACTTGGTTAGGCTTTTATGTTGAATGATTTCTAGCTTTGAATGATTTAAATGTTATGTTTGCATTGTGGCCACATTTTTTGCTATGTTGTTTTGCTCTTAGGGGACATTATTATGGAGTTCTGAATTTTTATTTTACTCTATTTTGCATAATTTTTGTTGTTTTTAACCAAAATGCAACACTTTTTTTCTATATTGTGTAAGAAAATAGTAGATAGTTTTTAGTTTTTGTGACCATAGGGTTGTTTCTTGTTGCTTTTTGGTCAAACTAGTGGTTGAACCACTAATTTATGACTTAAGATTAAACTTTTTTGAATTTTTCTATAATTCCATGCACAGTGGATTTTTGGTTTTTTTAGTGTTTTAGCATTTTGAAACTAGGTAGCGTTGACACATAGAAAAATTTTTTTATTAACATTCTAGCTTCCTAGGGATGCTTGGGGTCATTTATTGCATATATATTTTTTCATTTTATGTATTATGTTTTATTTTATTATAGCAGGATATAGATGATGGAAGTGGCCCTAATTTTGATCACATTGGAGATGTCCTCTTCCCCATTCAATTGCATCTTAGTTCCATCAGTTTGACTATATCCTAGGCTACCTCACACATTTCATCTATGAAGTTGTTGTTATTACTATTTTTAATGGCTATTTCTAGCTATTGACTATTATGATATGATTTATTATACTTTATTTGTTTTATTGCTACACAATATAGCCATGTCTACTAGATTGTTATATATATTTTTGTTATTATTTGTTGATTAAACTTGTGTCACACTATGTGACTATGACTATGAGTTATGGACATTTTGTTATAATTATTTTCTAGCTTTGCCTATACCTTCTAGCATGTTTAGTTTTATGCACCTTATATTTTTTTATAGTTTATTCATGTCATGAGACTACCTTGATGAAATATAAAGATACAAGATAAGGTTTTTGTAATATGTGAAAATGCAAAGTAATTAAGGAAATGAAATGTGTAGTAAGGTACAATTGTTATAATGGATCTAAGACATAGAAAGGTTATATATGGATTGCTAATTTAAGGCCTCGATAGGCCACTAGTTTAGGGCCTCAGTAGGCCATGATGTTGCTAGTTTTAGATCTTAGAGGGCCATGTATTACTAGTTTTAGGGCTTAGCAGGCCGTCGATTACTAGTTTTAAGCCATAGTAGGCCATAGTTTTATCAGTTTTAAGCTTTAGCGAACCATTGGTTGCTAGTTTTAGGCCATAGTAGGCCATGGCCCATACCTTCCTAGCAAGTATGGGAAAATGTCAAAAAGTCCATATAAGGGTAAAAAAACCATGAAACATGGTATAAGGTTGTGAATGTAAACAAGTTATCATTAGCAAGAGAAGGAAAAATACATTTATGATGCATTTGTTGCTTGATCCTTGATAAATCAAAGGGCTTCCTTTGCATGATCTCACACTTATCATGCCTTTTATTTAATATGGATATTGGTAGGCATTTATGTTGATCTCTCAATGTTGTAGGTTTGGTTACTTTAGCCTCATTATTGTTATTGTTATTGGTTTTTCTCTTGGTACTAGCCCCAGCTTGAGTTTCAGGAGTCTACTCATGAAACTCCACCTTCGAACCTCAGTTGATTTTGACATAGTTAACCAAAGATAGTGACACATTATCCTCATGAATGATAATTTTACCACCATCATATGGCAAGTGAATATCTTGATGTATAGGAGATGAGACCATAGGAAGCTTAGCCAACCATGGCCTTCTAAGGATTAAGTTGAAGTCTGGTGTCTCTTCAACAACTAGGAAGTTGGTAGATGTAGGGAATTGCTTACTAGCTACAAAATACAAGAAGATGGAACCTCACACCACTATCTATGATCCATTAAATCAATTTATTTCTAAGGTTTTGGTTGCTTTGATGTTCTTAATTAAGCCTATTTTGTCAATAATGAAAAGTGGTAACACATTAGTTGCTGCCCCATCATTCACATGAACATGATGAACTTTGTACCTAGAAACATGTATGGAAATATGGAGAGGATTAGAAAGCACCTCTCCATTTCAAGAGTTTATGTTCATCTCAATTTCATGAAATTTGAGCATGGATTAATGCCTATTTTCCCTAAGTGAATCTTGTTCAATGATAGAATGGATATACTCTATGTTAGCGGGTATGTCTTTGCTCATAGGGATAGAAGTCAACACTTGATCTAGTCCATCTCTATGAGTAGGAGAAGTCATGACTAGGTCATATAGGCTTGGTGATGTGTTCTTTTATTTAAGGGATCATTTAGCTTGTTTGATTTTTGTGAGGAAATTATTTCCCTTGATGTGTACTATTTCAGCCTTAGTAATATTAACTTCCTCCATCCTTTCTAGAGTTTGTGGCTTAGGTTTCTATGTATGTACCTTGAACCCCTTATTCATAGGTATGGTTGATCTTGATATAGACCTCAGTGGGTTAGTTTATTTTGAAGCCTTTTGTTGTTGGCCACCTTCAATGGGCTTAGTTGTTAGTTTGATAATAGGTTGCTTTCATCACTATTGTAGTGATTTTTTCTTACTAACCACTAATTTATGGATCACTATAGGTGGGCTTTGATCATGGGTTGTTATAGTTTTGCTTGTTGAAGATGGAGGGATCTAGATAATGAATGGTTCCTTGGGCCTTAGAGGATTATTATCTCATGATCTAGGTTGTTATGTTGATGCCATTGAATATGGGAGATGTATGACAAAAGGATTCTTAGGACCTAGTGGAGATGACATTTGTATGACAAAGGACTCTCTAGGATTTTTTTTTTGGGCTGAAGGTGTTACTCTAATGCCAAATGATTTTCTAGGAGAATTATACCATTTTATTTCAATGAATGAGCCTATAATATAAGAGTTATTATTGGTTCTTGGAGATTTGGGATCATTCAACACTAACTCTATGTGGTCGATCATCTTTTGGAGGTCATCCTTTAATGCCTAGCAAAAATCAGTGTCATGACTAGCCATTTGGTGATAATGGCAAAACCTATCTAGTATGAATTACTTTTTTAGATATCATTGGATCTATACCTATGTCACAAAGATGATCATGCCTCTTACAAGCCTCCTTAGATAGTTTCTTATGTTATATATAGTTTTCTTTAAGAAATGTTCTAGAAGCTCATAGGGCTTCATAGGAAATGGTATGTACTTGGATCTATTCCTCCACCTAGTGTTTGGGCTTGGTTAATTTGAAGTATAGAAAGTGAATTATTGTGATGAGTTAGAAGGAGTCTTAAATGGTGGTGGTCCCTACCTTTCTACTTGTTTTGACTCCTTGGATACTGTAGCCATGGTTGTATGTTCTTACCTAGTTTTATTACTATCCCTTCTTATATGCTGATTTTTATATGCCACATAGGCTAGATTGTTGCTAGCCTCAACTACCTTCTTGGTGTTTTTAGTTTGCAAAAATACTTTTCTTAGTGATTGGGGCTCTAGGTAGTAGAGCTTTGACTTGATGAAGTCATTTACTACTCCCTTAAAGATGGCCAAGAGATGAGTTTCCAAGATAGGCTCTAGAATCTTGTTGAGTGTTGAATTCCATCTTTGAGTAAATATTTTGATTGGTTCAAGTGGTTCTTTCTTTTCCTTCGTCAGTTGAACCAAGGTGGCATTTGGCTTCAAGTTTGTATTTAAAGTAGTTGATAAATTGGTCTATTAAGTTTTCAAGGAAACAGATGGAACCCCTAGGCAAGGTTTCATACCAATCTAAAGAATTTCCTTCTAGGTACATGGAAAAAATCTATAGTATGGTATGATGCCAAGATTGCAAAAAGAAACATCAAACCAGAGGATGACCAAGTATGCATTAGGATCTCCTTCACCATTGTATTTGGTGAACTTTGGTATGAGCATACTTGCAAGTAAGATTATTTGAGGCACAATAGGGCTTATAGGATAATATTGGTAAAAATATATAACCTTGACCATTTGATTTCCAGTGGCCTTGAGTTTTTATAGCTCTTCAGTAAGGTCTTGGAACATTTGGAAAGCTTGATCCATGCTTTGGGACAGTCCTATGGCCTACAGTGTTTATATTGATGGTTGAGGAGGAAGTTGTAAGGCTTTGGATCATGCGATGGGTATTGATACATATGTAAGAGGTTGGGTGAATATTGTTGTAGGTGGATTAAACAAGGAGAAAGAGGTTTGAGTTACAACTTGTGCTATGAAAAGGGAAAAGGAGGTATGAGATGCTTTGGTTACTTGGAATCCTAATGAGAGTCTTGCTAGTATGACAAAGGGAGATGGTGAGATAGACATCACTATGGCAAGGTGCATGGACTGAGGCTTTATTACAAAGAATATGAATGAGAATAAGGAGGTGGAGTAACGCATAGGTTGTTCCTAGTGTGTGGCAATAATGGGCATAGACACAAACATGGTAGGTTGGACAGGAGGAGAATTAAGCCAAGGGAATTGTTCCACTGATGAGGTAAGAGACGTGAAGCTAGGGAGAGTTGTTTGGAAAGCTGAACATTGCAAAAGATTCCTAATCAAGGTGTCCAACAATGGTTTAGCTTTAAACTCATCCTAATCTTCTTAGTTATTCTTCGAGCTAATGTCTTCACTAAACCCATCAACCTCTATGAGTTTTATGTGCATTCATGCATAAAAGTTGGCAAGGAATATATGGTCATAAGTAGATGGAATGTATTCTTTCACATCCCAATGTATAATATTGAATTAATGCTGAGTGTCAAATTCAAAGAATGGTATCAAGAGATCAGCTTGTATCTTGGCATAGAGGAAGTTGTAGAACTCCTCATTGATGACTATGAAAT
Source organism: Gnetum montanum (assembly GCA_015680685.1). Taxonomy (NCBI): domain Eukaryota; kingdom Viridiplantae; phylum Streptophyta; class Gnetopsida; order Gnetales; family Gnetaceae; genus Gnetum; species Gnetum montanum. The sequence goes on from MNCI01009676.1 coordinate 673,073, forward strand.
CTAGGTTTTTGTCCCTTTGCCTAAGTGCTTGTCTTTGTTCTATGATCGCAAGGTCTTTTGGGTCATAGACATAAACACATCTTTGGTAAAGGCCATGTATGTAAGGTCTAGTGGTAAAAATATTAATTAGTGAAAAGACATTAATTGGCATTAACAAAACTACACCAAGTGAACAAAAACTAAGCTAGGCTTTAGAAAAACACACTGGGCTTTGAAAAGTCTAGTAGTTGTTGTGAAAATTTAAATGTAAAAAAATTGTTATTGGTAACATGTTGGGTTTTGGAAAGATACACTAGTATTTTTCTAAACATATGTTGTTAATAAAAAGTACAAGTTTTTGGTTTCCTTTTCTAGAAATATGTTAGTATGTTTCCCATTATTGAAAAACTACATTGTGTATTGATGTGCAACCAAGGAAAAATATTATTTTTTAAAAGATATGATGAGTATCTTAGGAAATAACATTGGGTTTTGTGAGGATGAGAAAATGTAATTGGTCCACTAAAGCTATGCTGGGTTGTTTGATAAAGGTTAAAGGTGGTTTGGTTTTTGCAAGTGACTTGATAGAAAAAATTCACAATAGGAAATGAGTGGTGAAAATATGTGCTAGCCTTTAGAAAACCCAAGTCCAAGCTTTAACAACCAAATGTTATAGGTTACTTGAGAAACTATGCTAGCTTTCAAGTCTAGCAATTCCTATGAATTTCAAAACAACATCCAAGCTGACTGCAAAAACCATGATGGGTATTAGTTGCATAAGGATGGGTGGTAACATTGGTTTTCTTAATAGATTTCAATGTAAATTTTAAAAGTTTTAACTTGTAAAAAGTTATTTTCAAAAAAGAAAAAGTAGGATTGGGAAAAAAACTAAAAAAATAACATCTAAAAAATTTGGTACTAAAAAACCAAAAATTCCAAGTGAAACAATTTAACTTCAAATCCCAAGGACCTTTGAGAAGAGGATCCAAGCACCTTGGATGATCTTGTTGATTACCTAGGGACTTAAAAAGTGTAAATGGTGTAATATAATTTAATAGATAATTTATATCTAATCTAAAAAGAAGCACAAATTTTAAACTTGGAATAAAATTGCACAGAAAAATAAACTACTAATTTTGATTAAAATAATAAAAATATTATAGGAGCAGAGTTCTAAGGTATGTAAGTATGTGCCTAGATGCACAAGGAGTTTCCCAAATGGTGCTTGAAGTCTGGTAAAATTGGTAGTTTGTGTAATGTAGTCAGTTGCACTATTAATGTGCTTCCAAACTCTAACTTTTGAAAATCCTTGTTCATCCTTAAATGTGAATTTTCTATGTTGGTTGAAAAATGAGTAGGGTAATTACAACGTTGGTTGCAAATGAGGTAAGGTTATGTGTAGCATTAGTTGGCAAAGGTGTAAGGTATGTGCAACATTGGTTGCAAAGGGGGTAAGGTATGTGCTTGACCTTTTGGTGTTGGGAAATTTCTCTGAGAGTCTCCAATGCTTAGCTGATTGTGAGTTTGTCCAAGAAAGTCCTTTGAAAGTGTTGGAATTTAATATAAATAGGTTGTTGGTGTTCAATTTGTTACTGCAAAGTTTTTTCCATGATTGTTGATAGATTGATGTAATTTGTAAGTGTTTAAGGCCATTATCTCTAGTATAGTTATTCATTTATGAAAAATTTTGATGAACCAAGGCCACAAAAACCATGTTGGATATCAAAAATAGAAAATGGACTCTTTCAATGACACTAGCTTCACCCATCCACATTACCCTCATGGGAACTACATTGAAATTGGTCAAGCAATGCTGGCCTAGCTAGAACAAATAAAACCCAAACCACTTCAACACTAGCTTCATGAGAAAATAGAAAATCCCATAGCCCCAATGTTGACTTTGTGGCATCCATGCTAAGGGTTATGGTAACTACACTAGCCATTACTCAAAAAATGAAAACCCAACATCTCCAACACTAGGTGTAGGTAGTTCCCACGTAGCTGTGGCTATGGCCCATATAAAACCTATGAAAATGCCAAATTTGATAGTTCCCAAGGAATTTTTAGCCTTCCCAAGATAAAATATAGACATGGTATGACTTTTTCCACTTGGAAGTGATGCTATGAAAACTTATGGGCCATTTTTTCAGCCCTAAAAGTTCAAGTATGTGAGATTGTAGCTCATGGTCTTCCAACCTCATATGTTTATAATGAAAATCTAGCCTCAAGTGTAGGGGTGAAGGTTACAATGCCAAGAAGGTTGTAACATGCATTTTCTTGGTGGTGTTTCAGTTTGTACTCTATGATTCCAATTTGATTTAATCATTGATTTTCACTCTTGAACTTAAGATTATAAGTTAGGATGATGATTTTTGATTTTACTCATGATTGACAATCCTAAGTGTGCAATTTAATTACATTTGATACTAATTATTTTATGTCTTAATGATTTCTTCAACTCTAGACCATTCCTCCATAGATATGACTTGTGGATTAGTCACAAATGAGATGACATTTCTACAATGAGAATAATCTAGCTTTGGAACTTTGACTAGCTCCTCCATTTGGCGTCATTCTTGGGGAGGCTGACAAAGTCAGTCATCATCAAGGGTTTAGTATATTTCTCCAATATCTTTTTAGCATTTAATTTGAATCTTCTAAAAATATACACATTCTTTCTATTTCATTTCATTTTTCTTTTATTTGGTAGTGTAGAAATTATCTCTTTTAATTTTTTTCTTTTAAAAATAAAAATAAAAATACTAAAAATAAGAAAAAAGTATAGTCACAATAATTAGTTCCCTTACTTTCTAGAATTGAGAAAAGCTACAAAAAATTTATAATTAAGGTAGCAATTACAAGAGTAGTAAGCCAATCTGCAAGCTTTTACATGTAATTGCTCATGAATGTGATAAGGAAGAGTGTTCTTGTTAAATGAAATCAAACAAGCAACACAAAAATTGAACATGAATCCAACCTCCTAGAAACACTACCAGTTATTAGAAACATACCCAAACTAATTCAAGAGAACCCCAAGATAAACAATAATACCCTAGTTCTACAAAACAAATTCCTATTTCATCAAGCTCCCTTGGAAAACAACAAATTTTAACAAGTAGCAAGGAACGAAACATAACTAAGATTTTCCACCAAGAAGAATTAGAAATAAAACCTTCATTTTTGACATCCTTTAATCCTCTCTTTGATATACTAAATATTACAATGCAAACCCCAAATCCAGCCATAATTGTATGTTCTAAAAATCTAAACCTTAGTCAAATATTGAGCAATAGGTTTCCAGTAGAAGGGACTATTCAACCACTAAACATATTAACTATTCAAACCCCAATTACTTCAATATATGCTTCTGTAGCAATACAAAGCCCCATTACAAATCCATCCTTAGCTACTACTTTTACAATTAGGTCTCCTTCACATCATACAACTCCACTTTTACATAGCTCAATTCCTTTTTCTTTTAGTATCATAGGTTCTAATAACCCATTTGGATAAGCTTATCAAGGAAAAATTCTAGGAGACATATTAAATCAAAGAACTCTAGTAATACCTTAAGGACCATTATCTTTTCCTTTAAGAATGGATGTTTAAGTAAAAAATATTCATCTTGTACCTACCTTTAGGGGAACCAATGATGAAGATTTAGTCACTCATAAGAGAATTTGAAATCACACTTGTAATATTAGCTTCTCAAAGTAGATAAAAGATGAAAATTATTGTCTTGAAATCAATCTTGAAACACAAAGATAATTTTTGGCTACAGATCCTTTCAACACAAATAAGCTCACAGGATGAGTTTTCAGCTGCCTTTCTACAATGATTCATTTTTCATTAATATATTATATTCATTATGGAAGTAATTGATGAATTTCATGCAACAAGAAGATGAGGATTACAAGAGTACCTTTGATAGGTTCAAAGGAATATGTTTAAAGAACCCCAACCATGAATTCTCAGCTCACCAACTTATCCAAATTTTTGTAGAAGGCTTATTGTCATACTATAGACAAAACATTGACTTTGTGTATGGTGGAAATATATTAAATGTTACATTAGAGGATGGATGGATAATAATGGACTCTTTGATTTATCAAAGTAAAATAAGAACAAGGCCTAACTTCATGCAAGGCATGACTCAAAAGGCCAAACAACTAAATAAATAAGTTGATGAATTAACTTAGTTAATAAAGAAACAACCCCACATGGTGCAAGGTGAAATATGCAACTTATGTGGTAGCCAACAACATGATTCAACCACTTTTCCAACATTAGCTTACTACCATGATGAGATGCAAGCATTAGTAAATGCTTTTCAAAAATATAGAAGTCAACCTACAACCTCATTCCGACAAAGATCACCCTTTTAGCAACTAAAGTATTTCCAAAATAATTTTAGACCTTTTAAAAGGAAAACTAATGAATATTTAGAGAGACTCTCTCAAAGCCTTACTTCCTTCATTTAATAAAGTAGGTAATTCATGAGTGACACTAAGACAATAGTTCTAAGATATAATGAATAGTAAATTACTTTCCTAATCGAAGCCAAATTCCACATCACAGAGAAGGGTTAAGGAACAATTGCATTCTATCATTACTAGAAGTAGAAAAATTAATAAGTCTAGACCTACAAAAAAAGTTAGCTTTTAAGATAACATTAATGAAACACAAGATGAGAATCAACCACATATAAATGATAAGAAAGGAAGTGAATAAATAATGGAGAAAGAGGATCAACCCTCAACTTCTTCCTCCTTGAATAGGAAAGTAATTTCACCTTCTTTCACTAAAAAATTGCAAGAAGATTTCACAACTAAGGCACATATAGAAAAAATTTTCAATGAGTTATATTTACATATTCCTTTAGAGCAAGATATTAGGGGTACATTTATTTATGCTAAATACTTGAGCTAATTATTCATAAAAATAAGGAAAGAAAAAATTCCTAAATAAGTATATTTGGTTACAAACTTGTCTCTACTCATAAGAAGTTAATAAATTCTTAAATATCAAGATTTGGGGATTTTAATAATCTTAATAAGAATTAATGTACAAAAAATTAAAAATGTATTATTGGATCTAGGTGCTACTATCAATATCATGACACTTGAAATGGCTAAGCTACTTAACTTGGTAGAGAAAAGGAAAGTCAACATGTCCATATCTTTAGCAAATGGTTTAGGTGTTAAATCCATAGAAGTAGTGAAAGATTTAATTTTTGAGGTTGAAAAGGAAAATATCCCATTAGTTTTGTTGTATTATAAGTTAAAGATCCATATTGTTTTCCCATCATCCTAGGTAAACCCTGGTTAGCAACAACCAATACAACCATTAAATGTGTATAAAGGCAACTCCAATTATCATTTTCCAAACTTAACTTTATGCTTAATGTATTTGATAAAGAAAAAGAACATCAGTTGAACCAAGATATTAAAGAGGCTAGGATTCTATACACAATACCCACATTAGAAATGTCTCAAGATAGAAAAACATTAGTATTAAATAATTTTGAAGAAGAACTTTTAGACCCTACTATCAATGAACAACAAGAAATTTTACATCAAATCATGAACATGGGATCATGGATTATGGGAGAAACAATTCAACCACCAATTAATGATTCTTTAAAACTTCATAAATTACTAAATAGTCTTAAGTACATTTTCCTTGTTAAAAATAAACCCTTAATAATAAATTTCCAACTTTCTAATGAATAAGAAAGAAGATTAATACAAATTTTAAAAAGAAAATATAAGGTATTTACATGGAGTTATGAATACATTCATCAAGGAATTTCACCCAACGTATGTCAATACCACAACTATCTACAAGACAATATTAAATCAATTAGAATTCCCCCTAGAAGAATTAATCCATCCTTAAAGAAAATTGTTAAAGATGAAATCTCTAAACTTTGAAAAGAAGGAATTATTTATCTAATATTTGATATCAAGTGAGTGAGTCCTATCACATTAGTACATAAAAAGGAAGAAAAATGATAAGTCTGGGTAGATTATAGAAAAATTATTCAAAATGCCAAAAAGGACCATCTTCCTCTACCTATTATTGCATTTTGGATGGATTTAGCGGTTACAATCATGTAGATATTGAGCTAGGAGGTCAACATAAAATAACCTTTACATGCCTGTATGGAACCTTTGCTTATAGATGAATGTTTCTTGGTCTTTGTAGTGCACCTGATACCTTCCAAAGAGCTATTATATTAGTCATCTCTAATATGCTAGAAGAATGTGTAGAGTATTTATAGATGATTTTTGGTATATACGAATACTTATGAACAAATATTAGATCACTTGGAATGTGTCTTTGATAGATGCATTGATAAAAATTTTAAATTAGTTGAAAAAAAATTCATTTAATGATAACAAGTGGTGTAGTCTTAGGACATGTAATTTTCAAGGAAGGAATTAATATGGATGGTGAAAAAGTAAAAGAAATCTCTATGCTTCTAGCCCAAACGAACTTAAAAATACTTTGATACTTTTTAGGACATGCTATATACTATAGAAAGTTTATTAAATACTTTTCAAAAATGGCCAAATCTCTTTACATGCTCTTAGAAAAAGATGTTTCCTTTATATGGATTGATGACTACCAAGAAGCATTCTTTTAACTCAAGGAAAGAGTAACCATTGCTTCTATACATAATGCACCTAATTGGGATTTTCCTTTTGATTTGATATACGATGCTAGTGACACAACTGTAGAGGTAGTCTTGGAACAATACATAGATAATGAACCAAGAGTAATTTATTATGTCTCCAAAAGTTTAGATCAAGCCCATGTTAGCTATACAACTACTAAGAAAGAAATTTTAACTATTGTATATACTTTAGATAAATTTAGGCATTATTTAATAGGATATTAAACCAAAGTTTACATTGATCATTCAACCATAAAATTTCTAGTAAATAAAGAAATAGAAAATGCCAAGATTATGAGATGGTTTCTTCTACTTAAATAATTTGATCTTGATATTTTATATAAGAAGGGTAGAGAAAATGTTATGGTAGATGATCTTTCTAGATTAGAAATTGAGGAAAAAATAGAAGAAAAGGATTATTTAATGACAAATTCCATGATGAAAAACTTTTTTTTAATAAAGAAAGGTCATTGAATTGTTAATATAGTAAAATACCTAGCCATAATGAAAACACCAACACAATGAAGTAAGGAGGAGGAAAAGTCTTTCCTTAGAAGCATTTCCAAGTATATTTGGAATGAACCATATCTTTATAGAATATGTAAAGACAATGTGATAAGAAGATGTGTGGTAGAACAAGCACAACAAGAAATCCTACACATGTATCATAACAACCTTGGAGGTGGACATTTTCATAGTCGATGAATCACTATAAAAATATTCTCATATTCTCTCACTATATTTAAAGATTCTCATACATAAGTCCAAGGATGTGACAAGTACCAATATTTAGGGGAAATGAAAAAATGACAAGAGATGTTACTTAATCCCATTTTAATAACAAAACCTTTTGATGTATTGGACATATATTTCCAATGACCTTTCCCATCTTCCAATAGATGTTAATGTATCTAGGTATGTAGAGACTATGTCACTAAATTGGTGGAGGCTAAAGCTACCTCAACAAATGATGTTAAAGTGGTTGCAGGTTTTCTAAGAGAACATATTTTAACATTATTTGGAACTCCATGAGCAATCATTAGTGATCAAGAAACACATTTTGTAAATAAAATAATGGAGAAATTCCTTAAGTCTTATGGAAATAAACATAAGTTAGTTGTTGCCTATGATTCCTAAACAAATGGTCAAGTTGAAAATGGAAATAGAATCATTCTAAAAATTTTAATAAATATCATGTGCTAAGAAGGAAGATTGATTTATAATTTATAAGATGCACTGCGGACCTATAGAATTATGTATAAATCAAATCTAAGATATTAACCTTATTAATTGTAACACTTGAAAATCTCAGTCACTTGAAAACGCAAGAATTCTAGTGAAATAGCTTTGACTCGACATCCCAAGGGCCTCCATGAAAAAAAAAGGATTTGAGATGTCCTAGATGATCTAGTATATCACCCAAGGACTTAAGGAAGGTTAAACAAGATAATAAAAAATGAAAATTCAGATGTAGATCTAGAAAATAAATGCATCTAAATGAAACACATAAATAAAAGTTGCACATAAATAGAATTGTAAACTTTATTCTAACAAAGATAAATAATGGTTCAAGAAATGTGTACAATATATGCTTGGAGTAGTTGGATGGTATTCTTTGGTGAGGGTTCAAAGTCCATTGAAATTAATGGCTTTGGGTGCCATGATCAACTCAATGATCTAGAAGTTTTACAACTTCCAATGTTGTCAAACTTACTACTCTTTGCACCAGATCTATAATGTTGGTGATGTAGGAGGTTGAGTTGTGTGGGTGTTTCTTGGTAACTAGGAGGAGCAACTCTGTGAGTCTCAAGCACAACATGTTTAGCATTGGTACTAAACACTCACACAATCTCAAAAAGGATATTGTAGTAATGGCTATGATGGCTAAAGGTTCCACAATGGGGATTCAAGAAGCTACATGCATGCAAGACTGCAAGAGCTCTAGAATGAAAAGTATCCCATTTCAAAGTTTATGGAACACCTCTATGATGTTGGAGCTTGGTTTTTATAATATTTTTGCCACAAAATTTGTTGAAAATTCTACCTAATTGGTGATAGAATTATAGCTACATGCAAGTGTTGCAGGTGTAAACATCTAGCTAAGTTACTATGAATGGTAAGTTTTGATACCTCTTTGGCATCAAAACCATTCCATTTACTAAAATAGAAAATAGGAATTTCATCCACACTAACTTCTTCTATCCATGTTGGGCCTTCCAACAACAATGTTGATATGTAGAATTAATGTTGGAGTTGCAGTAGTGCTAAAATTCTAGGTTATGGTGGAGTAATGATGGGGGAGAAGGTGCAATGCTAGGGGGTGAAGTAGCATCTTTGGGAAATAAGAGTTATACCTCCCACACTGGGCCATGGATGATGTTACATCCCCCAATGTTGGGTATAGGTGGGTCATGCCCTCCAATAGGTATCTCTAGCATAGTAAAAGTTATACCCACAAAAAAACCCATGAAAATGTTAATTTTGACAATCCAAAAGGTAATTTTAACCTCCAAGCCTAAATATAGACATAATGTAAATTTTTTCGCTTAGGGGTTTAGGCTTTAACACCTTTAAGACATTTTTCAGCACCAAAAGGTAAAGTATGTGAAATTGCATCTCCTAGATTGCAATCTTCACATTTTACAACGAAGTTTTAGTGTTGGGTTTCATGGGATGATGGTTACAATGTAAAGAAGGTTACAACATGGATTTTTGAGGGTTCTCATTGTCCCCTCGTTATTGGTTTTTAGAGGATTGACTTGAGAGGCATCAACAAAGAATACAAAATAGTACTATAGGTCCAGCACTAATGTTTTCTCTCTATGCTTGTTGTAGTCATGTTGAAAAAAGCCAAAGAGTGCTTACATTGATGGGATAGGGCTATGATGATGTAATGGTAAAAAGGTTATATGAAAATGGTTATGAAGGTTAACAATGCATTTTATAGTTGACATCATGGTTATGACACTAAAATGTTGATCAATCAATAGATTCTAAAACTTCATGCTTTGAGATGTTGGTTACTTAGTGAATGCATTTGAGGATCCAACATGTTGCTCCAAATTTATACTACTCACTAGGATCCTTCCTTTGCATGTTTGGAGCCATCAGTTTGGGCTTTTGATTTTCATTGTCCATTCCAACTTCTTGGCAATTTTCTTTTGAATTTTATATGTGGTGAAACCTTCATTGGATTTCTCTACCAAGACCAATTTTCTTTCATGTTCCTATTGAATGAGATGTGTCACATTCAATGGACTTATAGGTGGAGAATGGAAAATGGATGTCATATGATCACAATGCATGAATGTCAAAAATTGGTTAGCATTGTTATCTAGGGTAAGGAAGGTTAGAATTGGGATCTTTGATTGGATTCAAGAAATGGTAATGACAATTATGTAAAACAAGCACTCTTGGTATCGAAGAAAAAACTCACCAAATCTTATGCATCGAGATCACATGGTGACTTACTGCCATAATGAGTTGCACCTTCATGATGACTCCAGGCTTCATCCTACAAGCACAACTCCAAGAAGACAAGAGAACTATGCAAAGAAAGCATGTTATTATAGTATAATGCATATGGCAATATGGAATAATTAGCAAACCAGGCTACCATAGGTTACAAATGTTACAAGGTTTAGAAGTTTCCCTATTGTGCGAAAGAGTATAGAAAGGTTGTGCAGGCTTGCTTCCTATTGGTTGTGATGGTCGTTGATGTTGGCTATTGTGAACTACATGTAGTAAGGTGTTGGTGACCGTTTGGGACGCGACTACCAACGAGTGTCCTTGAATAGGATTTAGGTGCCTACTGGTCTCTGGAAACACCAAGGCCCAGATACCTCCAAATAAACTCAGTAGTTAATGTGAGTATATGTGTGCTGTTGTGGTGTGCGGTTGTGAAATATGAAACGATTGCATTGTGTGTAAACTAAAAATGACTTGTCTTAAAGAGATTCAGCCAACTTTGCCAAGTACTGTGAGTTGTTGAAAGTTTCCTATTTTGTTCAACTACCTAGTCTATGCGGTCCTTATAATACCTACTTGTAACAAATAAAATTTTGCAAAAACATTTGAGCACAACTCCGCAAATCTACTTCTAATTTTCCCCAGAGAAGAGATAGTTCCATAAGAAAACTAGCAATAGAGCAAGATTCAATGGAAATAGACAAAAAAGAAAAGAAAGTAGATTTTTGTAGACCTCAAATATTTCAACAAGGTAAAATGACACGAGTAAACACTTCGCAATAAAGCTATCCCAAATTCAATATCTACAAATTGTTCAAACTTCCAAGGCTCAAATAAGTAATTTCTTCAAGACAATCCTACTATGCTACCAAAAA
>MNCI01009676.1:690556-738597 GCA_015680685.1 Gnetum montanum
TATTGGGGAGTCATATCTTTTACCCTTAACTTCATGCTTACATCATCTTGAATCTTTCTTGACCCGCGATATTCCAAATTTGAAATTTTATCGTCTTCCCATCCAACTCGAAAGTCTTAATTTTAAAAATAATACTAATGGTACTGACGTAACTCTCCGCATATTAATCCTCTGTGAATCGTAGCAGAAGGCATGACTTTCCAACAACGGAGTCTCCAACGAGCAAGATCTTGAACAAATAATTGCAATCAGTGCTTATCTTCGGTACCAACAGAAAATAATGCCAAGGCCGAATGACAAAGCAATTTCAACCAAGTAGATCAATAAGCCAAGCTTCAAAAGTGCATCCCTGATTCTTCCATTTTTGCAATAGGGCATCCCACATGACTTCTATAAATTCAAAAGCCTTGTCCAAGTATCCATTCTCGACGTAAGCCATCAAGCCAAGCTTTTCTGGCGTGACGATACAAATTCTGGCCCTGGTGCGGGTCCCGGAGTGCAATGCAGGCCTTGTCCGGGAAAGGAAACATGAATTTATTAGCGAAGACGCCTCTGTTTGTAGATTCTCTGAAAGGGACATGTGCAAGTGTAGGATCTGATGAGTCATGTTGTGAGCAAAAGCTGGAATAGGTGCTACAGCATTTTGGAGAGCGAATTCAGCGAGCTGGATTTGGCCGTAGAGTGTGTACAGGGCAACGATCTTGCCAAGAAGAGTTGAGTGCTAGGCATGGAGACCAGTGATGGGAAGGTGGGTGTCAATTTGCTAGCCCTGTGCGAGGGATTAGTTGTTGATACAGGAATCAAGAAGGAAGATGTAGTCGTCTTTTGAGAGGGTTTTGCTGAGCTCCGTTTTGATGGTCTGGAAAAAGGGTAATATCCTATCTTTTCCATTGCCCTTCCTCTATCAATGGAACAATCCCTTCATTCCCACCTATGATCATAATCTTGCAGAACATGTGTTCTGCGCAGATGGATGGATGTTTGTTTGTTCGTCGGCTCTATCATTTGATTGTAATGGCCATGAACTGACACCACCATAATCATTATCATGGGCGCTGACCGTGAAGTGCTGCTGCTTATGTTGCAACCACATGAAGTGCCATCTCTATCTCTAGCAATGGCTCTTGGCTACTTCCCAGCCCTCCCTTTACAACTAACTGCATTCGGCATAGCGACAGCAATTGCAGATCTATGTGCTAAGTTTGCAGCATGAGCCGGCAATGTGAAGAACAAATACCAGAGAATCCCTAGGCACTCCACTACTCCCATGGCAATGACACAACTGTTTTAATCCATGCTAAACTCTATCTCGGGCAATGGCATTTATGATTTTAAGGAATGGCTTAGGTTGCCTTGTCCTTCGTGCTTTCAATCCATTTAAACAACGTTCCACGTGGAGGATTTTCTTGGGCTTTTAATGAAATAATATATGAAAACATTTTTGAATTTGGAACTTAGAATCGTTGATAAATGCCTTAGCTTGGCAGCTAACAACATTTGCAAACACAGATGCCAATAACCCTCATACCAACAACCATCTTTTTCATCCTGTATCCAGGGTACCGAGCATCACGGATTTTACTCCACCTCGTGGCATCCTCATACAACTTTGGATGCACTAATTATAAAATAAATAAAACTGATTCATTTTAATGTCTCAAAAAATCTTGATTTCTTATTAGTGTCTACCCAATATAGCCCTTGTTTCTAGAAAATCATATCTTAAAACACCTGACTCAGGTCTCCATCCTCCAAATTCTTCATGCACGGTAGGAAGCTTTGGACTATCTCTAATCTTAGAGCCATATTATTCCATGAAATGGCCAAAATGTGCCAACATAAGGATTTAGATAGTAATGATTGACTGGATTGGCCAACTCATTCCCATCCATGTTAGCTATCCTAGATGATACGTTGTCATAGGCCTTGGTGACAAAGAAAGGCCCTTTTCAATTGTTTGAGAATTTTTTTTGCATGCTCATAGATTGCCTTGATGATTAGGTCCCCTTAATCTTGTGCTTGTTCAAGTTATGATAGTGTCATTGTTTCTACCTTTTCTAATATTTTTTGATGTGAGCAAGCATCCATATCCATTGCTGATTGATTGAATCTAGGTCCATGATATACAACACCTTATTCTGTTCATCATTGATGAAGTTTGAGATGGCTACTTGGAGCCACAGTACATGCAATTCATGAGGTAAAACAACTTCAAAACCATAAACTAGGCTATAGGGAGTTACACTAGTTATAGTTTGGAATGTTGTTTGATAGGCCCAAAGTGCATGAATAAGTTGCTCATGCCACTTGCACTTGTTATTGTTCAACATTTTACTAAGCAAGTTGATGATGGTCTTATTGCTTACTTCAACTTGTCCATTGTTTTGAGGGTAATACAACAATGAGAAGAAGTTCTTAATGCCTAGGTCATGATAAAATTATTTATTTCTTGGCTGCTAAACTATGGTCCATTATCTATGACTATGGTCATAGGTATGCCAAAATGAGATACTATTTTATCTAGTATAAATCTATAGACTTGTTCAGGTGTTGTCTTTATTAAGAAAATATCATCAACCCACTTCGTAAAGTATTCAATTGTAGTGATGATAAAGCTATGCATTGAGGAAGAATTAGGTGTGATAGATCCAATGATATCCAACCCCTACTAGTAAAATGGCCAAGTTATCTGAGTGGTGTGTTATCAATTGGTGGTACATGTATAAGTTTACTATGCTGCTAGCATGTGTCACAAGTCTTAAACTTCTACAGGTGGTCACTTTCCATATAGGGCTAGTAATAGCCTAACCATATAATCTTAGTGGTCATAGCTCTATGTCATATATGTCCCCACATACACCCTTGTGGACTTGCTCTAGGACTATTTTATCTTTAGCTTTTCCCAACAACACTAATAACATGCCATCATAGGACCATCGACATAATGTGTTATCACCTACTATAACATACTATTTCAAACCTTTATGTATAGTGCCCTTTTAAGTAGTAGTCAAGCCTTTTGAAGGTTCACCATGCATAAGGTAGAACTTGATATCATCATACCAAGGTAGCTTTAGTATTCTGCAAGAGTAGTATGAACTACAACAAAAAAGGTAGCTTTAGTGTCCTACATGACAAGAATGGCATAGTCCATAATTAAGGTGGAAAACTTGCTAAGCACATCTAGCATTACATTGAGGACTAGTGTTGTAATAGAATTAGCTATAGTGTTCTTGTTTTGAGGTACATGTTGAATATTGATATCTGTAAATTGTTGTAGAAGTTTCTTTAATAGGTCAAAGTAAGGTTGCAAATGTTTGGCTTTATATGCATAAACCTTAGTTTCTTGGTTGACCACTAGTTGTGAGTCACCTTGATCATTAAGCATTTAATTCTTTGGTCACAAGCTATCATCATCCCTTTGATTAGACTCTCATACTCCACTATATTGCTGGTATATAGGGACTCAAATTGGTAAGTGAAGGGTTGGATTCAATCATATGGGAATGTTATGATGGCAATGACACTAGTTGCATGGGTAGTTGAAGGTCTATCAAAGTATATGACCACCTCATAGTCCTCAAGCACTTGGCTAACAGTGTTTACATGTTCATTGGGGAATTTAGGATAAATCATTACATGGTCATCAACTGGCAAAACTGTAAGTTGTACAGCTATCATTTGATCTTTTGTTGATTCTCAAGAAATGCAATGAAGGTAAAACTCCATAGTTATGGCTTCTAAACAAGCTATATGACTACTCTCATAGATGTTGGTCATTATGACTCTAAGCACATTATCTTTGCAAATGATGTTGACGTGGCTTCTAAAGAGGTAGTGTCTCCACTTCTACAATGAAAAGAATAGGGCTAAACAATACTTCTCTACTTTGGTGTATCAACTGTCATGGGCAACTAATGCGTGGCTAAGGTAGTATACAAGTAACTTTGCTACATCATCTCATTTTTTATAGAATAGAGCAGCAATAGACATGTTAGAGATAGCGAGGTAGATGTAAAATGGTTAATCCTCTTGCAAAGGATGGATTGTTAGTAGTTGTGCCAACTCTTGGTTAAGGTTTTCAAAGGTTTCTTGGCATTGAGTTTTCCAATCATAGTGAACTCCTTTCCTAAGAAAGTGATGCATGGATTGTAACTTATCTATAAGCCTAGCAAAAAATCTATGGATAAACTATAATCTACCTTGAAATCCCTAAACCTCCTTAAGGTTAGCTAGTGTTGTTAGGTTGGATATGGGCTTAACCTTATCAAGATCAACATGTATCCCTGCTTTAGATACTACAAAGATAAGCATCTTACCAGTTTTTATGCAAAAAATACACTTTTGGGATTAATTTGGAGCTCATATTTAAGGAATTTTTTAAGTACAATATCTATGTGATGTGCATGGTCCTTGACCACTTTGGACTTGACAGCTATATTTTCTATGTAATTTTTGAGCAAACCTAACATGTAATCAATTAAGATATCTATCAAAGCTCTTTGGTAGGTTTCTCCTACATTCTCTAGGCCAAAGGGCATCATGGTATAACAAAAGGTACCCCAAGGGGTCATGAATACTATACTGAGTTAGTGCTATGGATTAATACTAATTTGGTTATATCCCAAGAACCGATCCATAAAGGATAATAAGACATGCCTAGCCATAGCATTGATAAGTTGATCAATACTAGGCAAAGGAAAGTCATCCTTGATGGTTGTATTATTTAGATCTTAGAACTTGATGCAAATGTAAATACTCCTATTTTTCTTGGGGACTACCGCTATGTTGGACATCCATTCTACATAATCAACAACTTTGATGAAACCAACTTGGTATAGTTTTGTGATTTCATCACAAATTGCCAAGGCCAAATCAGCTCTAATTTTGTAAACCTTTTGCTTAACTTGTCTAATGTTAGATCAATTATGATGTCTGGACTAAACATGGGTCTAAACCTAGCATATCTTCATATAACCAAGAAAATTACTTACTTTTATCTTGTAATACCTTGGTGATGTTTGGACCTTGTTGAGGTTCTAGTGAGGAACTTAGTTTCAGGGGTTTCTCCTCACCAGTATGTGTCATGATAGGAAACTTAATTAGAGAGTCTTTGGTAATGTTGCTAGCCTCTAGGTCAAAGGTTTTAACTAGGTTTTCAAGCCACTCTATAGGTTTTTCTATTGAGACTCTGTGGTCGACGAGACTTTTAGGCTCAATATTTAGGCAATTAGGGTTAATACATCATTCAACATTATCGTGAGTCATACTTAGGCTCAAAGTAAAACTAATTTGCACCTAGGTACTCATAATTCAATCCTACATATCAACCACAAGCACATTAAGTAACACCTCGGTAAAGATGAATAAATAATGCAAAAATGCTATAAAATTATGTAAACACATGCTATTTTAATGTCAAATAAAATGCAAATAAGGTCAACCAAGACTATAAGAGGAAAAAATGGAACAAAGGCTAAGAAAGGTCAAATTAAGGTCTAATAAGGTTCAAACAAGTTGAAGCATAATGTCAAGTATGAAAAATGAGGATACAATTTTGCCGATTTAAGGCCTCATGGGCCATGTTACTAGTTTAAGCCCTTAGTGGGCCACAGTGACATGGTGTTAAATGATGGTTAAGGATGATAAAACACCATTACATAACACCAATCAAAGGCTAAACAAGGATCAACAAAAGCCATAATAAAGAGAATAAGGTAGAAGAGTTGAGATTGAAGTAATGTAAAGATTAAAAACAAGGCATAACAAAGTCAAAATAGTTCAGAAAACCATAGGCCAAATCAAGAAAAGTGGGATACATGTGGTAAAACTTAGTTATTATTAATCAAATATAGTTATATTTTTCCAATTTTAGGCTTTAGCAAGCCATTCCTTAAGGCTACAAGGGTGATACATGAGTTTGGGCACCTATTAGGACTATTTTGAGGTTATTTATGTCTAAAAAGTAAGGTTTTTACGGTGCCCATGCTAGACTCACGTTAGCCAGCATGGGTGGGATGACCCATAGTGTGGGTGGGACAACTAGATATTTTAATTAGTTTTTGATCCTTGATGTCTTGGATGGTCATCATAGTGAGTTGGGGAAGGGGATAGGTCCATTCAAGTGTCAATTTCAACCTCTAGAAGTTTGCATTAAGGCTTGGATCTACCATCCATGCTGGAGCAACACTGGCTAGCATGGCTACCAATTAAAGTGGATTACATGATATCTAGAGGATTAAAATCATAGTTCTAATATCTTCCCAAAAAAGCACAGGGCCAGATTAGTCATGATTGATCACTTTGAAGGTCAAAACTAGAAAAAAAAAAAGAAAATTTCAAGGTCATACCCCCCTAAAGCCATGCTAGCCAATGTGGAAGGGAGGGGTTCTTAGCATGAGAGATCTAGATTTAGATTATTTTTTAGTTAAATAGGGTCAATTTGTAGTTGAAGATAGGGGTTTACAATTGTGAGATTCCTAGAAAATATTAGAGGCCTTCTAAAAGGTGCTATTTATGTGAAATGATGTTAGATATTTTACTCATGTTGAAGCCATGCTAGCCAGCATGGCTCTAGTGTGGCTTGGTTTCAGTACACTTGATTTTTGTCTTTGGTGTGGTTTTGGAGGTAGATCAACCAATTTGTTAGGCTTTCAAGGCTAGGAGTAGTGATTTCTAAGGTTTTTAGTCAAAACTAGCTATGTTTGAGGGCTATTTAAGGTAAGGTAGGGCTATACCACCCTAAGCCATGTTGGGCATCATTGCTATAGCATGGGTGAGGGACCATGATGGATTTCAAGGATCAAAACAAGGTCAAAAAACTATCAAATTAGGGCTATATGGTCCTAGGCTCTATTGGGGTAGGTTTTTGCCTTTTGGGGGTGTTGATCTATTACCAAAAGTGATAAAGCAACTTACGCACATTAAAGTCACATTGCCCAATGTGGGCTAGATCTCCCCCAACATGGATATCCTAAGATATTAGATTTTTCCATATTTTAGCAAAAAATAAACCATGCATGTAAGCCCCTATGGTTACTAGTATCGATGGCTAGTATTTAGGATCAAAATTCGTAATTTTCAAGGTCTTTGAATGGTTCTAGGAAACATTCCTCTTTGGAGCAATGTTGGGCCATGCTAGCTATCATGGCCCTAGCATGGATGAGTAAAGGGAATAGCTTTTGCCACTTCTAGTTGGTTTTACTAGGCCTAATGCCTTTTGGAGATGCTGATAAGCTCCTAGTATTAAGGTGGTGCAACTTGAAGTTGTTTTAGTGCAACCATGACCTCTCCATGGGCTTTCCTTGAGGTACCCATGCTAGACCTAGACTGGACAACATGTGTGAGGGGGGTTCCTTGCTTAGGGTTAATAGTGGTAATGGAATTTGGTGGATTTTGATAATTTTTTAATTGTTAGAGGCTCCAAGAAGGCTAGGAGGACAAAACATGTTAATTTTAATGCTAATTTTAGTAATCCTTGGTTACACCCCAACCATCCATGCTAGGGTAATGCTACCTAACATAGATGGGATTCCCCCTTAGTGTGCCTCCAGTGAGATTCATGGTTTTTTCCATTTTTGATCAAATTCATCAATTTTTTTAAGATGTTAGAGGTTGTAAGGGTCAATGGCTAAGATTTGACATAAAACTTGATAGATTTAGAGGATCCTTGGTGTTTTCTATAGTCATCCCCCCTAAGCCATACTAGGTAGCATGACCCTAGCATGGATGAGAGGGGGATGTACACTTTTTACCATTTTTGGTTGATCTTGTGGTGTATGATTGCTTTGGGAGGCTTTGATAGGGTTTTGAGGTTACTAGGGTTGGATTCAGGCCTATTTTTGGTCAAAAAAGAGGTTTTAGAGCTTAGCCCCAAAGTATCCACACTATACCAACACTAAGTAGCATGGGTCAATAGTTCACTAATGTGGTTAAGGCTTTAGATATAAAATTTGATTTATTTTAAGTTAAATCTAGGCTACGAGAGGCTAACAAAGGGTACTAAAGGTCAAAATAGGGTTCCTATATGGTCAATTTTGGGGTTTTGAGGTTATACCTCATCCATCCACATTAGGACCATACAAGGAAATGTGGATAGAGCCCATCCTAATGTGGATCCACTAGATTTGAAGGTTTTGGATATTTTTGACTAGGTTTGATAGAATATTGAAGTCATTACAGATGGCTAGTAGGATTCGAGGCCATGTGAACCCACCTTGAGGTTGAATTAAGGCTTGGTAAGCACTGGGAAGTGGGTATGGATAATATACCCCCTAGGTAATGCTAGGCTAGAGTGGATGAGGCCTAGCATAGTGTAGTTACCCAAAGTGGTAAGCTTTATGGAGGTTTTACTCTCTGATAGGGTTTGGGATTTCGCTATGTTAATTGTAGTTACCAAAAATGGCACGAGGGCTAATGTTCCATAGCTATGGGATGGAGGATGCAAGAAACCATGATGGATCCATGCTACCTAGAATGGATAAAGGGGGAATGAGGCTAGAACATGGTTTTATGGGTTTCAAGGTATCCAAACCTTAGTGCAGATGAGGTTTTTAAGCTTACAAACACTTTTCATGGGAGGTTCTAGTGGGGCCCACCTCAAATTCAAATTTTTGAAACTTAGTGCTAACTTCCACCATGCTAATGTTCGTTGAAATTTTCTTCCTTTACAATTCTAAACCATAAGTTTCAATGTCTAGATTTGGCAACAAGGGCAATGAAGAGGGAGCCTAGAATTAGACAAAAACCTCATTCTCTCATCACAACACCATACCTAGAGCTCTTGCCAAGATCTTTGCCTTAGAAAACCTTTTAGTCCTTAGTGTGAATAATCCAAGAGCCCCATTAGGTAGCATTAGAGCTCAAATCCTTTAAATTTTCAAGGTTTCTATAGCATTGGAGGTAACCACAATGAAGAGAAAGGGAGAAAGTAGTAAAAAACTAGTATTTGAAGATGAAAATGCAATAGCTAGGCACATTTTACACCTTTCATGGCCTATGTTAGGGTAGGTTTCAACTACAGTCACCCGAAGGTAGGTTATTACTAGCCATTTTCTTGTGTTTCTGGTTGTTTCTTGTTTTTTTCTAATTTAGGATGAGGCCATTTTTCTTGGATCTGGGCAATTGTGTTTGATAAAATTTAAGTTTGAAAAAATTGTACCTCATATTTTGGTGGTCTTTATACATTTTTATGGTTATTTGATTGTTTACATCTTAATCCATGGTGATTTTAAATTAGGTTTTATTAATTTCTATGATTTTTTACTATTTTTGGCAATAAAGAAAACCTACTTTTGAATTTTTTATTAAGAAAATGCTTTGATTTATTAACATTTATTATTTTTGATTTTTAGAGTTAGGTTTCAAGTTTATATTTTCTATGGTTTTGTTTAATTCAGAGTTATAATCAATTCATAGTGAATTTTTTAGCTATGTCACACAATTGAGGTTTGTGCCATTTTTAGTTTTTTTTTTCAAAAAAGATTATGAAATTTTTTCTAAAAAATTGACAAGGATTTTTCAAGTTTTCTATCTATGGATGCATAGGTTTTGATTTAATATTTTCAATGATTTTCGAATACCTAGATTTGTGTTTCAAATAAGTTTTTGGTGAATTTTCTATGCAACTGGTGTAGAAAGGGGTTTTGTCATGATGGCCTAGTTCATGTTAGATTAGCTATGTTTTATATAAACATGTTTAATAATTTAAGGTTTTTCTTGTATTACTATGAAGCTCATGAGTTTAAAATTCAAATGGTGGTAGAATCACTAAATTTGGAGATATAGTTAATTTTTAATGAGTTTCCTTGTGAGACTGTGTGAACTAGTTTCTTCTAGGTTGTGATGGTTTTATCAGTTGGAGGGGGGTAATGTTGGCATATTGCATGATTTTTCTTGTAAATATTCCATACCTTTGGGGATACTTGGAGATGTTAGTAGTATTCTAAACTTGGTTTCACAACTATTAAAAATTTTTACTATTTTTAGTAGTCATTTTCCTATGGTCATTTTTTGGTGTTAAGTGTTGTTGTGTGAAAGTTTTTTGAACTAAGACATGGTTTGGCATGACGCTTATAATCTTGGTTAATCATGTAAATGTGGTTATGTTTTGGATGTGATGTTTAAAGGCTATGTTAATCATGAGCATGTGGATTTTTGTTGAATTCTCTAAAGGAATTTTTTGCTAACACCCTAGAATTTTTTACAGTGGCTAGTTTCACCACTAACCAGGATGTATAGGCAAATTTTTCAAGAAACATTAAGTTTTGGTTGTATGATATGTTTGGTTATATTTGTTGTTGTCTATAGTTTTTCTAATGTTTTTCCTAAGTTCTATCGATGTGGTTGTAATGTTATGTTTTGCTTCATCTGCACGGCTTTCCTTAAGTCCATCCTAATCATGGTTAAGCTTGTTAGGATTCTATGTTATGTTAGTCTTCCCAAGCTATATACTTCCCTCACCAATCTAATCTTGGAGTGGGATTCCCTAGGGTTTCAACTATGGACAAGGAAGTTCCTTGCATACCTCCTCCACAATGTCAGCATGATAGTGTGGTCACACTTGTCTGAGTATATGATTGTAATCATAGTGGAGACCCTATTACTGAGTCATCCAATATGATTGCCAAATTCATAGTAGATCACCCTAAGATGCACATAGAGGGAAAATTTGTTTGATAGTGTAGGCATCCTTGGGACCTCCAAGCTCATCCAAATCTAGAGCATGCTAGAGTATTTTCAATCTAATGTTGATAATACTCTGATGATGGTGTACCAAGCTCACACATTGTTCTAGAATCATCCTAGTATAGTGTACCATTTATCTGGGTGAGTATGGTTGTAAGGAATGGTATATTTTGGTTTCAAATATTCTACCTACCTTTCCTTAGCATTAGGAGTTTTTAACATTCTAAATGCTAAAAATCCTATAGGTAAACATTTAGCAATAAAGTTTGGTCAAGAATAACTAAACCTTGGAGGTGGCTCAGATTGTGGTGGGTGTATTCACTAAGGACCCTAAGATTAGATGCATAGTGGTTAACTAGTTGAAGGGTAGTTTTGACAAATACACCAAAATGGCCCACAGCTAGTGGACAGTCATGAAATACCTTCCAAAACTAAACACTACCACAAGAACCTCCATACAATCCTTGCCTAGTAGGAAGAAGACAGGTAAGAACCAATGGCTTTGGCTAAGCTAATGTTTTTATGGCTATATAGTTTTATGCTACTCTCATTTTAAATGTTCTACTAGTTGTACATGGTTGTTCTTGGTTATAGATAATGATTTTATGCCTTAGCTAACAAGTCATTTTTGTTATCTTGCAGAGGCTTCCACCTCTTCCAGCATTACTTTGACCATTTCAAAACATATTGAGGAGACTCTCATCCTAAAAATTTATGAGGTGGAAGTATCATAGCATTGATTAAGGAAGCAAGACTCTAGAAATGTTCAAGCATGCATCGCTCATAAAGGTTTTCTTAACCTATTCATGACACCTACTACAACTATTCCTACCACTAAGATGATGAATGCCATTGACTCCTTTGACAAACGAACCAATGCAGGGTGTGCCATTTACCATAACCATTGATGAGGCTACTTTTTCTGATCTCTTTGGTTTTTCCATTGAAGGGACTAAGGTTTTTACCAAACTAGTGAAGGAGGCAAGAATCTATAAGGAGGTAGAGTCATGATCAGGTGCTCATCATAGCCATTCTAGGTTGGCAATAAATGGTTTCCAATTGCTAGAAATAAGGAAGGCCTATCCCTTATTCTGATCCCATGCATTTTCTAAGATGTCATTAGAGAAGAAGATGATTGTTTTTTCCCAAGCATGAACCATGATGAGGATCCTAGGAGAAGATGCTCTATTTGACTAAGCTACTCACTTGACTACTAGTTTACGTGAAGAGATCCTCAAACTTTGCAAGGATGTCTCTACATTATGCCACATGTACTACGCATTCTTTATGGCATATTTAAAGAGATTTGTAGAGTTCTTTCTGTTGAGGTGGGATGGACAATTGGTGCACCAAGACCTATCCCAACTCTCTAGGCCTTGGATAAAACACATTTATCTAACCATGCAAGCCTAGAACCCACTAGAGGAGATGGAAAACTTTTTGTCTATAACCACTAAGGGAGTTAGTGATATGTGGTATGCTTTCCTTGATATCAAGTGGATAAAGCCTCACATTAACCATGCCAATGTTGAAAGGGCTAAGGAGTTATATGTAGAGGTTGACAGGGCAACCAAAGCTAGATTGAAAGAACGTATGGAGAAAGTAAAACTTACAACAGCATAGGCTTCCAAGAGGAGGCTTAAGTTGAAGCTTGAAAAGACTCATCATGTGGTCATAGGTATGTTGCTAGCTTTGGCTATGTTTTGTTTCTTCTATGTTTTGTTTTCTAAGGTTATAATTTTTTAAGGTTATATGGACATTTTATTGTTAAGTTATTCTAATGTTTTTGGCTTATTGTCATTGCAAAAAATCGTTAGTACATGGTGTTCCAAGCTGCAATAGTAGCAGAGGAGTAGAAGGATGCAGAGGAAGCTCTTCTATAGTGCCATGAGGAGGAGGGGTTGGCCAACATAGCATTGGATGACCTAGATGCCTTGCTTAGTGAGACATTGTAAAGGTAATCCCGCATCATCATCCCAAAGGAGGACAAGCCAAGTATGCATACCTCTTGGTGCTACTCTCTATAGTTTATAATTTGATCTTAGGTTTTTGTTCTAACCATTCAACAATTTCTATGCTTATAGTTCTTGAGAAATAGGCAAAAGCCTATACGCCTATGTTTCCCATGAAACCATGTGTAGATGTTCGAGATAAGCTAGAATTTATGCATGGAGTGGCTAAGGACATCATCAACCAATTGCAACAAGTTGCAACTAAGATTGTAAGAACTTTACTTAATGATTTTATTTGTTTCATGTGGTTTATTTGGTTATAGGTGTTGTACATTATGGTTATGGTTATATTTTATAGTTATTATGTTTATAGTGCCTTTAGTTGCATGGGACCTTATCCATGACATGGAGTTTGACTCCTTTCCTTAGCTTCCTCTTGAGGTTCAAAATGTGTCATGTAAGTTATATGAAACTACCATTGATCTTGCAATTTCATGTGCAAAAACTTCATGGGAACTCCAAATGTCCAACAAATCCATATGAGAACAAGTTATGGCCTTGAAGTAGGAGAACAAGAGACAATCCCAAATTATCATCGATCTTCAGGATCTAAGGCCTTCTTGGAAGTCCAAGTGGCTAACACAGAGAACCTACATACCAAAGAGATCACCTAGGCCCACTACTAGAATGTCATCCATGATAAGGTTTCCCTTTCAAGTAAGATGGTAGAGTAGTGGATGTAGATGGACCTCATCTCCCACAAAGCCAAGGACTAGAAAGACTATTGTGTCTAGCTCATAGAGTGGGTTTGAGCATAAAAAGACCATAAAAGGAAGTACAAGGCTTATTGAGAAGAATATCTCAAGTGGCTAAAGGAAGAGACAATTTAATGGTATAAGATGGATATATTCATCAAGGGGATTTAGGCTGAAAGTTCTTACAAATGTTTTGAAAGCACTCTCATAGCAACTGAATCTCTTACTTCTCAAGTCACTACAATTGCAAGTGAGGTTGCTATGGCCACAGTGTCAAGGGAGCTTCCCACATGGATAGATGTTAATGTGAGCAACATCCTCACATGAATTAATCTTAGGAATGTGGATTAGGTCCACATGATAGAAGACTAAATCCTCCATCACTTGGAGGTTGGTCTTCCACACCTTCCCTCAAAGTTCATCAAGCTAGATTTCCTACAGGATTGGTTTCTTTTATTTATTTTTTTAAGTTTCAGCTTTGCTTAAGTTATAGGCCTATCTTTGTCATGCATTGGTTACTTATTGGATTTCTATTGTTATATTTTTAGGTACTAGGAGATATTGATGGCCCCAATGGCAAGGGGGATGATGGCCCATGACTTCCTCCTCTAGATGCCCCCTAGCATTAGTAGCTACTCATTTCATTTTTTCCTATTTATGACTATGTGATGTTTATTGTTATTAATGTTGATGGATAATGTTAGTAAGATTTTGGTTGTAGACACTTTATGCTCATTGTCTATTATTGAAACATTATAGCCACATAGTGTGGCTATGGCTATTGATGTAAAATTTTTGACTTTATTTTAAGTTTTAATTTTGAGTATATTATTTGAATGTTATGGTTTTACTATTTATTTATAATTTTAATGTTATAAACATTATTCTAGGCTATGTTGGCTATCACTGTAAAATGTTTAAGTGGCTAGGTTATTAGGCCATAGGTGATGAATCATGGTTTGGCAGGCCTCGATATTGGATCCTCCATATTGGGTATGGGATATCATAGCCTGGATAACAATATCGAATACATGATATCATGATTCTTGTATAGGCCTATAAATACAACATTTAGGTGCATAGGAAAAGGGGGAGTTGGTAAGTCTAAAGGTAGACTTTTTTTTCAGTTTTTAGTTAATTTCAGTTCTTTCCCAAATGCATGCCCATAATGTGATGATTATAATTGTATGGGACCTTTGTTTGAGTGTGATGTACTTGGACATGCACATGATCATAAATAAAGATCAAGATTACTCGATCATTGTAGCATTCACTTAGCTTTTAATTACTTTAATTGTTAATTGTTATTTTTTTTCTTTGTTACTATTTCTTTATCATCGTTTACCATTCCTGTTATTAAATGTGGAATGAGTACAACTTAATTATGAACATTTAAGTGTAACTACTTGGTAACCTAGTAGTGTATCTAGGAGTACTCAAGTAATGTGCACTTGATAATCCTACAAGTAGTACATGAAATCCAAGATGTGCATAGATGATTAAGGATGGATGCTCATCGTACTTAGGCTAGTTTAGATTTTGCTTTTTATTGCCTATTAGCTTAAGTCAAGATTATTTTCCATCATTTCTAGGAGTAGCATTAGTTTAGGATCCCATTATTCACCACACTCTAGACTAAACCATATGTGACAAAGAAAATAATAGTCCAAGTGGAAAGATAGTGAATTGCAATCAATGTGTCACCATCTAGAGACTAGAACTAGTCCATCTACATAGTTTGATCATATCGTGTGTACATGCTTGTATTCATATGGTTGAGTCTAGAGGTACCTCACCACTCATCATTGGCGCCATTGCTGGGGATGGTGCTAGTTATGTAGATTAGTTACATCATTCAAGATCGCTATAATGAAATCCTTGATGATATATCTTTTAGAAAGAATGTAATTGTAAATAATTCATACACAATTCACAACAATGTCTATATCACAAGACTATGATAATGCAACAACTAGTGAGGCAATTCATTAGAGAACCAATGAAATATATGATGATGAAGATGAAGTTTGGAGTACTCAATTTTATGCAAGGGTCTCCTATGTTCATGAATATCCCATTGGTACTCAAGGGCTCTTGTCATCCAACTCTAACACCTCTAGTGAGGATGGGACATCCCATAGAATGAGGGGGCCCGTAAGGGTTAGGACCTTCTCAATAGTTAATAGGAATTTATCTGGGGATGATTGGGAGACTTACAAAAGTCATGATGAGTCTTCCAGTACTTTCTCTTCCTCTACTCCTTCAATGTTAAGTTGTGACATGGATGACCATCTCTCAATGGGTTGGCATAGAAATAAAAATTGAGCCCACGAGCAAAGTCAGGAATGCCAACATGAAAGAAGACAACATCATCCCAACCCATAAATTCATAACCTACTTAGTGACGATGAACCCCTACTAGCCACTAAGAGCTGAATGCATATACAAGAGGCTATTCAAATATCCCACAGGCATCGCAAGGAAATCCATCTACCTAGGCTTGATTTAAATAACTTTCTTGAGTTTTTAGGAGGTTATGATTTAGATTTGCAACAACATTTACAAGCCTTATATGATGCTTGTGCATGGAAAAATATTGATAATGGGTGGAAAAAACTTAAGCTCTTTCCTATGACACTCATTGGCCAAGAAAAAGTATGGTATAGATCCTTAAAGCCAAAATCAATTCATAGTTGGCCAACAATGATAGAAATCTTCATTGAAAAATATCAAACCTATGTAAGAGTGTCAGCCTTGACAAGACAAATCCAAGAGTGGAAACAAGGGCAACAGGAACCCTTGGACATGGCCTTAGAAAGATATTATTTGTTGTTAAAAAATTACCTAGGCCATGGGTTCTCTGAGGAGAGGCTAATGTATCACATCATGTATGGGCTCCATAATGAAACAAGGGAGACCCTAGGGATGTATGCCCAAGGTCAATTATATGAGCTACAAACTCATCAATTCCAATAGCTTATTAAGCAAGTAGCAAAAGAAGAAGGAGAAATATCTAGATGGGAGAATTTTGAAAGCTCTCAATAAGACCAAAATCTCAAAATAGTAAAGGTCCATGATCATGAAGAGGAGAAATCAACTCACCCCAAGGAGGTGGAATACTATAATCACTAGATAAAATCAAGTCAAATATCAATAAGATGATGGAATGGGTACATGAAAAATGTAGAGAGCATGCCAACATTATTAGAGGTGGAACCATGCCAAATCAAGAAACAAGACTGAACACCACTCGATCATTGGAAAAAAGGATTGAAGGAAGTAAGGATAGGAGCTCAACTACAAATCATATGTATTAGTGTGACATTTTCCTGTACGATCACCCCAAAGGCCAATGCCCAATCTTGTCACATTTACATGAGCATTGGGGAGGAATGTTACATCTATATTTCATACAAAAATACCATGTTCAACCATAGTGGCAAAAACCCCAGTCATGGGGGAGGCCACCATCAAACTGGTCATATCCTTCATACCACTCGAACCCAAGCACTTATTATTTTCAACATCCTATTTTTCCAACTATGTCAACATCCTATATTTCACCACATTATTATCATTCTCTTGAATACTATTAACCCATGACCTCTACAACAAGATCACCACCTCATATTCCTTGTACTTCTCCTTGCCCTCAATATTCTTATCATTCACCTCCTTCTACATCATCGCTAGTTGTGCCAGAAGGCTTTGCATCACAGCACCAACCCATGAACGTTGATTATGCTACTACTGTCAATAGTAGTGGAGGTCCTCCACAATGTCAAAAGCATACTTTCTTTAGTCATGACCATAGAAAGAGATAGCATGACTCTAAAACCACTACATCCACCAACTTAGCACAATTCTAGCATTGTGATGCATCTTCTCCCTCAAACTCAATGCCTCCTGTTACCTTATTAGGTCCATCTATCGACACTCCAACAACCATGAGGCCTAATGAATATAACCACATAGGGAGACATAGTGATCCTTGCATACCATCTTTTGGTCACAAGTGTCATAGTGGGTCAACTCCTTATCACATGACCACATCTTATAAATTGCCCCATTATGCCAACTTTAATCAAGTGTGTGAACCCCAAGTTGGGTACATTCCAACCACCACATCAAAAGACACCCAATGATTTAGATATGACAAAATCCCAATATTTCCAACTTGCCTAGATCCAAATTTTTCATTTATTAATTCTAGACATACTCAAAGGATTAGTTATGGGGGATATCCTCCATTCTAACAAGAAAAATTAGTAAATCTTTTTTTCTTTTTCTTTGATTTTACAATTTTTTGTTTTCTAGTTCTTCATTTTAAAATTTTTGTTTTATCTATTTGAAGGTAATCTCATCGGTGAATAAAATACTCATGTGACTCATCAATCAAGGTGTTGTTCTATGCTATTAAGCTCAGGTGATTAATTATTTGAACAGTGAGCCCACAACATCCACCCATCCATTATATTAATAAGAGGTTCTACTCTAGGTATGATGATATTCTTGTCATCATTACAACTTAAAGTAATTTTGTGCTCATTATTTGCAAAGTGAAAAATGATGGACTAAGAGGGAATGGCCAAGGTGTGCCAGCAAGGGGACTTGTGGATTCTCTCTAGTGACATCTATAGGTGCTATCATGTAGCATAGTTGTACTGATATCCTTGTATATCTAATGAAAAATGGAAGTAACTATAATAAAGGCACTCAATAAAGAAACTCAATGTTGTTTTGGAGATCCCACTAGAAAGACATGCACCCATGCCTAAAGGTTGGTAGCTTCTCTAGTTCATTCTTGGGAAGGACAAAGTGCCAAAACATCAAAGAAAATACTAAAGATGAATGTTCCATAAAGAAATTTCAAATCACTTCTCCCTTGGACAAAATGCTAAGTGATCGTACTCCTTATTGTCATGGTGATATTATGGTTATCCATCATTAGATGAAACAATGTGATGTCATTGATTAGAGGCATGGACTTGGTCTTGATCTTGGAGAAACAGGCTAATGACACATTAATCACACCCTACACTCAGGATTCATTATGCCTAGGGCTAGTTACCTCATGTCCCAATCTTTGCAATCCCTTCTATGATTCGTCTCATCTCATTGTTCATGTGTTTTTGACTTGTGTATTGTATGGCATAGAACTCATACCTCATCATGGTGGTATTTACATGTGTGTGTTTTGTTGCACTAGTGTGGATTGCATTTAACCCTTTTAGTGCCTACGGACATTTTCAAGTGTGGTTACGTAAGGGCATGATATGTAGGAACCTACTTTGGGGAGGATCCACTTGCATAACTTTTGTAATTTGCAATCTTTGCACATCACCACATCATGTTACACCCTCCAAGTATTTCATTGCTACAATTATCTTTCCCTTTATTATCACTTTAATTCAAACATTCCTGTGCACCACTACGTGTCCTTTTTCCTTACCCTATTCATGAATTTCATTGTAAAATTCCACTTCATTACACTTTTTGTGCCTTTAGGTCTCTTAAATCTTACCCTAGATCTTTTAAATTAACCTTAAATCCTTCATTTTTGACCTTGGAAACTTCAAAATTCATCAACTTTTTCAAGTACCCTATTTTCAAAGGGACATGATATCAGGTACCCGATATTGGGTCCAATGCGATATTGGGTCCACACTAGTGGGTATGCAATATTGCATCTATAAAAACTATATATATAGATCCCCCTATGCATGTCAATGTCATTTTTCACTATTCATGCAAGGGGAGTTGTTGAAATTTTAAGCCACAAATTTTCTAGCTTGTGCATCTATCATTTAAACATCAATAACTTGCTCATTAATGCTTTGATTCTTGTTCCAATCGAACTTGCTTAAACCTAGAGTGTTTAACTTAGTCGTGGGGCTAGGGTATGCTTCAAGTTGCATGTAGTTTTTTCAAAATTTGTTATTTCCCAAAGGATATTATCAAGGGTAAGTGACCTAAAAAATGCTAAAAACATTTGCCAAGTTAATTTTATTTCTTCACCTAGCCCATGAAAATTATTTTTTTGGCATCACCTAATCAAAATTGGGCCCAATATTAAACTTTTAGGAGAATTTTTATGAAAATATCTAACTCTAAATCGCACTAAGAAAGAAATGAATCTATTAAGGGCAAGGAGTAAGGTATTAATCTAATTTTGTAAATAGCCTCACTGATAATTGATCCTGTGTGATTGCAAATGGTCCCTAAAAGAGGACAGCAAGGATGACCCTCTCAGGGTGCATCAAAATGACCAAGGAGAGGTAGAGGCCAAGTGCCTCCTAAAGAACATGCAAAGCAGGAGGCACAATCATTCAACATTCATCAAGAACCTCCTATAACTACACAATCGGGGCATGCCAAAGGTGGAGACAACAGGGCACTTGAACAAGAACAACATCTCATGTTGTCTCTGGAATGTGTTTAGGTAATTCGTGAAAGGTCCATGTCAACAACTGTGATTGTGGAACTCAATTTTGAACCTTTCGTTAAATTTTCCCCTGAGGTAGTTAGAGACCAACTTAAAGGATCTCCACTATGGCCTATTCTCTCTGAGAGTGGTGATTGGTACCTAGGGGAGACGTAACAATTTTGGCACAACAAGGAATAATTCACCACTATTAATATTGGTGGGATTTCTATTGATTTATATACCAAGGCCATTTTGGAAGTGTTGAATCTTCCAAACACAGGACCCAAAGTTGCTCAGCTATCCACTCGCTTTGATGAAAATGCGTGCAAGATATGGTTAAAAAGGGCATATGGCAAGGAGGATAAAGCATATGGGGATCTCACACTTGAAGAGAGGATCTACTTCAAAATTGGCACATATCAAATTTTCCCAACGAAAGGATTGAACAAAATTTCTACCTATGCAGCTAGAGGAAGTGCCATCTTGATGGGCAAGATTAATGCCAACCTACCCCATCTATATCTCACAGAAATTTTAAGGTGGTTTGAAGAATGTAAGACATGGAAGTTTGCATTACCTTTTTCTTTCCTAATCAAGAAGCTATGTCAATGTGCTAGAATTCTAGGTTACACCAATGATGTCCCCAAAAAGGCCCAAAATGCCTCATTTGCTGAATTACTAAAGCCACCAGCCCCAAGGAAAAGTGTTGGTGAGACATTAGAGCCTAAGTAAGAATAGACAGTGGGGCTCATTGCACCTAAAACTTTACGGCCTAGCCAACTTGCTGACATAAGTCCTACTCAACAATATAAAGTAAGGCCTAGTACACAACCTACAGGCTAGCAAGACCAACTGCCACCACCACTGCAGGACTATCGACCGTCGATGAGCCATCGCTGAATCAGTTAATTGGGGAAGCCATGATGAAGCTAATCTCTTTAGGGTCATTGATGATGCCATATGATCCATAGTCTTAATTTATCATGCACGAGGTGAGGTTTCCATCTAAACAAGAGGAGGGGAATAAAACTGGTCATAAAAGATCTCTGGAAATGTTGCATCCTTTCAAGTGCAACCAAAAACTGGTGAAAGCATCATAGTAGTGGTCATGTAGCACCAAAATGTAGTAGGAGTAGCAAAAGTGGTCACAAACTATATAAAAGAATCATTTAATGTCTTTGTTGTGCCACCGATAGATTTTATAGGAGCACGTGATACTCAAACCTTGGCCAGTCCCTCAATGACACCTACAGATCATGAAGATGTTGTAGATCGGTTTTTGTAGATAAGACAAGTGATGATGTTCTTATTTGACATCCCTCAAGATGTTATAGCAACATAGTCAGACCTCATCTCTACAAGAGGGAAGCTGGTCATGGTAGAGGTCAGGGTCAAATATGCAGAGGAGGAGTTAAAAAGACTCCAAGAAAAGCTCATCACCTTACAAGCTACACAATGAGATCCATCCCAATTCGTCCCTACAGATTAGCTAGAATCCTTTTGGATAGAGCAATTAACTAAATTATTAGAAGAGAATAAAAAAGTGGCAGAGGAAAAAGAGAAGGCTGATTAGGATGCTTCCATTGCACAAGCTCAAATGTATGCACATGCCAAAGCACTCAAGGCCTCACAAGAAAAAAATAAACACCTTGTTGTCGAAAATCTCTAGTTAACCACAGTAGAAAAACAAAAGAATGTTCTTGAGGAAAATTTTCAGCAATTGCAAAAATAATTAATAAGGGTCAAATGGGATATGAATCATTTAACTAGAGAAAATAGAACCCTCTTAATGAAGGAGGTACGTGTGATCTGCTAGAAGATGACGATTGAAATAAGCACATGGAAAAATGAGGCCAAGCCACATGACAAACTCAAGGAGCATTTCAAAGATCAGGTGGGGATGTACAAAAAATTAATTGAAAAATAAATCCATATGACCAAAGCTCATATTAACACTCTTAGTGCTCAAAGCGCTAGTTGGTGGGTCATATTGGATACTTATGCCTTCGTCCACCAAGCAAAACTGAAAAGTCAAGACCTATAGATATAAGATCTCAAGGAGTACATGGAGTTGGCAAATCTGTAGTATGCCAACTTAGCCATGTTGATAGTAGGATTCTTGAGAATAGAATTAGAGAAGCAGGTACCAACCACCTATGCTAAATATGAAACAGAATTTCCTAGTCACAAGAAGACATTATAGAAATTAGAAGTAGCAAATTTTGAATTAGAGGTGGTCAAGACCAACTACCAAGGATAAAAAGATGTCATGGAATATTTGGCTCGATGACTCAAGGACTATCAAGAATGCAAGGACAAAGCCAGAGCCTATGAAGAGTAACAATGGTTATTTGTGGCTTGGTATGACAAGGCCAATTAGATGTTCCCACAACTACCATGCCCATGGGGGGTGTCAACTCCATCAAGCATTGGAGCATTAGCATGGATGGCATAGGATCCTTGAACCAAGGAAGAAAAGCTCTAGACTCTTCTTCAGAGACATCCATTTCCAAAACTTGGAGCACAAGATAAGGGGAAGAGACCCATGGAGGAGCCACCACTGCTAGGAACCACATGAGTTCCAACAAATTTTGCCTTTTGTAATTTTGTGTTTATGTCCCAATTTTATTTTGTTCAATCTCACATTGTGGCATGAGTAATTCCTAGTTAGTCAATAATCTCATACCTATCCATTGCATAATCAATTAAACTCATTTTCATTTTTTCTAACCCAAGGACAAGTTGTTATCCAGTCATGGTGGTATGATGAATCATGGTTTGCTAGGCCCCGATATCAGATCCTCAATATTGGGTACACGATATTGTAGCTTGGATAATGATATCAAATACATGATATTGTGATTCCTGTATAGGCCTATAAATACAACATTCAAGTGCATACGAAAGGGGAGAGTTGGTAAGTCTAAGGGTATAGTCTTTTTATAAGTTTTCAG
Organism: Gnetum montanum; assembly: GCA_015680685.1. Lineage (NCBI taxonomy): Eukaryota > Viridiplantae > Streptophyta > Gnetopsida > Gnetales > Gnetaceae > Gnetum > Gnetum montanum. The sequence continues at coordinate 713,331 of MNCI01009676.1, forward strand.
TTAATTTTAGTTCTTTCCCAAATGCATGCCTGCAGTGTGATGATTGTAATTGTATAGAACCTTTGTTTGAGTGTGATGTACTTGGACACTTACATGATCAATAATAAAGATCGAGATTACCCCATCATTGTAGCATTTACTTAGCTTTTAATTACTTTAATTGTTAATTGTTATTTATTGTTTTCTTCATTAATATTTTTTATCATAATTTACTATTCCTGTTGTTAATTGTGGAGTGAGTACGACTTAATCATGAACATTTAAGTGTAACTACTTGGTAACCCAATAGCGTATCTAGGAGTACTCAAGTAATGTGCGCTTGGTAATCCTAGAAGTAGTACACGAGGTCCAAGATGTGCACAGATGATTAAGGATAGATGCTCATCATGCTTAGGCTAGTTTAAATTTCACTTTTTATTGCCTATTAGCTTAAGTCAAGATTATTTTCCATCGTCTCTAGGAGTAGCATTAGTTTAGGATTCCATTATTCACCTCACTCTAGACTAAACCATACGTGACAAAGCAAATACTAGTCTAGGTGGAAAGACAGTGAACTACGATCAATGTGTAACTATCTAGATACCACAACTAGTCCATTTGCAAAGTTTGACTGGATCATGTGTACATGCTCATATTTGTATGGTTGAGTGTAGGGGTATCTCACCACTCATCAGTAGGCTATATTGCAAGATAAATTATGATGATGGTTGTTAGTTTAAGGTCATGGTAGGCTATGGGAATTATCAATTTAAGGCCTTGGCGAGTAGTATGTTCTTATAGGTTTTAGACCATGGTAGGCCAATGTTGTACAAAGGGAAAAATATATTTTTCTATTTTATGTTTTAATTTTTTATGGATTTTCTAGTTCATGTCATGCTAATAGAAAAAAAGAAGAAACTTTAATAAATAAAGTGAAAATAAAAGATAAACTCACAGGCTATATGTAAAATAGAGTTTTACATAGAACAAAAAAATAAAATAAATAGGCAAAATGAAATCTAGGCTAACAAGCTATATGTACATATGGTTACAAGGTCATAAGTGCATAGAGTGGAAGGATCACGGGTGTATAGAACTTATGCAAATGCTTTCTAATCTTTGAGAGATTAGAAAATGTTTGGCACAAGCTTATACTTCCCATACCCTTTATTGACAATAGTAATGGGAGCTCTCCCCATAGCATGTCTTCCATCTCATCATTATTGTTTTCTACCTTCTCTACTCCCTCAAGCTCAAGCTTGTGGCTAGTAGGTTCTTCCTAAAAATCCACTTCATACCCCTATTTTATATCTATGTTGTTAATCATGAGGGGAATCACATTATCACCTTGGATGATAATTTCACCTTCCTTATAAGGCAGGTGAATTTTTTGGAGGATAGGTAAAGATACGGCTCGTAGTTAAGCTAACCAAGATCTTCCCAAGATGAGGTTGAATCCTAGTATTTCCTCCACCACCAAGAAGTTAGCAATTCTAGGGAATTTCTCCCCTATCACAAAGTCTAAGGAGATAAACCCCTTAATAGCAACTTGAAATTTGTTAAAGGATTTGAGGACAGATGTTGACATATTTTGTATGTGTTTTGATAGACCTAGACATTCAACAATGGTATATGAATTGGCATTCATTGCAGCCCCATTATCTACATGCACTTGATGCACTTTATACTGTCCTACCCATATAGTTATGAAAAAAAGGATCTTTGGTTACTTCACCATTAGGGGATGGTCATGATTTTACTATCATAAAATACCAATGATGTTGACTTTGTCTTCTTCGGTAACAAAGGCACCATCATTGCATGGATGCATTCTTCATTAGAGAGGACATCCTTGCTAATGGGAATAGAAGTCAACATTTTGACTAGTGCTTCATGATGTGTAGCAAAAGTATTAACCAGTTCATAAAGGCTCAAGATTATTTTTTGCTATTTTAGAGACTACTTGACCTACCACATCACATTTATGAAGTCTTTATTGTTATTCATGGGCTTGTCGCCCCAATTGTGCTTAACTTCCTCCATGCATTCCAAAATGTGTAGTTCATATTTTGGCTATTGTTGTTATAGCTTCTCCTCTTTCCCTTTCCCTTGGGATTTAGAATCCTCTCATGGTTTTATTATTGAAGCATTTAAGGTTGAAGAGGTCATGGGTACATATGATATGGGATTGGGATTTGGTGGGTCCACCTCCTTCAATGCCTTAGTCTGCTAGTCATTTTCATCTTTGAGCTTTTTCATGGGCTTCTTCCTCTCTTTGGTTGAGGCCTTTTTATTGTTATTAATTATTTGAAAGGAAGAGGCCATTGCATTGACCACCATAGGGGGTCATTTTTCTATTGCTTGGATGGACTCAATTGTGGTAGGAGAGGGGACCCTAATGAAAATAAGCTTCATTGGTGATGGCACCCTTACAATAATGGGGGACCTTAAGTTGGTAAAAGTTGAAGGGTCCCTTTCATTATGAGGGAGTACCCAAATCACAAATGGTTCCCTTGAAGGACATGGATCATGGTTAATGTTGAATGAAACTATAGTATACGGGCTATTGTTAATATTCAATGTATCTTTGTACATGTGCATTGATTGATTCTGGGCTTGAACTAGGTTAGAAGCATCATGGATTAGCTTGCCCTTATATATGATCTTTTGTAGGTCATCCTTCAACACAAAGAAGAGGCTATAGACTCAACCACAGAAGAAAATGATGGATGTGACATTTTCCTATATGATCATCCAAAGGGCTACTACCCAATTATCTTACATATACATGAGTTTTGGGCTTTTTCTTTGAACCCCAAGTTCATACAAAAGAAAATGCCTAGGAAATTACCTTACTCACAAGGTAATTATAGATAGCCCTATAACCAATAGTACTATCCTAGTGGGACTTCTTATCAACCTCAAAATTACTATCAAACACAATAGCAAATCCCACAGTTATGGGGGAGATCATCATCAAATCAACACTACCCTTACTACTAGCTAGACTCGTACAGATATTATGTTCAACAACTTGCTTCCCCAACTGGTCCTACTTCCTCTACATCAAATCACTACTTCCACTACTACCTGGGATTACCACCTTGAGCCTCTTACCCTTCGTCATATCCTCAATATTCTCATACTTTCCTCCATCATATGTCATCACCAACAACATAGGAAGGTTTGACACTACAACATCAACAAAAAAATGTCACTTGTGCTATGAGAATATATGGAAATGATCATGTTAGTAGATCTCCACAGAAATCTAGAAAATATAGCTTCTTTATGTTGGTTCCCACTCATGCGAATAAGACATGTAGATCTACTAGCTCATCAAAACTAGCATAAGAAAAATCTAGTGAAACACCTTTTCTTGCAGAAACAACGTCTTCCAATCCTATGCAAGGGCCAACAACTATCACCACTCCAACACAAAACGTAAAATATAAACCTATCATTGACGAGAGATAGAACATTGAATGCATTACTAGTAATAACAAAGGGTGGAACTATGGGATAAATGTTCAAATTATTCACTTCTACACCAACCCACAACAAATATAAGGAACAAGAGTGTGTGTAAAACTGGATCTATAAAAGAGCCACTAAGCCAAAGGACACCCAGTGGCTCACAAATGAGAATGCCAAGCTATTCAAACCATGCATATAAGCATATAATCCACTTAGTAGTTCTTGTCCTAGTTATGACCTTAGTTATGGGGGAGATGGCCATCCATGCTAATTAATCATAGTGGCTTCTCACTTTTACACTTTTTTGTTGTTTTAACCTTTTTTTCTATTTTACATCATTTTTTGTTTTACACAATCATTAGTACATTTTATCTTTATTGGGTATTTTAAAATTTATTTTATATTTTATATTATTTTGATTTATTTTTTCTTATGTTTTTCTAATTTTTTTTTCTCTTCTTTATCGCCAACAGGACACAGTGATGCTATAACTGTTTTCTAATGATGGTTTGTATTTAATGTTATTTGATTGCTAATGTTTGGATTCTATCTTAGAATTTTGATTATTAATAACTAAGACATGATTTCTTTTTCATGGAACAAGTAGTGAGTCCACATCATCCACCCACCCACAACACTCTATGGTGTTTCTTATTTTGAAAATATGAGGTCCCTTACCTTAATGAAACTTTAATGAACATGTGACCTTAGTAGTTTTCAAATTTGGGAAAAATTACATGGATTCATAAGGGTGTGACTTCAAGGGGACTTAGTGCTCTTTGTACTTTTCTACTCTCTTGAGTGTATGAGTGTTTTTCATGGGTTTATTACCATTCTAATATCAATCAACAATAGGAAGTTAAAAGTCATTACATGGTGTGGTTTCCATCAAAAAATCCATAAAAACATAAAAGTAAAAAAATGATAGGAATTTAAAGCACATCCCTTAGATGAAATAATGGGCCACAAGCACTAGTTATAGGACTAGAAAGACATGTTACCCATGCTTGAGTGTCCCCTCTAACTATAGGCCTCTCTCACTTCCTACTTCTCTTTCTTTCTCTTTTAGGAATGATGATTGATCTATGAAAGCATTCTTATGTTTTAAGGGAGTGGAGTAGTCTTAGAGTATTGATGCGAAGTCACTGAAAGTGGTTGGTTTTGATTTGGACTAAGGACGGACTTTATTAGGTCATTTAACCACAAAATCCACAAGGGACTTCATGTGACCATGAGACAGAACTCCATTCAAATTTCTCTCTCATCCACTAATGCTTTCCACCATTCACCTCACTAGTAGTTTTCCATGTCTTGTTCAATGTCTTAGTTTGGTGTGTTAAAGTTCTTAAGTAGATTATTTTGGATTAGGTCCTTAACATTCTACAACCATTAATCAACCATTGGGCCCACAGACTCCTTAGTTTGAGGATATGCAAGGGAAAAAAGGCCATGAGCCTACTATGGAAAGGACCCACTTGCATATCTCTTAGTTAGATTAGTTAAGTTCCTTATCCTTAGGCATTTTTGTGATCATATTCTTTGTGGGCCCCATCAGTGGCATCCAACTATGTTCTCCTTAATGGCAGTTCTCCAAAAAAACTTCATTCTCCAAACCAAAACTCTAATTTTGTGCATAATCTAAATTCTCTTCAAGCATCTCATCATGTTCATAGCTTTTTTGGCTCTCCAAAGACCCCAATTTCATGCTTAAACTCGTATTTTTTGAATTTTTCAAAGGTAAAAAATTTTCTTACGAGGATCTATCCATGGGACCCTGTTTATGGAGCCAACTATGTAGATGAGGCGTCATTGATAGGGCCTCATTAATAGGACCCTGTTGATGAAACATAAAAAGTCTATAAATATGCAACCACACTTAGCAATTTTTTACATTTGAGCTTAAACGAGGGGTTTAGCACGTTTATGTGTACCTATCAACATGGGCCCCTATTTTCTCCTATAAATGTGCACCTACCCACCACATTTATGATAATATTGTCATAGTTTTCGTGAAGCTCTTATAGGTTTTCCCTTTGAGAGTTAGAATATTTTTTAAAATCCCATAGTATAAGTCAAAGAAGTGTATGAATATATATTCAAGCACTAATGTACTTGAACACCTCAATGTGAATGGTAATTGATGAGCGAAGAGGTACCCTTATGTCCAACCATGCAAATCATAGGCATTCACATGCAATCTAGTCAAATTCCATAGACTTTAATTACCAAGTATGCTAGAGCTAAATGGTGAGTTCATGTTTTCCTCGTTGTCTTCCTAGTCTCACTTGTAAAATGCAAGAGTATGGTTAAGTGTAACTGAGGCATAATATTTTTTTCATTTTATGTTTTATCAATTTTATCATTTAAAATAATAATCAAAATGAGAGTAATTAAATGCTAAGTGAACTATTGTCTAATCAGGCCTAACATAAGTAACCATCCCCACTTCTCGGACACATCTTGAACTTCGTGTAAACACTGTTGGGTTGTCATACACTAATCATTTCTGAGCTACCAAGTGTCACACATATGTTCGAAGGGGTCATGATTGTGTATTTTAATTAATTTCTTAATTAATCAAAATTAATTGTTGAATGAATAACGTTAAATGTGAACTGCATGAAATTACAATGTATAAATGCATATAGAAAGAAAGTCTCAAGTGTTGCAAGGATGAATCAAAGAGCTCGTCTTTATTGCTAATACAATGGTGTGTTCAAGTACATCAATTCTTGAATAAAGATCCAATTATACTTAGATCTCCTGTTGTGGGTACTTGAAAAATATTTTAACTCTCGAATGAACAAACTTCAAGAATTTCACTACTTGACTGAAAAAATCCTCCCTAAATTGTGTGCCCAAGGGTTGTATTTATAGGTGATGAATCATAATTCATCAGGTTGTGATATTGGATCCTCGATATCAAAGTCTTGATATCAGGTACACGATATCACAGCCAAGTCACAATATTGGATACGCGAGATTGCAACTCTTGTGCGAACCTATAAATACACATGTAGGCGCATGGAAAAAGAGTCAGATTTTTTAGCAGTTTTTTGTCAGTTTTAGGAGTCAGTTTAGTTAGAGTCTTTTTTTTTTTTTTCCTCTCAACCCTTTCTCCTAGTGCATGCCTGCAATGTGATGATTGTAATTGTAAGGCATCCTTTATTTGAGTGTGATGTACTTGGACACACACATGACCTAAAATAAAGATCGAGATTACTTTATCATTGCAGCATTCACTTAGTTTAATTATTTAATTATTTTTTTTAGTTAATATCTCTTCACCCTAAACTCCTTAAACATGGAATGAGTACGACTTGATCATGAGCATCTACATGTGATTGCTTAGTATCCTAGTAGCGTACTCAAGCCATGCACTTGGTAATCCCAATGGTAGTCATGCACGAGGCCTAAGATGTGTATGGATGGTTAAGGAACATATGCTCATTGCACTTAGGCTAGCTTAGATTCTCTCTCCCTATCTCCTATTAGTTTAACTCTCTCTCCCCTTTCCTCCTAGCTTAATTAAATATTACTTTCCATTGTCTCTAGGAGCAGCATTAGTTTGTGAACACATCATACACCTCACTCTAGACTAAACCATACGTGACAAAGAAAATACTAGTCCAGGTGGGAAGATAGCGAACTGCGATCAATGAGTAACTATCTAGATACCACAACTAGCCCGTCTGTGGAGTTTGATTGGATCATGCATGAAATGCTTGTATTTGTATGGTTGAGTGTATGGGTACCTAGCCACTCATCATTGCCATTGTTTCCAAGGACGGTGCTAGTTATTTAGATTAGTTACATCATACAAGATCACTGTAAGAAAGTATTCACGATACATCTTTTAGAAAAGAAATTAATTTCAATTAAGTCACACACAATGGCTCTCTCACAAGATTATGATAACGCAACAACCAGTAGGGAAATTCATTAGAGAACCAACAAATTATATGATGAAGAAGATGAAGGTTGGAGTACCCAATCTAATGTAGGGGTTTCCTATGAACATAAACGAAGACAACATCGTTCCAGCTCATGAATGCATAACCTACCCAGTGATGATGAATCCCTACTGGTCACTACAAGCCTAATGCAAATACAAGAGGCTATTCAGATATCTTGCAAGAATCGCAAAGAGAGCCATCTACCTAGGCTTGATTTAAACAACTTTCCTAAGTTTTTAGGAGGCTATGATTTAGATCTACAACATTATCTACAAGCCTTCCATGATGCCTGTGTGTGGAACAACATTGATAATGGATGGAAAAAACTTAAGCTCTTTCCTACAACACTCGTTGTCCAAGAAAAATTATGGTATAGTCATTAAAACCAAAATCAATTTGACGTTGGCCAATAATGGTAGAACTCTTCAACGAAAGATATCAAACATATGCAAGAGTGTCAGCCTTGAGGAGACAAATCCAAGAGTGAAAAAAAGTGCAACATGAAACCTTGGATATGGCCTTAGAAAGATATCATGCACTGTTAAACAACTGCCTAGGCCATGGGTTCTCCAAGGAAAGGCTAATGTACCATATAATAGGTTGGCTCTGTAATGAAATAAGGGAGACCCTAGGGATGTACGCCCAAGGTCAACTATATGAACTATGGACCCATCAATTTCAATAACTTATTAAGCAGGTAGCAAAAGAAGAAGGACAAAAGACTAAATGGGAGAATGTTAAAAGATCTCAACAGGCCTAGAAATCAACAAGGGCCCATGATTATGAAGAGGAGAAATCAACTCACCATAAGGAGGTGAAACCATCTTTGCCAGTACTACAATCATTGGATGAAATTGAGGCAAAGATCAATAAGATGATGGAATGGATGCATAAAAAATGTGGAGAATATGCCAACATTATTGGAAATAGAGTCATGACAAACCAAGATCCAGGATAAAATACCCTTAGACAATTAGAAAGAAGGGTTGAAAAGAATAAGAACTTAACTTTCAATCATACGTATCAATGTAACATTTTCCTGTACGATCACCCCAAGGGCCAATGCCCAATCTTGTTACATTTACATGAGCATTGGGGAAGAATGTTACATCCAGAGTTCATGTAGAAATACTGTGTTCAATCATAGTGGCAACAATCCTAGTCATCCGGAAGGTCATCCCCAAACTAGTTACACCCTTCGTACAATCTGAACCTAGCTGCTTATCAAGTTTAACATCCTGTTTTGCCAACTGGGTCAACATCCTCTATCTCACCAAACTATTATTATTCTCCTCAGTACTATCAATCCATATCCTCTCCAACAGGACCACCACCTCATGTACATTACATTTCTTTTCAATTTCAACATTCTCATCCTTCAACTCCTTCTATATCACCACCAACTGTTGCAGAAGGGCTTGCACCACAGCAGCAACTCATGAATATTACTTGTGCTTTTGCTAACAAATGTTGTGGGAACTCTCCTCAACATTGAAGATGCCCCTTCTTTCGACATGCTTGTAAGAGAGGACAACACAATTTTGAGCCCACTGTATCCTCCAACCTAGCACAAGTCCAACATTGTGGTGTATCCTCCTCCACGAACCCAATGTCTCTTGTTACTTCCTCAAGGCCACCAACCAATAATCCAACAACCATATGGCCCAATAAATATAGCCACTAAGGGAGACAGATCGATCCTTGCATACCATCTTACGGTCAAGGGTGCCATAGTGGATCAACCACTCATCAATTAACTACACCTTATAACTTGCCCCACTATGCCAACTTTAATCCAATGTGTAAACCCTAATGGGGTAAGTATGATTAAGTCCCAATATTTACAACATGCAAGGATCCCAACCTTTCATTTATTAACTCTAGCCATGCTTAACCATTTATTTATGGGGGGTATCCCCCATTCTAACAATAGCAGAATTAATAAATGTCTTCCTCTTCTTTAATTTTACAATTTCTTGTTTTCTAGTTTTTCATCTTTCAGTTTATTGTTTTGTATTTTTATGAGTAATCTCATCTACAAATAAAACACTCATGTGGCTCATTGGTTGAGGTGTTGTTCTATGTTATCAAGTCTTTGGTGACTAATTATTTGGACAGCAAGCCCACAACATTCACTTTCCCATTCTATTAATAAGAGGTTCCACTCTGGGTACAATTATATCCATAATCATTAAAACTTAAAGTAATTTTGTACTCATTATTCCCAAAGTGAAGAATGATGGACCAAGAAGGAATGACTAGGGTGTGACATCAAGGGGACTTGTGGATTCTCTTTGGTGGCATTTGTAAGAGTTATCATGCAACTTGGTTATACTATGATCCTTGTAGATCTAACAAAAAATGGAAGTAACAGTAATCAAACGACACTCAACCAAAAAATAATAATTCTATTCTAGGGGGTCCCACTAAAAATACATGAACCCATGCTCAAATTTAGGTGGCTTCTCTAAATTAAGCAATACTTTAAAGAAAAGTGTATGCCACAAAGAAATTCCAAATCACTCCTCCCTTGCACAAAATGCCAAGTGATCATACGCCTTGCTATCATGATGCTCTTATGGTTGTCCATCATTGGACGAAGCAATGCAATGTCATTAATTGAAGGAATGGATTTGGTCATGATTTTGGAGTGATGGGCAAACAACACACTAATCATGCCTTACACATAGGATTCATTGTGCCCTGAGTTCGTTACCTCATGTCCCAATCTCTGCAATCCCTTCTACGATTTGCCTCACCTCATTGTTCATGTAATTGTGACTTGTGACTTGGGTAGCATGGGATTCATATGCCATCACGGTGATATCTACATGTGTATATTTTGTGAGATCGATGTGGATTACATTTAACCCTTCTAGTGCCTACAGACATTTTAATGTGTGGTTACACAAGGGCACTATAGGTTGGAACCTACTTTGTGGAGGACCCACTTGCGTAACCCTTGTAATTTGCACTTGTAACACATCTCCCACACATCATCTTATACCCTTTAAGTATTACCAAAGTTCTTCTTTCCCTTATCATCCTTTTGGTTCAAATGTTCCTATGAGCTAACACATGTCCTTTTTCCTCATACTCTTCATGATTTTCATTGTTAGATTTTACACCATTATATTCTTTGTGCCTTTAGGACTAGTTTTTACTACATTAGACCCCTTTACATTGACCTACATGTCCTTAGTTTATACCTTGGAGTTTCAAAAAATTTGTAAATTTTTCAAGTACCCTATTTTCAATAGGACCTGATATTGGATCGGACATGATATCAGGTCCTTGCTAGCGGGTATGTGATATTGCGTTCTTAAAATATATATATATGGACCCCACAACGAAATGCAACATCATTTGCAACTGTTTACGTAGGGGGAGTTTTTCAAATTTTCTTCTACAACTTGTGATTGCACATCTCTTGTTTCAATAATCATAACTTGCTTACTAGTTCTTCGATTTTCATTCCGTCTGAACCTACTTGAACTTGGAGTGTTCAACTTAGTCATGGAGGAGGGGTACATGCTGAATTACATATAAATTTTTTGAAATTCATCATTGTCCAAAGGAAACTATCAAGGGTAATTAGTTATAAAAATAACAAACATGTGCCCAAAACAATTTCATCTCCTTATCTATACCAAGAAATTAAACTCTGAAGCCACCTAAGCAAAGTGGACTAAATATTAAAATCTTTTGGGGAAATTTTCATAAGAATTCATAACTTTAAAATCACACAGAATCAAAACAAATTCATTAAGGTTAGAAGTAAGGTATAACTTAACTTTGGTAAGAAACGTCACTAATGATTGGCCTCGTGTGATTGCAGATGGTCCCAAAGCATGGACAACAAGAAGGTTCCTCTCAAAGTGCATCTAAGTGACCCAGGAGAGGTAGAGGATAGGTGCCTGCCAAACAACATATAGAGCAAGAGGATTAATCTTTTAGTATCCATCAAGAGACTCTTGCCACTATACAATCAGGACAAGTAGAAGGTGGAGCTGTTGTAGTGCCTAAATAGGTACAACACCTCACGTTGCCCCTGGAGTGTGTTCAAGCTATTCATGAAAGGTCCACATCCATTATAGTGATTATGGAATTGAATTTTATACCTTTCATAGAATTTTCTCTTAAGGTTGTTAAGGACCAGCTCCAAGGGTCCCCATTTTGGCCTATCCTCTCCGAAAGCAGTGCCTGGTACTTAGGAGAAACGTACCAATTTTGGCACAATAAAGAAGAATGCACCATAGTTGACATTTGTGGTGTGTCTATTAATTTTTCTATCAAAGCCATTTTGGAAATGATAAACCTTCCAAACATAGGGCCAAAGGTTTCTCATCTATCTACTCGCTCTGATGCTGATGTGCGAAGGGTTTGGTTAGACAGGGTATATGGTAAGGAAGATAAGATATATGGAGAATTGACATTGGAAGAGAGAATCTACTTTAAAATTAGAACTTATCACATATTTCCCACAAAAGGATTAAATAGAATTTTGACATATGTGGCAAGAGGAAGTACGATATTGATGGAAAAGGTTAATGCTAACCTACCTCATCTATATCTCATGAGATCTTAAGGTGATTTGAAGAATGCAAGACAAGGAAGTTTGCATTACCCTTCCCTTGTCTCATCAGGAAGCTGTGCAAGCATGCTGGTATTTAGGGATACACTAATGACATCCTCAGAAGAGCCCAAAATGCTTCATATGCCAAACTACTAAAGCCACCAATTTCAAGGAAAAGTGCTATTGAGATGCTGGAGCCAAAACAAGATTAAGAATAGATGGTGGAACCCACTGCAACTCAACTTGCAGGTTCTAGCCAACTTCCAAGTATAGGACCTAGTCAACAACAAGAAGTAGGGCCCAAATTGAGCCAACGAGATCAACCACCATCACTGCACCAGGATTACTAACTGTCGATGATCCATCTCAAGGCCATTGCTAAGACAGTTAGTTGGGGAAGTCGTGATCATGCAAATCTCTTCTGCATCATTGATGATACCATATGGTCCACTATCTCTATAGATCATGCATGGGGCAAGGTGTCCATTTAGATAGGAGGAGGGGAGACTTATTGGTCATAACAAATTTTGGGGAATGCTGCATCCTTTTAGGTGAAATTAGAGATTGGTGAATGGGCCACAGTGATGGTTATGTAGCACCAAGACGTAGTGAGAGCCACAGAGGTGATCACAGATCACATCAAAGAATCTTTTAACATCCCTGTTGTGCCACCAGTAGATTTCACAGGATCATGGGATGCTCAAGCTCTGGCCAGTCCCTTAATGACTCCTATGGAGCATGAGGATGTGCTTGATCGATTGCTACAAATAGGATAGGTGATGATGTCCTTGTTTGCTATCCCACAAGATGTTACGGCAGCATAATTAGACCTCATCTCCACCAAAGAGAAGCTAATCATGACAAAGATAAGGGCTAAGCACGTAGAAGTAGAATTGGCAAGACTATAAGAAAGGCTCATAACCCTGCAAGCCGCACAGTGGGATCCCTCTCAATTCATTCCCACAGACCAACTGGACACCTTTAGGATAGAGCAACTTAACAAATTATTGGTGGATAATAAAAGAGTGGTAGAGAAAAAAAAGAAGGCTGACTGGGATGCCTCTAAGGCACAAGCACAAACCTACATGCATGCCAAGGCACTCAAGGCCTTACAAGAAGAAAATAAATAGCTTGTTGCTGACAATCTTTGGTTGACCTCTATGGAGAAACAAAAGAATCTTCTTGAAGAAAATTTTTAGCGACTACGAGAATAGTTGATTAGGATCAACCAGGACATGAACCGTTTGGCTAGACAAAATCAAACCCTCTCAATGGAGGAGGTATGTGCTATCCATTAGAAAATGACCATCGAAATAAGCACGTGGAAAAACAAGGCCAAGCAGCACAAAAAATTAAAGGATCATTTTCGAGACTAGGTGGGAATGTACAAGAAAGTTATCGAGAAAGAGATTCATATGGCCAAGGCCCACATCAACACTTTTAGTGCTCAACACATTGATTGGTAGGCCATATTGGATACATATGCATTTTCCCACTAGGAAAAACTTAAAAGCTAGGACCTGCAGATTCAAGATCTCACATAGTACATGGAGTTGGCAAATCTATGGCATGTTAATCTAGCCATGTTGATCACAACACACTCAAGGACAGAGCTTGAGAGGCAAGTCGCTACCACCTATGCCAAGTATGTAGTTGAATTTGCAAAACACAAGAAAACATTGTAGAAGCTGGAAGTCGTAAATTTTGAATTGGAGGTGGTTAAAACAAGCTAACAAGGACCAAAAGATGTTGCAATGGACTTGTTTCAATGACTTACATATTTTCAGGAGTACAGGGCCAAAGCTAGAGCCTACAAGAAGGAACAATGGTTGTTTGCAGCTTGGTACGTCAAGGTAAATAATATGTTCCTACAACTACCATGCCCATGGGAGGTGCTGACCCCATTAAGCATTGGAGCATCAACATGGATGGCACAAGACCCCCAAATGGAAGAGGAGAAGCTCCAGGCACTACTTCAACATCATCAAATCCTAAAACCTAGAGCACAAGATAAGGGAAAGCAACCCATGGAGGAGCCATTGCCACCTGGAACCACATGACCCAAATAAAGTTTACAATTTTGCAACTTTGCAATTTTGTAATGCTATAATTTTATAATTGTGTGTTGTGTCCCAATTTTTTTCCTATTGAGTTCTCCACTGCAGCATGAATAAATCATTAGTCAGCCAATAATCCCATACCTATCCACTATGTAATAAATGGAGTTTGCTCTCATTTTTGACTTGAGGACAAGTTGTTATTTAGTCGTGGGGGTATGATAAATCATAATTCATCAGGCTATGATATCGGACCCCCGATATCAAAGCCTTGATATTAGGTACATGATATGATAGCCAAGTCACAATATTTGATACGTGATCAATATACAAAGGTGCCTATATGTAGTAGCCACACAATGAGAAGACACGTAGTGGCTGACAGCTGATAAAAAAGTAGCTCACTTATATGCATGGAACTAACTGAAGGTTTGAATTATGATTACATAGATAGCATAGATGCATTAAAGCAAGTCCACTACCAACTTCCAAGTCCTAAGCTCAAAAACATCAAATGGGGGAAGTTGGAAATTCCTAAGAAATTTAAATAGGAGCCCCTAAAGCTAAAACCATTACCCACTAGTATGGAGTACACGTTCCTTAAGAATGGAAAACTAGTAATCATCAATGCAAAACTTGCTCTGCAACAAAAAGAGAGTCTACTAAAGGTAATAAACCAAGTGGTCAAAATCCTTCACTTGGTCATGTTTGGAATTAACTAAAATAGATCCTAGGATATGCCAACATAGGATTTACATTGACTCCTCCATGAAGCCTTGGAAACAACCACAAAGACGATTGAACCTAAAGTTGAAGCAAGTAGTAANTAGCATAGGATTTACACTGACTCCTTCATGAAGCCTCGAAAACAACCACAAAGATGATTGAACCCAAAGTTGAAGTAAGTAGTAAAAGAAGAAATTAAATAGCTTCTAAAGGCTAGGTTCATATACCCCATTGTTGATAGCGAATGGGTTAGCCCCTTAGTAATCATGCCTAAAAAGGGAGGCAAATGAAGGGTGTGCATAGATTTTAGGCTACTAAACATGGAAACATTCAAGGATCACTTTCCATTGCCATTTTTTGACCAAGTCTTAGACACAATTGTAGGGCATCGCTATTATAGTTTTTTGGATGGATATAGCAGATATAACCAAATACAAATAGCCCTAGAAGACCAAGCCAAAACTACGTTCACCAATCCTTGGGGAATGTTTGCATATAAACAAATGATGTTTAGATTGTGCAATACCCCTGCAACATTTCAATGCTTGGTTCTAAGCATATTCCAACAGTAGATAGGAAATGGTGTGGAAGTATTTATGGATGACTTCTCGACTTATGGAGCAAACTTTGATCAAGCCTTGGACCAGTTAGTGCAAGTCCTGAAAAGATGTGTAGAAACTAATTTGAGGTACAATTGGAAAAAGAGCCATTTGATGGTCCAAGAAGGCATAGTACTTGGACATCAAATCTCACATATAGGGATAGAGGTAGACCTTGAGAAAATCAAATTCATCCAAGGAATTACTCGTCAATCAAAAATTGTCAAAGACATCTGGTCATTCCTTGGACACACTGGCTACTATAGGAGATTCATAGAGAACTTTTCAAAGATTGCCAAACCATTGGTAGAGCTAACAAGAAAGGACATACCCTTCGAGTGGACCAGGGAATACGAACTAGCTTTTCAAACTCTAAAATAGAAGCTAGTAGAAATGCCCATTCTAAAGCTCCTGACTAGTCGAAACCATTTCATGTCATGACTGACGCATCCAACTATGCCTTAGAGCCATACTTACATAGTTAGATGACTAGAAACGTCCTTATTACATCCACTGTGCAAGTAAAAGTATTGCTGGTGCACAACTTAACTACACTACTATAGAAAAAGAATTAATGGTTGTAGTATTTGCACTAGAAAAGTTTAGACACTATGTATTAGGATGCAAAGTATTCATACACATAGATCATAGTGCAATTTTTTTCCTCATGAATAAGCCAATGGTAAGCCCCATATTATACGATGGCTTGTAATCCTACAAGAGTTTGATTTAACAATAATCAATCACAAAGGCACTGAGAATGTAGTTTCTGATCATTTATCTCGGTTGCACTAGAATAGCAAAGAGGATGAGTATCCAATTTTAGATCATTTCTCTGATGAATTCCTCTTTTCTGGTGTAGTGAATAACCAATCACCCATGGAGACAAACTAGTATAGTAGCATTCTTACCTATCTCCTTACCCAACAAACACCACAAGAGCTAGACCTTAAGAAGAAATAATAGTTTCTTCATAGAGCCAAGTACTTTATGGAGATCAATGGACAACTTTACAAAGTATGTCCCAATGGCTTGGTTTGATGGTGTGTTCCTAATAGAGATCAACTGAGAGTTCTCCAAGACACTCATGAGGGCCCTTGTGGGGGCATTATGTTGGGAGACGAACAACCATCAAGATCTTACTTGTAGGGTATTATTGGCCTACCTTGTTCTGAGATGCCCATCAATTCATCCAATCTTGTGAGCGTTGTCAACATGATGGGGGAATGACTAATAGAATGAAGGGTTTGCAACAATGAATTCAACTGTTAGAACCCTTCGAAATTTAGGGAATTGATTTCATGGGGCCCATTACACCAATGCTCAATGGAAAAGATTACATAATAGTTACCGTAGACTACTTAACAAAATGGGTTGAAGAAGCTTCTGTTAAAGATTGCACATCATCTACAGCTGCACGATTTGTTCAACAACAAGTTGTTAATAAGTTTGGTGTGCCATGTTCACTTATTTCAGACAATGGTACACACTTCACAGGTGAAACTTTTTAGAAGTTAATGCAATGCTTAGGGGTTGAGTATAAATTGACTACACCATAACACCCCCAAGCGAATGATCAAGCCAAGGTCACCAACAAGGAGATTACTAAGATACTAACTAGAACCATTAGCAACTATAGGTAAGATTGGAGCACTAAACTGAATGATGCTCTTTGGGCATACTGCTCCACATGGAAACTCCCTATAGGCTACTCTCCCTATGAGTTAGTGTATGGAAACTTCCAATGCTCCCTATCCAAACTGAGCTCCATACACTATCCATGAAATGTGACCTCAACCTTGAACTTAATCTAGCACAAAAACAAAGGTTGATGACTCTTAACTTACTAGATGAGAACCAACTAGCTGCCTTGTCATCTAATGAATTGCACAAGGCATTTAATAAACAACGTCATGACCTAAAGTTTAGGAAAGTTAAGTATTAGCTAGGAGATAAGGTTCTCTATTGGAACCCCACACATGTGTCACAATGTACCAAATTTCAAACAATGTGGGAAGGACCTTACATTATCTATGCAACTTTTCCTTCAGGGGCCATGACCATATACAAACCTAAGAGCCCAGATAAGAGATTGTTAGTCAACATGCAACAAACAAAACCTTTCCATGAGTTTAAGATAGCCAGAACACATGCTACCTCTATAGGTATGCAACCTTGCTCATTATTTTGGATCTCCTCCTTCCAACTCAGTCATGGGGGAGATGGCCACCTCTGCTAACCATTGAAGACAATTCTTTCTATATTTTTTTTACACATTTTTTTACACCATTGTTCATTTTTTTACCATTTCATTGTGTGATTACTTTATTTTGTTTGTCACCCAATAAGTGTTCATGATGGTGGCATGAATCATACCATATTTATTGCTAATGTTTGGGTTTTACCTTTGAAATATGATGTTGATATTAATGTATGGTTCTTTTGATTAAACAGACAATGATTCCACATCATTCATGCATCCATAAAATCCTATGTTCTCCCTTGGCTTGGAACTATACAGTCCCTTTCTCTAATAAAATTGTTAACAAATTGGTGGCTAGGTATTTCTGAAATTAAGGAAAGACTCAAAGGATGAAAAGGGTGTGACTTCAAGGGGATTTTATGCATTTGTGCTAGCTATTGTCTTGAGTGCCTGGATGCTTTTTCCTTGGGTTTTTTGCCATTCTTCCATTCATCAAATATTCAAAAGTTGAGTACATAAAAATAAGTCTTTGAATAGTGTGGTTCTCATGCAAAAAAAAGGTGATAATTCAAAGCACAACCCTTAGACATAATAATGAACTTGGGCTACATGCACTGGTTATGGCACTAGAAAGACATGTTACCCATGCCTGAAGGTTCCTTCTAACTAAGGCCCTTTCTTGCTTCCTGATTCTCCATCTCGCTTTCCTCAAATTGGTCATGAGTTTTTGTAGAGGAATTCTTGTTGCTTTAAGAGGATAAGTTGGTCAAATGTGTTGATGCAAGGTCACTAAATGTGGTTTGTTGAGTCTAGATTTGGAATGAGTTCTACTTGATCACATTAATCATAAAACACACATAAGGGACTTTATAAAACCTTGTTCTTGGGTTTCCATTCCATTATCTCTTCTCTACCTTTCTTTTCCATTTTTCACCTCATTGCTAGTTTTATCATTATTTTTTATCTTGGTAGATGCATTGTTTTTCCTTGGTTAATTCTTGTGGGTAAGTTTTTAACTCTTGCTTCCAAATGACATTCCTAGACCCTACAAACTCTTTGGTTTGTGGTTCTGTGAAGGCATCAAGGGCATGAGCCTGCTTTGGGGAGGATCCACTTGCATTCCTTTTTGGTGCATTTGTTAACTTATTTTTCTTAATGTTTCCTATAATCAACAATTTTTTGTTTCATCCCCATCCATGACATCAATTTTATTGGTGTTGTTGTTGTTGTTTTTTCTCCATCTTTCTTATTCCTTATCTTTGTCCATCCTATTGCTACCAGAGGTTCACTCTTAGTCATGGGGGCCCTAGCGCAAATTTTTTAGCTTTTCCTAACACCTACACCTTACGTATCAGTAGTGTTAAATCTTTAGAATCAGTATCTACCATAACCACAACTCAGCCAATGCACTTTACATCTAGGCAAGGTATCAACTACATTATGATTTATCTACTCTCGCTCATTTGTGACTATGTTGTGTATGTAGATGATGATCATACAATAATGAACTGGGCTTGGAGGAAACACTCAGGATGGATTGGAACTAGAGTGTTTACGAAAGGAGCAAGATTAGTGGCATAGCTATGGATAAATAACAGAAGGTGCAATCTTGGCATTGGTAGCAACATACCTTATTCTTTTTCTCTCTCCTTTTCTTCCAGCTACCAAATAAAGGCTAGATGTCATTTATGTACAGTGTTCACCTTAGTGGTCATGAACACTAATGCTATCATGTATTTTATTGTTGATCCGTTCACTGGGCATATTAAGTTTATTACCCCATTCCATCATCAATGGTCATTCAGTCAATAATCCTATACCTTCCCAATAGTTTGTAAGGAACTCATGGATGAGTTTTCATTCGGTCATGGGGGTATGATGAACCACGATATTACATCTGTGATATCAGGTCTACGATATCAGATCCAACCATGTGATGTCGGATACTCGATATCGAGGCCTATCTCCTCGCTTATAAATAAGAGGTGGCACCCTTGGTTTTCACATTAGATAGTTAGCCCCTTAGCTGAACTCTTGCCATTTTTCCCTCTAGAGTTAGAATTATTTCTATGTGCCCACAATAGGAGTCATAGAGTGAATGGATCTTTATTTGAGCATTATGTACCTAAGCACACTTTGTGTCTGGCAGTAAAGATGAACTTTATGATAAACCTTGCAGCATTTAGAATAGATTAATTAGCATTAATTATTATTTAATGCTTTCCTAGTTGATTAATGATTTCTCTCACCCTACAACTCTCTTAGTTAAATACACTTAGTACAATAACTTTGAGCATGCATGTAGTGCTTGGTAACTCAATAACGATTAGCATTTGGTAATCCCAGTAGCATTGCACTCGTTCAGGATGTGTATAGTAAGTGGGAACAGATACTGGTGTTAGGAGTAATTAGAACTTAGTTAATGAGTAGTTAAATTAGATTATTTACTTAATGATCTCTCTCCCCCTCCTTACTAGAACATGATATAAAACACATAAAAGCTATAAAAATCATATGCCTCAAGCTTACTTAACCATACAACCTGACATACAAGTAAGTTTGGGAGGACAACGATTAACCAACCCATTATTGTTCCACAAAGGTGCATAGGCACTTAGTCCTCAAAATTTGACCAGATCGTGCGTGAAATGATCGTATTTGTATGGTTGAGGATAGGGGTATCTCGCTGCTTATTAATAGGCCCAGGAATACCCCACGATATCTTATACTAAATATCGCATCCTGGGCCATGACATTGCATACCCGATATTACGGCCATTCTAATATCAGATACCTGATATCGAGGCTCATGTAAAACATGATTTATCATACCTCCACAATTGAATGAAAACTTGTCCTCGAGTATAGAAGAAGAGGAGCAAGTCCCTTACAACATATATTAGGAGGTATGGAATGTTTTACTAACATGTAGAGTGACATAGAGGAAATAGAAAAATATAGAAGTGCTTAAGCATACATCATTACAATTATGTACAAAATTGAGTGTTCATAACAACAGGAAAGAACACCCTCAAATCCAATGAACATCCAACTGCTCTTGGTAATAGAAGAATGAGGGAGAGGTAGAAGAGATCTAGCAGTCATGAACAATCTCTTGTGAGTGATATTTCTACATCATCCTTGATGAAGACAGTCCCTCTTTCAATCCATGCTTCCCACTATAATCACAACAAAATCAAGGATTAGTATATAAATTGTAACACATGGTGGTTGAATACCTTGTCTTGTTAGTGGTTATACCTATCTAAGTTGTGGTAGATTTGTTGCTTGATAATGTTAGTGGTAAGATTGAAAAATAGGTTGGGTAAGAGAAGTGGTCCATAAAATTCAAAAAATGCTTAACACAAGGAATACTAAAAAGAGGGTATAGAAATTCACAAGAATAAAAATAAAGAATCTAGTAAAAATAGTTGTGAAGATGCATACAATTGGATGGCATTGATGGGGTAAATAAAAATAATTCGATTGTAAAAATGTCTAAGGTTAAAGAACTTAACTTAACCAAACCAAAAGATATGCAAGTGGGTCCTCCCCAAAGCAGGCATAGGCCTTTTATACCCTTGCATAACTTTAAGCCAAGGAGTCTGTGGGCTCCATGGATGATTAATGGTTATGGAAGGTTAAGTACAAAAACCTAGAAGTAACTTACTAAGAATCCTGATACATCAAACTAAAACATCAAATAAAAACATGAAATTGGTAGTGAGGTGAGACATGAAAAGCATAGATGGATGAGAGAGAGAATGGAATGGAGTTCCTAATTGTGGTCACATGAAGTCCCTTGTGGAGTTTGTGATTAAATGACTCAGTAGGATCCATCCTTAGTCTAGACCAGAACCAACCACTTTCAGTGACTTTGCATTGACATTTTAAGACTAGTCCATCCCCTGAGACACAAGAATACTCCCAGAAAACAACCACCATTCCAAATTGGAGAAGAAGTAGGAAGTGAGAAAGGGCCTTAGTTAGAGGAGATAAGAAAAGTCCCATAACCAGTGCTTGTAGCCCTTTTATTTGGTCTAAGAGATGTGCTTTGAGTTTCCATATTATTATTATTATTTGAATGGAAACTACACCATGCAAAGACCCATACATTTTCACAATTATTTTGTCCAAGGGGTGTGATTTGAATCCTCATCTCTTTTTTTTTTTTTTTGGATGAGGACCACACCATGCAATGGCTTATTCAACTTCCTATTGTGGAATGACATGGAATGGTGAGAAGTTCATGAGAACACCCCTTCACACAGGAAAATAGAAAAGCACAAAGAATATCACATCCCTTTGAAGCCACACCCTATCTAAACCTCTGAATCCTTCCCAATTTTGAAAACTACACAAGTCACAAATTTATTAAAATTTTATTAATGAAAAAGGGACTGCATGTTTCCAAAAAAAAATCATAGAGTGTGTGGATGGGTGGATGATGTGGACTCACTACTTGTTACATGAAAGGAAACCATGTCCTAGTTGTCAGTAGCGACATTCAAAGTTAGAAACCAGACATCAACAATCAAATCATAAATGATACATACCACCATTGAGTAGCACATTAACATTGTACCTAGCACCTTATTAGAAAAAAGAGTAGAAAATTACACCAAACATGAGAAAATGTAAAATAAAGTAAAAGATATTCAAGAAACATTAAATATACTAACGATGGTGTAAAAGAAAAACTTAGAAAAGATCAATAACCTAAAAAACAAAAAGATGTAAAACAAAAAATATGAAAAAAAAAGTTGTAAAACCAAAAATGTGTAAAAAAAAAAGTTAAAAGACTAAGGAGTTACTTAAAGTATCAGTATTGATGGCCATCTCCCCCATAACTAAGTTGGAAGGAGGAGATCTAAAAGATTGAGCATGGTTGTCCATCTTATGAGGTGTTTATTAAGTTGGTTGGCTTGGGCTCATAGAAAGGTTTCAATTGTTGGATGTTGACTAATTGTTTCTTGTCTGGGCTATCAAGTTTATATATGATCATGGCCCCAAATGGAAAAGTCTCTTTGATAATGTAAGGTCCTTTCCACAATGTTTGAAACTTGTTTTGTTGAGGTACGTGTGTGGGATTCCAGTAGAGAACCTTATCTCCTGGTTGAAACTTGACTTGTCCTATTTTGAGGTCATGACATTTCTTATTAAATGCCTCATGCTCTTTGTTGGATGATAAGGCCATTAATTGATTTTCATCTAGCAAGTTAAGGTTCATTAAGCTTTCCTTTTGTGCTAGACTTAGATCCATGTTAAGGTCATAGGCTATAGAGAGTGTACGAAGCTTAGATTGAATGGGCAGTGTTAGTAGTTTTTCGTACACAAGATCATAGGGAGAATAACCTATGGGAAGCTTCTATGTGGAGTGATAGACCCAAAGGGCGTCATTTAGTTTGATGCTCCAATCCCTTCAGTACTTGCTAATAGTGCATGTTAGAATTTTCGTAATCTCCCGATTAGTAACTTTAGCTTGACCATTGGCCTAAGGGTGATAAGGTGTTATGAGTTTGTGCTCAACCCCCAAGCATTGCATAAGTTTTTAGAAAGTGGAACCTATGAAATGAGTTCCATTGTCAGAAATTAATGCATGGCACATACTAGACCTATTTATGATGTTCTATTGTATAAATTGAGTAGTAGTAATGGATGTATAGTCAGTGATGGCTACTACTTCTACCCACTTAGTCCAATAGTCAACCGTGACTATTATATACACCTTTCCATTTGACATAGGTGTGATGGGACCCATAAAGTCAATGCCCCAGATATTGAATGGCTCAAGAGCTTGCATCCATTGCTATGGCTCCTCCATTTGAGCTATCATTCCACCATCTCTCTAATAATGCTCACAAGTGTAGATAAACTGGTGTGCATCTCTAAAGATTATTGGCTAGTAGTATCTTGTCATGAGGATTTTTATGGTCATGCATCTCCGAGCAAAATGGTCCCCACAAGGGCCTTCATGAGCATCTTGGAGAACATGTAGTTGATTCATGTTAGGAACACACTAATGTACCAAGCCATCAGGACATACTTTGTAATGGTTCTCATTGATTTCCATGAAATGCTTAACCTAGTGAAGAAACTGTTGTTTCTTTTGAGTGTCTAACCCTTGCATTAGTTCTTGCTTAAGTAGATAAGTAGGAATGGTGTCATACCATCTTGGTTCACTAGAAATTTATGCATTAATAGTTACTCAAAAGAGATATTCATCAGGAAATTGATTAGATAAGGGCTTTCTTTCTCCTTGTTGTCCAATCTTAGCCATGATAAGTGGTCAACGACCACATTTTCCACATCCTTTCAATCTACCATTGTGAGATTGAACTCTTGCAAAATCATGATCATGACACCGAGGCCCACCGTTGTTTTATTCATTAAAAATCAGATGGTGTTATGATTTATGTGCACAAACACTTTATAACCAAGCACATAGTGTCGAAAATTTTCTAAGGCAAACACCACCACCATCAATTCTTTTTCCATAGTGATGTAGTTTAGTTGTGCACCTATGATACTCTAGCTTGCATAGTGAATGTAATATGGATATCTTTGCTCATCCATCTACATAAGCACTACCCCCAAAGCATAATTTGATGCATTAGTCATCACATGAAATAGCCTAGACTAATTAGGTGCTTGTAGAATTAGGGTCTCAACAATCTTCTACTTCAATTGTTGAAATGTTGTTTCACATGTAGGGTTCTAGACAAATGGTGCATCTTTCTTTGCTAATTTAACCAATAGCTTGGTAATTTTGGAAAAGTTCTTGGTGAAGTGTCAGTAGTAGCTAGTATGACCAAGGAATGATCACACTTCTTTAATTGTTTCTAGTTGATGGGTTATTCTTTGGATGACCCTTATCTTTTTAGGGTCCACTTCGATTCTTACTTTTGAGATACGATGCCCCAAGACTATGCCTTCCTGGACCATAAGATGGCTCTTTTACCAATTGAGCCAGAGGTTTCTTTCGACACATCTCCTCAACACCTGCTCAAGATGGTTCAAGACTTAGTTGAACATAACTCCATAGGTATAAAGGTCATCCATGAAGACTTCTACCCCACTACCAATTTGTTATTGGAAAATGCTAAGGACTAATTGTTAAAATGTAGTTGGGGCATTACATAGACCAAATAGCAGTTAATGGTAAGCAAACGTCCCCTAAGGACTTGTGAAAGTCATCTTTGCCTAGTCCTCTAGTGTGATTTCAATTTGGTTATAGCCATTATAATCATCTAGAAAGCTATAATCACTATGCCCAGAAATGGTGTCTAGCACTTGCTCAACAAAGGGGAATAGAAAATGATCTTTGAAAGTTGCCATATTGAGCAATCGAAAGCCGATGCACACCCACCATTTGCCTCCTTTCTTAGGCATGATTACAAGTGGGCTAACCCACTCACTATCTACAATAGGGTAGATGAATTTTTCTTTGAGGAGTTGCTTGATCTCCTCTTTGATAATTTGCTTTAATTTGGAATTCAATCATTGTTGTAGCTATCGTTTCGGCTTAATGGCATGGTCAGTGTATATCTAGTGCTAGCATATTCTTGGATCTATTCTTGTGAGCTTAGAATCTGACTAGGCAAAGGCTACTAACCATTTTTCCATAACATTCATCAACATCTCTTTTTTCTTGTAGCAAGTTTGGCATTAATAATGACCAGCTTTCCATTTTT
>MNCI01009678.1:19242-54279 GCA_015680685.1 Gnetum montanum
TTCGAAGAAAGTGCTTTAAGCTTGCTCCTATTGAAGCATTGGTAGTTAAAGGACTAGGAAAACAACAATTAAGTAAATCCTTCGATAAGAATAATTATAAATTCAAAAAAGTTATTAAAGATGCTCTCAAAAGAACATCAAAGTGTTGGAATTATGAGAAGTATGGCCACTTGAAGAATGATTGCAAATTTCTAAAGAAAAACAAGAAAGATGCTAGATCTAGTTCTTCTAAGAAAGATGTTGATGAAGAAATACTAAACTTGTGTGTAGTTACAACTGGAGGTAACTCTAATTGTAATTATTGTTATATTGATTTAGGTGCTTCACATAGCTTTACATCTAGAAGAAAATGATTTTTTGAATACCATGATGCTATGTTTGTTCCTATTTTTCTTGGAAATGATAATACATGTACAGTTAAGGGTCATAGTAAAGTAAAGTTATCTTGTAATGGCAAAATAATTATAATTCATATGGTATATCATATCCCTAAGCTCACCAAAACTTCTTATTTATGGCTGCTTTTGATGAGTTTCACTTGTTTGTATTATTTAGAAATAAGAGATGTGGAAATTTTTCAGGAAAAATCCATCATAGTCATAGGATACAAAGAAGGAAGTGGGAGACTATACCAGCTAGATGGTATTACAGTAGCTAATAAAGTTGAATTTCATACACAAAAAGAGAACTTCACCATGAATCTATGGCATAGAAGACTTAGGCATGTGCGAAAAAAGTTCATCTAGATTCTTCAAGAAAAAGATATAATTAAAGATAATGCTCAAGATCATTTACCTCTCTATGAACATTACTTGAATGAAAAACAACATCATTTGAGCTTTCTTGCAAGTACTCAAAGAGCTAAAAACACATTGGATCTAGTTCATAGTGATGTGTTCGGTTCTATTTTGGTAACTTTACGTGCTAATTTTAAATATTATGTCTCCTTCATAGATGATTATTCTAGGAAAGTATGGATTTATTTCCTAAAATTCAAATATGAATTCTTTGATAAATTCAAGGAATATAAAGCTCTTGTTAAGAATCAATTGGACAAAAGAATTAAAGCCTTCAAAATAGATAATGATCGAGAATTTTGTTCAAATGAATTTGAAAGGTTCTGTAGGACTCATGGTATATTTAGGTAGAGGAGCATTCTAGGCATTCCACAAAAAAATGGATTTGTAGAATGGATGAATAGAATGCTCTTGGAATGAGCTCAATCTATGCTCAATGATGTTGGTCATAAAAAGAAATTTTGGGGGAAGCTGTAATGATAGCTTGCTACTTAATCCATAGAATGCTCTCATCATTACTTGATGGCAGAATCCTATAAGAAACATGGCCCAATAAGAAAGTTTCATTGGATCATTTGAGAGTGTAGCTTATTAACATGTGCCTAAAGAATGTAGATCCAAATTAGATTATAAATTCAATGAATGTAATTTTCTTAGATATGGCCATGGGGTAAAAGGATATAAGCTATGAAATTCTTCTGCTAATAAAATTATATGTAATAGAGATATGGTATTTATGGAATCATCTTAATGTGATGAAGTTGATGGAAAGAATATAAAAAAGGCTCACTATGATATTAACCATGAATTACCTATTGAAAAATTTGTTGATGAATCTCATAATGGGGAAGATCTACCTTAAGGAAAAGACCATCCATTGAGAAGGTCAAGTTGGGTAAGACAAATACTTGAGTATTTAAATTCATATGTTTTGTGTATTAGTAATGTTCCTTGAACCTATAAAAAATCTTGCAATTCAAAAGTTAGTAAAGCATGGAAAAATGCTATTGATGAGGATATGAAATCAGTAATGAAAAACAAGACATGAGAACTTGTTAAACTTTCTCCATGAAGAAAATCGATTGGTTGTAGATGGCTTTTCAAGGTAAAAGAAGGAGAAATATAGAAGGCAATGTTAGTAGCAAAAAGATACTCTTAAACAGAGGGTATTGACTATAAAGAAGTTTTTTCATCAATAGTAAAATTAACATTTATAATATTTTTAATGTCTTTTTTGGTTGCTTTAGATCTTGAATTTGAATAAATGGATGTTAAGACTGCATTTCGTCATGAAGATCTTGATGAAGAAATGTACATGCAATAGCTTAAAAGCTATGCGGTTAAGGGTAAGGAGAACATAATGTCACTTGTTAAAATTCTTGTATGGGTTGTAATAATCCCCTAAGATGTGGTATAAGAAAATTGATTCTTGCATGATAAGGCTTGGTTTTATAAGGATTGATCATAGCCATTGTATTTATTGAAAGAAAGATTCACAAACCTATCTGATACTACTATTTTATGTTGATGATATGTTGATAGCAGGGAATAGTATGCAAGAAATTACTAAGTTGAAATGCTAGCTATCATCTTAGTTTGAGATGAAGGACCTTGATGCCATAAGTAAAATCTTAGGCATGGAAATTAAAAGAGATAGAAAATGTCAAAAGTTATGGCTTGGTCAATCTGCATATCTTAATAAAGTTTTAGACAAATTTAATATGCAATATTGTAAGTTGGTAAACAATCCATTATTTGTGGGAATGAAATTATCAATGGAGTAATGCCCTCAAATAGATAAGAAAATGGGGGAAATAAGCAAAATCTCGTATACTAATGCTATAGATAGCCTCATGTATGTAGTGGTCTATACTAGGCTTTATATTGCATATGTAGTGGGAGATGTAAACAAGTTTATGTCTAATTCTAGTAAGTAATATTGTATGGCTATTAAAAAAATTCTTAGGTATCTTCGAGGTACTATTAATTTTACTACGTGTTATGAGAAACGTTCCTTTGCACTACATGGATTTGTGGATGTAGATAAGGAAGGCAATGTAGATCACCACAAATTCATAAGTGAATATGTTTTTAAAATAAAACACAGGTGTAGTTAGCTGGATTAGTAAGAGATAAAGTTGTGTTGCATTATTGATAATAGAGGTGGAGTATGTAGCAACTTCTCAAGAAAATAAACAAGCACTTTGGCTAACTAGTGGTCAAAGAATTTGGGTAATAGCAAATGAAAGTAAACATCTCTTATGTTAACCAAAGTACAATTTTCTTATAGAAGAATGTTGGGTTCCGTGTAAGGGTAAAAAACATTGTGATAAATTACAAATTTTTTTGGAATCAAATTGAAAAAGGAGGGATTTTTCTATAAAAGGTTCCTACATAAGAAAATCTAGTAGATATGTTGACCAAGGAAATTCTTGTGGACAAGTTCAACTAGGTAGAAAATAACTTAGATTGGTAAATTGTGAAATGTAATGGTTTATCCTAGTTGTAATGCCTTAAAATAAACAACAAGTGTAAAAATTGTAAGATGTGTTATTAATTTTAAGTTTAAGACACCTTTATTTTATAACAATTACCATGTTGGCAAATTATTCTTGGCATGTTGACTTAAAATAACAAAAGCGAAAGTATGTAATATGTTAAAAGAATATGTAACCATTCACAACCAATTTGGCCATGCTTAATTACGAATTATAGCTCCATAATTTAGCTTTTAGCCAAAGCATGATATTATGATCACTATATAAGCAAATGATTGGGAGCTTTTATCATCATATCCTCACCAATCAAAGTGTGTGTAAGGCATAATTCAAGTTGTAGTATATTTCTCTAATGTAAGTTTGATCTAAGCTTATTGTAAGTCTCAAAGTAAGAAGACTTAGATTTCCAAGGGTTTCTAGGAGTTGAAGCCATTAATAGGATTTTTGAATGCTTTCCCCAGGATAAGTTTTTATGTTCTTGATGCATTTTTTCCAATTCAATAATTGAATTTCTATTTTTGATGCTAGTTGTTACTTCATTATCCTACTTAATTGAGGTATAAATTAATAGAAAAAGCATCTATAAAATGGTAATGATGGTGAACTAGCTTCATGGGAATACACTAATAAGAAAAGGAGCAAAGTAAATACTAGTTGATACCCATATGATATTTCTTTTTTCTTTCATTACTATAAACTAAAAAAGGACCAAAAATATTAAATAAGATATATTTACTTTACTCATGAAAGGCTTTTTTAATAAGTTCACCCAATAACTTCTTGGCCTTACCAATGTCTTGGGTTTACAATTAAAACTAACTCATAAAGATTCCGAATAAAAACCCAATTAAAAATAACTCATCACACCATCACATGTACATCATATTTATATTTCAAAGGTAAAGATAAATATCACTTCACATAATTATGTAGTTTAAGTGTGTAAATGTCAAACATCCACTCGAAAACATAAATGCATATTGGACTACGAGTCTCACTACCTATCTAACATATCCCATAGGATTAGTATGTATAATCATAATGTAATTGGAACATGAAAATCATATAATAATAATGAATCTACCTAATTAATAATAAAGCTCATAATAGTATAAACTAACTAGTAAAATCCATGCCTCGAACCTATTCATACATATACATAATACGACATCAACTATACAAGGGGTTTGATCAAGGGATTTTACATCAATTCTTAGTAAATAAATTTTAGAATTTTATTAATTTGAAAAAGAAAAAGATTCTCTTGGCTAAATAATAGATAGATATCATAAATATATGGCTAGAATAGTGAAAAATCAAATAAAAATTATTTGGATTTTGTCCCTATATTACATGTAATTCTAATTTTGTGTTCATTTAATCTTTGCCTTTGACTTTTTCTTCATCCTTAAATTTGCTACATTTCCATAGATAAATATGACCTTTAATTCCCTTGAATTTTAGCTTATCTAGTCATTTCTTCTTTTAAGTTGGAATCCACAACATAGGCATAGAACCAATAATCCCTCCTTTAGTATATACTTTGAAGTCAATGTGGTTTGTTTTAGAGTTTAGCCAATCTTTAATTATTTTTGATACTTGATTGATATTCTTAATTATTGTTCTTCTTGGTTGTCTTTTTTATGGTTGTTCTTAGCTCCTTGCATTTGTTTCTTAATTGATTATATCTTCTTTCATTTTCTAGCACCTTGATTTTGATTAGTGGGATCCTTTAGGTTTTTCATGAGTAGTTGCACTTGATAAAATAGATGGTGGAATAGTAATATTCTTCTTTTTCATGTTAAAAATATTCTTTTCCTTTTGTTCTTCTTTGGTTAGAGTTTCTAATTTCATGGTGTTGAGAGCAAACAATTTTTCCTTAAATAGATATTGCAAGCACAAGTTTAAATCATCCATCTCTTCTATCTTATTTTGAGGCACTTTTTTATCCTCATACTTGCTTGGGTTGATATGGATTTTTGATTGTAAAGATGATCCCATGCTATAAATCTTATTGTACATATTTTCAAATTTTGCTACTGTATTGTTTTTATTATAAATTATGCAAAAGTTCTTTTTAATATGAAATCGTAATCATCATTTGTCTATTAACTAATTGAAAGAAATGATTTTTGGAGATTAAGCACAAAATAGACATATATGATTCCAAAGTGATTACCATCTTTCAAGTTGATATTAATTGTACTGGTTTTAAGATTTTCAATTTTCTTACATCTTTCAAATGGAATTTGCCAAGACCACTTGTAAATGTGATATCAGGAAAGTTATCTATTCTTGAAGTTTTGTGGTTTGCACATCCACTTTATAACAACCACATATTTGATAGAATTTATTTGGATGAATGGAATAAAACACATAATTTATGTAATTCTTTACCTTTTGTATTTGACCCTCCTTTTAAGGCCTTGCATTGCTTCTCTTAAGTTCTAAATGACTTGTGTTAAATCTTTGGATCTTCACCTTTTGAATTGATGTCTCATTGACTTGGTCTATTTCTAGTTTTTTTCTTTACTTATCCTTTCTTTTGTACCTTTGATTTTTCTTTGAATAAGGAGATTTTATCTTGCTTCTTTCTTTCTTTATTTTGGCTTTGCCCTTCTTTGTTCTTTGGTGTCTTTGACTCTTCTTGTTCTCTTTCCACAAAATGAGTTGTAGATAATTCTTTTTTCCATCTCCTCTTCTTTTGCTATTTTTTGAAATTCTTTTTCCTATTTTTGTTCATACTTGGTTATTTCAAAATACCTTTATCTATAACATTCTAACAATCAATTTAATCTAGAAGCATCATGGTTAAACATGTTCAAAATTTGAAATTTTGGATGCCATCAAAACTCCAATACAACTATTGGGTTTTTGATGAATTTCAAAGTACAAGAAACTCACTAAACAAGGTAACCCGACCAAGACTAACGTAGAATAAAAAGGTGACTTGATTCATGGGAGTAATCCAATTATTAAAAAACTGATTTCCCCCCTAATTTTGTAATTGCAATATCTTTATGATTTGAACAAGTTTTAGTCTAATCTTAAGCTTGTTGAAAAGCTTGTTCTATGATCTATAATCTTGTAAAATTTCTGATTAATTAGAGTTTACTTGATTACTCAAATTTAGCTTGAAATAATAGTCTTATATCAAATTATTCAACATCTAGAATAGAAATTAATGATTTGTAAGATTTTTATCTCTGGATCTAAGAGAGTTATAGAGTGAGTAAATAGTTGTTATGAATCTCCTTGAAAAATCTACCTTCTTAAAAATTTTGGTCTTGATTTTAGTTTATTTGATGATTGAAATTTATTACACGAGTGATCCCAACTCTGAATCTTTACTTCTAGAAATTGCAATGAAGTTTAATGACACATAAAATCTTAATAAATTGATTGAATCCAAATGTTTAACTGAAGTTGAAACTAATTAAAGATAAATGTAATAATAATGATAAACTAACAATGAATTTTAAATACATTGATGATTTATAAATAATTGGAATGATGAACTGTTTAATTGTTGAATGTTGGTAATGAAATGTTGATGGGATAATAGAGATTATTAAATAGTGAATGTTGATGGATGATAGAATTGCTACAATGATGAATGATGAAATGATAAAAATGAAATAATAGAGAAAATTTAGAATCAAATCAATAACCTTTCATTGAATCAGTTTTTCAAATAAAATATAATAGGATACACCTATGTATTTATAGGCATTTGATAATTCCATCATAATTATTGATGGGAAAAGTGTTTTTCTATAAAAATGTCATTGGAAATTCAAGGGATATGAAAGATTAAGACTATCATTCAATTACATTTTCCCATTAATTTTTTAATAAAAGAAAAAATAAATGGATTTTCTTACACTACCTTTGTCCCTATGTTACTTGATATTTTAATTTTATCTTTATTTTACCTTTACCTTTGACTTTTTTCTTTATTTTTCACTTGAATTTGCTACATTTCCATGTATAAATATGACCTTTAATTTTCTTGAATTTTATTCTATGATGATCATTTCTTTTTCTTAGTTAGAATTCACAACATGGGCATAAAATTTGATTAGTCTCATAAGTGTTTGCATAATCTAATTTAAGAAGAAAACTATCCTAATTAATATCCATGGTCAAAGTCATAGCCTCTTCAATTGTAAAAAAATTATCTAAAATAAATTTACTTGGAATAAAACCCATTTATTCTTTTACAAAGTTTTAAATGTTAGATGAAGAAAATTGAATAAAAATTTGCAAAGTTATAAAAATTAGATTTAGATCTACAAAATTATAGAAAGAAAAGTTAAAGTGGAAATTCAATTATAGCAATTTATTTTTCTACATTGAATAAGAATTAGTAATAAATAACTTATTAAATTTAATAAATTAATATAGAAATTATTACTATATACATGATTAGATGATTGAGTTTCGAATCAACTTGCTTTTTAACTGTGATGTAGACTTCACAAACTATGCTTCAAATTACCCTTCATAGTTTTCAAAGTGGTTGATGATGTCCTCCTATCACCTAATGTTGTTTCCTAGTTTTTCCAATCTTTTTTAAAGTGCTAGTAGAGACAAATGTACTTGCAATAGATGAAGTCATTTTATTAAAAGATAAATCATTATATTTTTTTCTTAAAAAATTAAATGAAGTAGATAAAAGTATGGTACATTAAAAAAATGAATGGTATATCTTAAAAACTAAAATTTTTGAAATCTAAAAGAATCTAACTAATGCTCACATTAGATTTTGTTAACATTTGGATATTAGGATTCAATGCTAACTTTTATTAGAATCTCTAATTGATCACCTCATATTGCATTTTTGAAATCCTAAAAGAATGCTAATGATATAAAGTTAGTAAAGTAACTTCATAAATTTTATTTTTTTCTTGAGCATTAAAGTGGAAAGAGTAACATGATGGTGGTATTCCTAATAAAGTTTCAGAGATTTTAAGGCTTAAAATATATGCTTGAAAGTGCAATAAAGCTAACGGAAAATATTCTTGATGTAAGGTAAATTATGATGGAAAATATGTACAACAACTTATTGGATCTTCCTCTCCTATAAAATTTAGTATTTTGTCAAAGATTTGTATTGTTGATGGGACATGATATCACGTATGCAATATCATGTCCGTCACGATATTGCGTACGTGATATCACAGTCCACCGCAATGTCTATAACTAAGAAGTGGCTCTCCCTTGTTCATATCATTAGTTTAGTTCCTTAGTGAAACTCTGGCAGTTTGATCCCTCCAGAGATAGAATTATTTTCCCGTGTCTGCCTGTAGTGTGGTGAATGTAATTGGATGACATCCTTTATTCAAGTGTGACGTACTTGGACATGCACATGACTGGCAATAAAGATCGAGATTACTTCATCATTGCAGCATTCACTTTGTTTATTTATTTAATTATTTTTTACTGCTTTCGTAGTTAATCTCTCTCACCCTTATCTCCTAGAACTTAGAATGAGTACGACTTGATTACGAGCATTTATGTGTGACTACTTGGTAACCTAGTGGTGTACCTAGGATCTACACCATTGCCGGGGATGGTGCTAGTTATCCAGATTAGTTATATCATACAAGGTCACTGTAAAGAACTTAACTATATATCTCTTAGAAAGAAGTAATTATATAAAGTCACATAAATTCACACACAGCAATGCCTCTCCTACAAGATTATAATAATGTCATACCTAGTGAGGAAGTTCATTGGAGAACCAACGAACTATATAACGATGAAGATTGGAGTACACAACCTAGAGTGGGGGTTTCTTATAAACATGAACAAAAGCAATGTCATCACAATGCACAAAAGCATAACTTACCCGATGACAATGAACCCCCACTGGCCACTACAAGCTTAACACAAATACAAGAGGCTATTCGAATCTCACGTAGGCATCGTAAAGAGAGCCGTCTACCCAGGCTTGATTTAAACAACTTTCCTAAATTTTCAGGAGGCTATGACTTAGATCTGTATCAATATTTACAAGCCTTCTATGATGCCTGCACATGGAATAACATTGATAACGGATGGCAAAAACTTAAGCTTTTTCCCATGACACTCGTTGGCCAAGAAAAAGTATGGTATCAATCGTTAAAACCAAATTCGATATGACACTGGTCATCAATGGTAGAGGTCTTTAATGAAAAATATCAAACCTACACAAGAGTGTTAGCCTTGAGGAAACAAATCCAAGGATGGAAACAAGAACAACATGAACCCTTGGACATGGCCTTAGAAAGATATTATGCATTATTAAACAACTGTCTAGGCCATGGGTTTTCCGAGGAAAGGCTAATGTACCATATTATTGATGGGCTATGTAATAAAATAAGAGAGACCTTAGGAATGTATGCCCAAGGTCAACTATATGAACTATGAACCCAAGTCCAAGAGCTTATTCAGTGGGTAGCAAAAGAAGAAGGAGAATTGGCTAGATGGGAGAGTGTTGGAAAACATCAACGGGACCAAACTTTCAACTTAACAAAGGTCCATGATCATAAAAAGGAGAAATCAACCAATCTCAAGGTGGAAACCTCATATTTTCCAATACAACAAACATTAGAAGAAGCTGAGGCAAAGATCAATAAGATGTTGGAATGGATGTATCAAAAGTGTGGAGAATTTATCAACAATATTGGAGATAGAGTTTTGACAACCCAAGAAGTAGGACAAAATAGTAGATAATTGGAAAGAAGGGATAAGAAAAATAAGAGCTCAACTACCAATCATACGTATGAATGCAACATATGCCTGTACGATCACCCCAAGGGTCAATGCCCAATATTGTTACATTTACATGAGCATTGGGGAAACACATTACATACAGAGTTCGTACAAAGATACTGTGTTCGAACATAGTGGCAACAACCCTAATCATGGGGAAATCCACCATTACACTGGAGACACCCTTCATATCATCTGAATCTAAATGCTTATCATGTTCAATGTCCTGTTTCTCCAACTGGGCCACCACACTTTATCTCACCATAGTACCATTCTCCTCAATACTATCAACCCATGCCTCCAACACAACCACCACCTTGTGTACCTTATACGCCTCCTAACTTTCAAAATTATCATCCTTTCCCTCCTACCATAGTACCACCAGCTATTTCTAAGGTACTTGCACCATAGCAACAACCTTTGAACGACACTTGTGCTACTACTACTAACAGTAGTGAAAAGCCTCCTCAACATCAAAAGCGTCCTTTCTTTAAACATGGCTGTAAGAAGGGACAAAACAATTTCGAGGTCATTGCATCTCCCAATCCAGCACAAGTCCCACATTGTGGTGCACCCTTATCTTCAAACCCAATGCCCCGTGTTACCTCATTAGGGCCACCAACTCACACTCCAACAACAATCATGTGGCCCAATGAACACAGACATGGAGAGTGACAACCCAATCCTTGCATACCATCTAACGGTCACAAATATCATAGTGGGTCAACTCGTTATCCGGGAACTACATCGCATAAAGTGCCCCACTATGCTTACTATAACCAAGTGTGTGAACCTCGACGGGGTAAGTATGGCCAAGTCCCAATACTTCCAACATGCAAGGATCCTCATCTTTCATTTATTAATCCTTGTCGTACTCAACCGATTAGTTATGGGAGATATCCCCCATTCTAATAACAAGTAGGATTAATAAATATTTTTTAGTTTTCTTTAATTTTACAACTTTTTGTTTTCCATTTTTTCATTTTTCAAATTTTTGTTTTATCTTCTTATCTTTTTATCTTTTTTGTGTTTTTGTCTTTTTATGTTTTTGTAAGTAATCTCATCTACGAATAAAACACTCATGCGGATCNCCAAGAGGGAATGATTAGGATGTGACATCAAGGGAACTTGTGGATTCTCTTTGGTGACCTCTATGGGAGTGATCATGCAACGGGGTTGTACTAAGATCCTTGTAGATCTAATGAAAAATGGAAGTAAGAGTAATCAAAAGGGAACTTGAAAATCAAACGCTATTCTAGGGGGTCCCACTGGAAAGACATGCATCCATGCCTGAAGGTTGGAAATTTCTCTAGATTTAGTATTCAAAAAAAAAAGCGAAGAAAAAAAAAAGAGAGAAGGAAAACAAAGTGCCACAAAACAAAAGTCACTCCTCCCTTGAAAAAAATGCCAAGTGATCGTACGCCTTGTTGTTATGATACTCTCATAGTCAATCATCATGGGATGAAACAATGTGATGTCACTAATTAGAGGAATGGACTTGGTCCTGATCTTGGAATGATGGGTTAATGATGCCTTAATCATGCTTTACACGTAGGATTCATTATGTCCTAAGTCAGTTACCTCATGTCCCAATCTCTACAATCCCTTCTATACTTCGTTTCATCTCATTGTTAATGTAATTGTAGCTCATGTCCCATGTAGCATAGAATCTTTATCTCATTCTGGTGATATTTACATGTGTGTGTTTTGTGGAGTTAGTGTGGATTACATTTAACCCTTCTAGTGCCCACGAACACTTTAAGTGTGGTTACATAAGGGAATTATAGGTTGAAACCTGCTTTGGGGAGGACCCACTTGTGTAATCTTTTGTAATATTCATTTATGACATAGCTCACACACACCATTTCTTACCCTCAGCATAATTTTCAAATGATTTTCTTTCCCTACTACTATCCCTCTGATTCAATGTTCCTATGAATCATCACATAGCCTTTTTCTATACCATTCGAGGCCCTTATTAATAAATTCCACACCATCATAATTTTCGTGCCTTTAGGACTAGTTGAATTACCCTGGAACCTTTTAACAATCATCTAGATGTCCTTAGTTTAAATTTTTTAATTTCAAAAGAAATATTAAAAATTTGGTACATTCTCTACAAGTTGCGATTGTGAGATCCTTGCTTTTATACCTATATCTCGCTCGTTGGTACTCCGATTTTCATTTCGTCTAAACCTACTTGAACTCGGAGTGTTCAACTTAGTTGTGGGGGAGGGGCACATTCCGAATAGTGCATAAATTTTTTAAAATTAATCATCACCCAAAGGAAATATTTAAGGGTAATTAGTTGTAAAATTAAGAATAGAATGTGTCAAAAACAATTTCATCCCCTTAGCTATACCAGAAAATTAAATTTGGAAACCACCTAAGCAAAGAGGACTCAACACTATAATCTTTCTGGGACATGTTCTTCCAATAATTAACATAACATAGAAATAAAGTAAATCTATTAAGGTAAGCAGTAAGGTATAACCTAACTTTGGTAACAAGCTTACTAACGATTGGCCTTGTGTGATTGCAAATGGCCCTGAAATGCGGACAACAAGAAGGTCTTGCTCAAGGTGCGATCAAACAACCTAGGAGAGGTGAAGGACACGTTTCCACCAAAAAACATGCAGAGTAGAAGGAACAATCATTTAGTATCCACCAAGAAGACCCTGCTGCTGAACAATGAAGGCCTACCCTCTCTAAAAGCAGTGCCTGGTACTAAGGGGAAACATACTAATTTTGGCACAATAAAAAAGAAGGCATCACAGTTAACAATTGTGGTGTGACTGTTGATTTCTTTGTTCAAGCCATTTTGGAAATATTAAACCTTCCAAATACAGGGCCAAAGGTTGCTTAGAACTAGCTGGAAACTTTTAGAATTGAGTAACTTAATAAACTGTTGATAGAGAATAAAAAGGTGGCGGAAGAAAAAGAGAAGGCTGACTGGGATGCCTCTATGGTACAAGCGCAAACTCAGGCATGCCAAGGCACTTAAGGCCTTACAAGAGGAGAAGCTCCAGGACATACTTCAACACTATCAAATCCTAAGACCTGGAGTGCAAGAAAAAGGAAAAGACACCAATGGAGAAGCCACTACCACCAGGAACTACATGAGTTCCAAATTTTTGTAGTTGTAGCATATTTTGTGTGCTGTGTTTTCTTTCCACACTACAACATCATCCCATTTCTTTTCCCATCTAATAATCCCATACCTATCCACTATGTAATCACTATAACTCAAGGACAAGTTTTTATTCAGTCATGGGGGTATGATGGGACACGATATCACATGGGCCACGATATCACGTACGCAATATCGTAGTCCACCACAATGTCCATAAATAAGAAATGGATCTCCCTTGTTCATATCATTAGTTTAGTTCCTTAGTGAAACTATAGTAGTTTGATCCCTCCAAAGATAGAATTATTTTCCCATGTTTGCCCACAGTGTGGTGAATGTAATTGTATGACATCCTTTATTCGAGTGTGACATACTTGGACATGCACATGACCGACAATAAAGATCGAGATTACTTCATCATTGCAGCATTCACTTCCCCCCCCTATTTATTTGTTATTTACTACTTTCATAGTTAATCTCTCTCACCCTTATCTCCTAGAACGCGGAATGAGTGTGACTTGATTACGAGCATTTAAGTGTGACTACTTGATAACCTAGTGGCGTACATAGGATCTATGCTTGGTAATCCTAGTGGTAGTCATGCACAAAGTCTAAAATGTGTATGGATGATCAAGGAATTGATGCTCATCACACTTAGGCTAGATTAGATTTTCTTATCGTTTCCCTCCTAGCTTAGCTTAGTTAATATTACTTTTCATTGCCTTCAGGAGTAGCAGTTAGATTAGGAACACATCATAGACCTCACTCTGGACTAAACCATACGTGAAAAATATAATACTAGTCCAGGTGGGAAGACAGCGAATCGCAACCTAAGGATAATTGTCTAGGTTCCACAACTAGTCTATTTGTGAAGTTCGACTAGATCGCGCTTGAGAGCGCTCGTATTCGTATAGTTGAGTGTAGGGGTACCTCGCCACTCATCAATTGCTACCTAAAGTTCTTTTACTATTTTAAGTTCAAGAAAAGTTGAAAATGATGTAAATATTTTTAGGATTAGGATCATCCTTCCTAATAATAATAAAGTTTCCTTTCTTAAGTTTTTAAAGCATCAATTATAAGGTTGTACACTTGAGTAGACATTCCTAAAATTAAAAATTTTTTCCTTTGTATGTTATTTTTTGATATTTTCTACTTAGTGTTAGGTATGTCATGTACTTTGAATTTTTGATTATTATTAATATCAATTTTAGGATTTGATACCTCTTTATTCTTAGTGATGAATCACTCAATGGTTGCATTGATGGCCATGCATTAAGACATCCCCATTGATGCATGGTTAGATGCATTGACGCAGATCCGTCAATGTAGTATCTGTCTTCACCTATAAATATGCAAGAACCTCCTATGTATTTAGCACCTATTGGTCATTCTAGTAGTGAGACTCTTGTATTTTTATTTCATGATCTTACAAAATAGTCAGTGAATGCCCATAGTGTGAATTTTAGTCAATTGTATGGTGTCTTGTTCGAGTGACTTTGCACATGGGCACATTCCATGAATGATAATAAGATCAAGATTGATTCATATTCATTACAACACTTTGACTTAAAATAAATTTACTTTCAATGCAATTTACTTTTTATGTACTTAGTTAATATCTACATTTCCATGCATGTTAATCAATCGGTGGAATGAAAGTCACTAGTTTTGAGCATAAACATGTATTTGCTTGGTAATCCCAACAATGTTATTGCTTAGTTCACCTAGTAACATAACACTTGGTAATCCCAGTAATGGATACGTGAGTTTAGGACATGTACAGCAATATGGAAATGGACACTCATCATCCTTAGGCTAGACTAGAATTTATCTTCTTTCTATCAATTAGATTAAATAATTAATTTCTATGTTATTGTTAAGATTAATTTAAGGCCCCAACAACATCAATAATCATATGCCTCGCTTTGGACTAAACCATACATGACAAATCTACCACTAGT
Source organism: Gnetum montanum (assembly GCA_015680685.1). NCBI lineage: Eukaryota > Viridiplantae > Streptophyta > Gnetopsida > Gnetales > Gnetaceae > Gnetum > Gnetum montanum. Next base: position 34,388 of record MNCI01009678.1, read on the forward strand.
TCAAGTGCGAAGATAATGACCTATGATCAATGCTTAACAATCTACATGTCACATTAGTTACATCCATGAAATTCAACCAGATTGCACATGAACACTTGTGATTCATATGGTTGGGCATAGGGGTTTCCCATTGCTCATCATTGGCGTTGTTATCAGGGATGGTGCTAGTGATCTAGATTAGTTATAATACAAATGATCATTTTAAAAGCATTAACGACTTGTCTTTTAAGAAAAATTAATATTTTAAGTCACATACATTATTAATTGAAAATATGTCTTCTTTAGATAGAGCTAAGAATCCATGCAAACACTAATAGAAGAAATGATAGGATTTATAGTGAAGAAAATTGAAGTGAACAACTATGAGCGGGGATCTCATATGCTCATGTAGACCCTTACTACATCCAAAGACTATGTTCAACTAATAAAAATAATCCTAGAGGGGATGGAGTTAGTTCTAAAACAAGGAGGACCTCAAGGCCTAGGACCTTCTCCAAACCTAGAAGAGATAAATTAAGGAACCATATAGGGAGATATAGGATCCATGGTGATTCTCTTAGTTCATCATCTTCCTCTTCCTCTTTAATGTCTAGTTCTGATGAAGATGAACGTAGGTATAGAGATAGAGATATGTTAAGGAGTTGAGATGAAAATAGAAATGGAAATCAAAGACAAGATACAAGATATCAAATGGAGTATAGACTAGATCATTATAATTAGACAAATAGAAATAGAGATTATCATTAGTATATGTTTGATGATGATGAACCCTTTTTGGCTACCAAAAGCATGGTATAAATGATGGAGGTAGTTAGAATACCCCATAGGCATCAAAGGGAAAACATCATCAAATGGATTGATATGAATAACATTCCTAAATTTAAGGAAGGCTATAATTCTAATCCAAAACATCATGTACAAGCCTTCCACGATGCTTGTGCCTTGCAAAATATTGAAAGTAAGTGGAAAAAGCTTAAGCTCTTTCCTAGAACACTAATAAAAGAAGCTAAAAGTTGGTATAGATCATTGGAGCTAGATTCAATCCAATGGTGATTCACAATGTTTGAGCTCTTCAATGAAAAATACCAAACCTATGAAAGAGTGTCCAATCTAAGGAAACAAATCCAAGGGTGGAAGCAAGAAAACCATGAATTTTTTGGATGTAGCCTTGGACAGATACTATTCTCTACTGCATAAATGTCCAAGCCATGGTTTTTCTAAAAAATATTAACTTCTCCATACCATAGATGGGCTTTGTAGAAAAATGAGTTAGACCCTTGGGATCTATGTCCAAGGATGATTATTAGAATTGAGAGTTCATTAGATACAAAGGCTAGTAGAACAAGTGGCAAAAGAAGAAGAAGAGCTGTATAAAAGGGAGTGCAAAGAGGAACATAATTGGGATCCAACTCTTCAAAATAAGAAGGTCCATATTTATCATTAAGAAAAATAGGTAGCTCTTGATGAGTTGATTTTACAATAAACATTGCCAATACAAAAGTCTATCACTGAGATTGAATCAAGGGTAGATAATATGTGGGAGTTGATGAATGAAAAAGTTACAACCTACTTGAAAAAAATAGAGGAGAGGTAAAGCAAAATGGATTAAGTGATAAAAAAAAGAGGAAAAGTAACAGAGAAATAGATAGGAACACTTATTATCAAAAATGGAAAATAGCTATAGTAGAATACGTTATAGAATTAGATATAGTAGAGGATGATGGATGTGACATTTGTCAATATGAACATCCAAAGGGCTATTTCCTAGTTATGTTACATCTTCAAGAGTTTGGGGCTTTTACTTTGAATCTAAAATTCATGGAAAAGTAAATGCCTAGGAGATTGTCCTATTCATAAGGTAATTATAGATAGTTCTACAGTCAATAGCACTACCCTAGTGGGACTTCTTATCAATGTCAAAACTACTATTAACCATAGTGGAAAAATCCATAGTCATGGGGAATGCCATCAACAACCTAGAAATATCCTTATTGATAACGAAACCTATACCTCAAAACACTACTACTACTCTCTTGAATATCATCAACCTACAACATCTCTTGTGGGATCACCAGCTTGTACCTCTTATCCTCTATCACATCCTCAACACTCTCATACTTCCCTCCATCATATGTCACCACTAATAATGCATGAAGGATCAGCATAAAAACCTCAACAAAATAATGCCACTTGTGCCATGAACATATAAGAAAATGATCATGTTAGTAGATCTCAGCAAAAGTTTCAGAGATGTTCTTTCTTTAGGACAGTTTTTACATATGTGAATAAAACTAGTAGGCCTACTAACTCATCAGAACTAGCATAAGGAAAATTTGATGCAACCCTCATCCTCACTAAAACAATGTCTCCTAATCCTACATCAGAGCAAACAACCATTAACACTTGAGATAAAACATAAAAGATGAACCTGTCACAGTGGAGAGATAGAAAATTCCATGCACTACTAATAATGATAAAGTGTGTAGTTGTGGGATGAAATTTCAAAATAATAACATGATACCTATACCAACCCACAACAAACTTAAGGAACATGTGTGTGTGCAAAACCAAGTCTACACAACAACCACTAAACTAAAATATTCCCAGTGGCTGAAGAATCAGAACACCAAAGTATTCAAAAGATGCATGAAAACAACCAATATACTTATTAGTTCTAGTATTAAGGAAATGAACCAAATAGAGAAATTAGACATAGACATATTACAATTTGACCATACACCAAAAGAAGATGTTAAATAAGGAGACTCAAGAATTAAAATAGAAAATAAAAAAGAAAACATATCTAGGCCATACAAAAAGGAAATACCTTCAAGTCTAGTTAAAGCAATGTCTACAAATGATCGAAATGAGATTATCATCTATCTTGAATGTGCTACCACGCAAACAATTAAATTATTAAAGATGATAAATGGAAACATTATGGTGTATAATTGAGGAAATGTGTAGTCCATTTTTTGAATGCTCGCCCATGAGTTTAGTCATGGGGGAGATGCCCCATCTTAAATCAAGAACTAATAAGTGCCTTTTCACTTTTTTTTATCATTTTGTTATTTCTTCAAAAAATTTTCCATTCTTAATATGTTTTTTTGTTTATTGTGATTTTTCCTTTTTTTATAATTTTGTGTTTTATTACATCATTTTCTTTATGTTTTATGAATGACTATTATGTTTTTGTTAATAATATTGCCAGTCATGATGCAGAAGTCAATACCATGTGTTGGGTTTTTGTCCTATGCTATCAAGTCGATTAGGTAAATAATTGTGTAATGTAGTGAGACCACATCATCCATCCCTCCAATTTCTTTAAATAAGAGGTCTTTATCATAAAAGTAATATGGTTCTTCTCACATAAAACTAAAATTAATTCATGATCATTCTGCCTAGAGGAAAGGGGGAAAGACCAAGTGGGAATGGAAAAGGATGTGACCTCAAGGAGATTTATTGGGTTTTCTTCTTGACTTCCTTCTTGTGATCTATGAATTCTCATGGAACATATCATCACTCCTATTGTCAACTAACAAACAAGAAGCATGTCTTTGCATGGTGTGGTTCCCATAAAAAAAAATAAACAAGAAAAAGAAGAAAAAAAATATAAGGGAAATTCAAAGCACACTCCTTAGACATAATAATGGGTTATAAGCACTAGTTATTGGACTCGAAAGAAATGTTACCCATGCTTGAAGGCACCCCTCTAACTAAGGCCTTTCCTTCCTCCCTTCTTCTCCTTTCTTCTCTTTTTGGAGTGATGTTTATTCTTTATGGTTGTTGTGGACTCATGATGGGAGGCAGGAAGGAACACATCAATGCAAGGCCACTATTAATGGTAGGAATTGGTCTAAAACTTGAACAGATAGGTATGATGTTTATTTTAATCACAACTGACACATGAACCTATTGTGGACATGGTTAAGTACCTTACACCTCAATCTTTGCAATCCCTTCTCATCCCATTATTCACCTCACTATTGCCTGTAGTTATGGGCCTAATGATTTTGTATAGTATAGTGCATGATCCTAACCAAGGTAGTTGTGTGTTGTTTGAAGCAAAGGCATGATCTACATTTAACTTCTAAGGTGTTCATGGACATTAATAGAAGTGGTTATGCAAGGGTATTATGGTAGGAGCCTACTTTATGGAGGACCCACTTGCATAACGTTTGTTGATCATGGCTCTAAAGCAAACCTCACATATTCAAGAACATCATTGATTAATTCTTTGAAATTATGCATGATTCTACAATCAACTTCTCATCAATTTCATGTTATCTTTAATGCTTTTATATTGAAATTTCCTCTAAATTCAAAATTTCTTAGCCATCTTGTAAGGTATACCTTTGGTTTTAATTGTTCAAAAACTTGTGTGCTTTTAGAGTTAAGGTCATTAATCATGGGGGGTGGGGAGGTGTTAAGGATGTACTTTTTAAAATTTTTCTAACACCTCATTTTCAAACATTATGGTAACTAATAATAAAAACAATGAAAATAATGTGAACAACTTGATGATTTTAGTTACCTTAGAACCTTGGGAAGCCTTATTATGAAATCACCTTAAGTCTAAATGCTAAATTTTTTTAAATTTTAAGCAAAGTGATCTAAAAAGGCTTAATTATTCAGGAAAAGTTACCAAAATTAATGTTGATCCTTTGGTGATTTCAAGTGATGCTAAAAGGAAAGCCTAAGGTTGAAGGTCTTTTGTAAGGAAAAGAAAAGAAGCCAAGAGAAGGATAGAGGATATGCCCATGGACAAATAGTAGCACATAAAAGGATTAAAGCTCAAACATCATATGTTTGCTAGATTCATGGGACAATGAAAAGAAATTTTAGTTTATTCTTCAAGAATGTTTTGCATAAAAAGAGAAGCATCAACATAACAATCAAGTTTGGAATGACTACCACTGCTAGGAAAAATAAGAAGATTCATCTTCTATAGATTTTTTGAAGACTTTTGCAATTTTGTAAACTTTAATGTTTGTCAAATATTTTTGTGATTTTGTAATGCATCCACTCAAATAAAATTTTGTAACGTGATAATGTAATTTTGTAGTGGTAGCCAATTTATTCTTGGTCACTCGACAATTTTTGTAATGAAACCTCGTGCATTTATATATAACTCAAGGATGATTTTTTAGTTAGTTGTGGGGGTATGATAAATCACTTGATGGTTGCATCAATGCATCCTTGTTAACACATTATTAGATGCATTGACATAGATTCGTTGACGTAGTGTCTATCTTCACTTATAAATATGTGAGAACCCTTAAGGTATTTGACATCTTTTAGTCATTCTAGTAGCTAGAATCTTGTAGTTTTATTTTGTGATCTTAGCAAATAGTTAGTGAGTGCCTACAATGTGAATTTGAGTCAGTTGTATGACAACTTATTTCAGTGACATTGTACCTAAAAACATTCCATGAACGACAATAAGATCAAGATTGATTCATATTCATTGCAGTTCTTTGACTTGGAATATATTTACTTTTAATGAAATTTACTTTTCATGTGATTAGTTAATATTTACATTTTCATGCATGTTAATAAATTGGTGGAATGATAGTGACTAGTTTTAAGTGTAAACACATATTCGCTTGGTAATACCAACATCGTTATTGCTTGGTTCACCTAGTAGCATAATGCTTGGTAATACTAGTAGTGGGTACGTGAGTTTAAGACATGTACGATAAGATGGGGATGGACACTCATCATCCTTAGGCTAGCTAATGAGTGGCAAGGTACCCCTACACTCAACCATATGAATACAAGTGTTACACACATGATCCGGTTGAACTCCGTAGACTAGGTGCCTACACGCCTTATGGAACACTTAAGGTTAATCGTTCATTGTCTTCCCAGACTTACTTGTATTTTTCATGGTTGTATGGTTAAGTAAGTATGAGGTATATGATTTTTATATCTTTTATGTTTTATCGCCTATGCTAATGAGAGAAAGGTTGAAGAGACTAATTAACTAACTTTAACTAACTAAGTCTTAATTAACCTAGCATCAGTATCCATTCCTACTTATCGTTAACACCCTGAACTAATGCAGCCTTTGGGCTTACAAAACGCTATTCGTTGCTGGGATTACCAAGCGTAACGCACATGCTTGAAGCAGTCGTACTAAATGCACTTAACTAGGAGAGAAGGGTTGAGAGAGATTTAATTAACTAATAAAGCATTTAAACAATGAATAATAGATAACAATAAATAAAGTCCTATTTAGCCTAGTCCATGCACTACAAGGTTTATCCAAGAAGTTTGTTTTTATTTCTGTACACAAACTTGTGTTCAGGTACAATATTTGCTTGAATAAAGATCCGTTCACTTTGGAGCTCTTACTATGGGCACATGGAAATTATTTTATCTCTGGAGAGGTAAAACTACCAGAGTTTCACTACGGTCTAGGCCTAGATGGAGAAAGAAGGGAGAGTCACCTCTTATTTATAGATTTGGCAGTGCACTGCGATATCGCGTATGCGATATTGCAGGGGAAGATGCGATATTGCATACACGATATCGCGGGGGATGTGATATTGCAGCGGATGCGATATTATGTACGTGATATTGTGGCCCATGTGATACCACGTCCCATCATACCCCCATGATTGAATAAAAACTCATCCTCGAGTTCCTTACAAAATATTGGGATGGTATGGGATTATTGACTCAAATGGAACTAATGGTGAATGGGATGACATGTGAATGGATCATCATTACAAAACAAGACAAAATTGGTGTTCATGACAACAAGAGTGAACACTTTATACATTTGACATCAGGCCTTATTTGGAAGCTATGAGAGAAGAGATAAGAAAGAAGAAATCTGCTACTTCCAACGCCAAGGTTGTGCCTTTTGTTGTCTATCCGTAAGTGTGCCATCCATCTTGTTCTTTGCATAGCTGCTTCAGCACCGATCCATTCCAAGTATTCCCTCTAGATCCAATCCATTGTTGCATGATTGTCATCTGCACACACAACACAGTCTTTATGTTAGCAAGGGTACATGAATCATAATGCAATTGATACCTTGCTTCGGTGAAAGGTCCATTGGATGAGTTGTGGTATGGCTGATACGGATCTGGAGATATCATAGTGGTGACTACCGAAGGTGTAGGGGTTAGGAGAAAATCGAAAAATTTGGGTCTGGACCCCCATGATGAAGAGTGAACCTCTGGTAGCGATAGAATGGATAAAGAAAAAGAACAAGAAAGATGGAGAAAAAGAGATAAATATAACATCGATGAAATGGATGTCAAGATGAAAATAAACAAAATAAAGTGGATTGCAAAAATGTTAAGGGAAAGAATTTAACTAATGCACCAAATAGGAATGTTAGTGGGTCCTCCCCAAAGTAGGCTCATGCCCTTAATGCCTTGACAAACCCATATTCAAAGAGTCCATAGGCTCTAGGAATGTCATTTGGAACAAGAGTTAAAGTCTTAACCACAAGAATTTACCAAAAAGAAAATAATGCATCAACCAAAATATACACTAATGATACAATCGACAATGAGGTGAACAATAGAGAGAAGGATGGAGAGAAGAGAATGGAATGGAATCCCAAGAACAAGGTGGTGTATAGCCTCTTGTGTAGTTAATGATTAATGTGACTTAGTAGATCCCATTCCAAGTCCAGCCTCAAACAAACCACATCCAATGACTTCACATTAATGCATTCAGCCAATCCATCCGCTTGAAATAGAAAGAATGTCTCCACCAAAGAGCCACCACCATTGAAGGAGGAGAGAATAGGAAGCAAGAAGGGTCTTAGTTAGAGGGAACATGTTTATTTTAGTTCCATAACCAGTGCTTGTAGCCCAAATGATTATTCCGTCTAAGGGGTGTGCTTTGAATTATCGCTTTTTTTTTGTTTTTGTTGTTTTATGTGTTTATACGTGAGAACCACACCATGCAAAGACTTTTTTATCCCCCCCAGCTCAGCTTCCCGATAATGGAGCAATGTTGAAATGGGAAGGAAAAATCAAGAAGAAAACATCCAAGCACCCAAGAGAATGGCCAACACAAATGCATCAAGTTCCCTTGAAGTCACACCCTTTTCAATCCTTGAGTCCTTCCTTAGTTTGGGAAATGCCCATTCACCGATTCGTTGATAGTTCTTATTTAGAAAGGGACTGTACATTTCCAAGCTAAGAGAGAGCATAGAAATTTGTGGATGTATGGATGACATGGACTCATTGCCTGTCATATCAAAAGAACCATACCTTAGTATCAACATCGTAACTTAAAGGTAAAAACCAAACATTAGTAATCGATAGAAAAATAGTTCATACCATCATTAAGAACACTTATTGGGTGATAAACTTACAATATGGATAACACACATAAGAAATTAAAAAGTATGAATGATGTTGTAAAACAAAAATAAGAAAAGTTAAAGAAATTTGTAAAACAAAAATGTGTAAAACAAAAACATGTAAAACAAAAACTTAAAAGAACTGAGGGCCTCATATGATTAGCATAGGTGGCCATCTCCCCCATAACTGAATGGAAAGGGAGAGATCTGAAATAATGAACACCTATTTAAATTTTTTAGAAGTGTCCAACTTCTTCTAATTAATGTTTTCAGGTTAAGGGTTGGAAGTTGGTGATGCTCATATTCCAATGTATCTATGCTTTTGTTATGGGTGCAAGTTGTTCCCCCAGTTCATTCCATGCATGTTGGTGGGCTGCTTTCTTGATCAGCTGTCAACCATTGGGTGTTCTCTTGTTATGTGGTTGCTACATATAGGCACCTTTGTATCTATGTTTCTTGGACACACCAGTTGCATGCAGAAGATGCTGAGCATTCCTCCATGTCATCACCCTTTGAGTCACTATATGTGATGCATGGAATTTTTTTCGTCTCGATATTTCCATAAATTTTTACCTTAGATATTTCCAAGGAAAGATCACGGATTCCTAGGCATGCATCTATTGTACTTAGCCATGCCCTTCCCATTATAATTGGGAAGTCCCCTTTGTTGCTGTCGACTTCTATAACTAGGAAATCAGTTGGGTATGACCAACCACACAGAGTGGTAATGATGTCCTTCACTAATCCCAAGGGAATAGTGATGGACTGGTCAGCAAGCTCTAGTTGAATATTTCTCTTCTTAAGTGGAGACAGGTTCTAGGCTTTATACATTTCTCGTGAGATTAGGTTGACTTCGGAAGCTAAGTCAAGAAGAGTCCTATAAGGTTCATTCCCAGCAACTTGGAGATGAATCAGGGGGCTTCTAGGATTAGAGAGTTTCTTGGGAAGGTGTCCCACCTTAATCTAGTTAGTAACGGTATGTGTTAACATAATCGTATGCATTGAGCTCTTTTGTTGGTTTGAAGGGAGCTCCGAAGCCTTAATTGTTGGAGAAGCATACATAGACTCAATTACTTATGGTTGTGAGAGATTGTTTGGGCTTTTGGTTTTGAAGAAAGGTCTTCTCTTCTTACAGTTGTCAGAACTAGTAGCAGGTTGAAGGTTTACAACTTTCATAGCATTATGTTGCTGTGGTTGAGTGGGGAGCTTCCCTTGCATTGTTGGAGAAGGAGGTAGTGGAACTACTGACGTAAGAGATCCGGATGGATTTGGAGGATGGTATGTATGTGGTGTGTCTCCCAGAGGAGAAGGAATCCTAAAATACTCCCGAAGTTGGTAGTGATGTTGTGGGGTTGCGTGACCCATAGAGTCACTTGGAGAAATCGGCTGATACACATAGTAGCCATATGGGTTTGGTTGTCGGTAAGGGTATTGTTGTCTAGGCGGTGGCATCCCCCATGACTATGGGTGTTTCCATTACTAGTGTTGCTCGATAGGTTGTGGTGGAGTTCCACTTGGATAATATGTTAACGATTGGTGGAACTGCCTTGGGTTACCTTGGGGATAAGGTAACCTTTGGGGTGCCTACTATCTGTTAAGTCTTGGGTTGAGTGCATACACCATAGACTCTTGTAGATGTGAGATTATTGGGCAACATCCCTTAGGATGGTCATATTGGCAGATCTCACATACATCGTCATTGTCTGTGTTAGAATCCACAACCTCATCAGTGATAGTCATTTTTCCCTTACCCTTGTCACATGTATGACCTGAATCTCTCTGCTTTTTCTTACCATGATCACTACTTCGTTCCTCCTTAGACTCCTCTACGATTTTTAGGATAGTTTCAATCTTACTATCTAAGGAGCTCCATATTTCATCTACTTTAGTTGATACTTCCATTGTTAACTTTTGAAGTAGTAAGGTTTTTCTATTCACCAACTCTTCGAGTGGTGACTCATCCTCTTCCTCATAGAATCTTACTCCCTTCTTTTGGAGGGAAGGATCGTGGTTATACTCTTTTGCGCTTTCTCTTTTCCATAGCTCCCCTTCTTCTTTAGCTACTTGCTCCAACAATCGATGAATTTCATGGGACCTAAGTTTAGATAATCTCCCTTGGGCATATGTCCCAAGGGTTCTCCTAGTTTCATGTCTTAGCCCATCTATGAGGTGATGGAGTTGATCCCGTTGTGCGTAACCATGGCCCGGGCAACGATGTAGCAATGCGTAATATCAGTCCATGGCAGCATCCAAGGGTTCATGAGTACCTTGCTTCCATCCTTGGATCTACTTACATAAGTTAGACACTCTAGAGTATGTTTGGTATTTATCGTTGAATAGTTCTAACATCGTACTCCACCTTCTAATGGTTTCCAGCTCTAAGGACCGGTACCAACTCTCTGCTTTCTTTATGAGTGTCCTAAGAAACAACTTTAACTTTTGCCACTCATTTTCAATATTTTTCAAGCCACAGGAATCGTGGAATGCCTGTAAGTGATTCTGTAGATCAGCATTGTATCCTCCCTCAAATTGTGGGATATTGTTCATGTCTAGTCTCTTGATCCGACTATCTTTTTGATGCCTTATAGGTATTCTCATAGCCTCTGTAAAATCTAACATACTTCGGGTGGTAAGTAGGGGTTCTTCATGATCATCTCTCTCATGATGTCTATGATGCCTATGTGGTTCCCTACTTTCCCTTCTACCATGCCTAGATTCTCTAGATTGCCCTCGTCCTCGCTCTCGACTCTCTCGTCAAGGTCTCTTATTTTGCTTACCCTTATCCTCACCATTGTGCTCTTTGTGACTGCATCCTAATGTTGAAGGAGAGGATGAATGATGTGATGAAAGGGAAGAAGAAGGAGAACCATCGTCATGACGATGTTTCTTACCTTCTCTTCGATGGCTATGACCTCGATCGTGATGATGATCAGATTTTCCACCTTTGTCATATGTTTGTCTTCCCTTGTTGAACACTTGGTGTTCATGGGGATTAGAACCAAGGTTGTGAATTGTGGAGTGTAGGTTTTTATACCCCACCTCCTCACCATCGTTAGAAGGAGGAACATCATTTGATGGAGAACCTGTTATAACTGGTTCACCATCTCCAATTTCGCTTAGGATGTGCGGGACCCCTTTGCCCTTCAACAATGTATGGTGGCTCTCCTACCGCGATTCTTTTAGATGTTGCGCTACCATGGGATGGTAATCCCTTATGTCATAATCTTCCACAATGTATTTACTGTATAGCTGCATCATACCTATCTGTGCAAGAGCACAAAGGAGCATGTTGGGGACTGCATGATCTAGGGGTAACACTATGTTACCTTGCAAATCTCACTAATGCAGTTGTTTATCTTGATCGAGGATAAAAGTAAAATCGGGTATATACTCATCGTGGTGAGTATATACCACTCGATACTATTGAGGAATTGACGGTTCTCGGTTATGCATCTTAGACTGCTGATGGTCTCTTGTGTGATCCCTAGGTGGTTAAGTAAGTCTGAGGCTTACTCTTCAAGTGGTGACTCATCCTCTTCCTCATAGAATCTTACTCCCTTCTTTCGGAGGGAAGGATCGTGGTTATACTCTTCTGTGCTTTCTCTTTTCCATAGCTCCCCTTCTTCTTTAGCTACTTGCTCCAACAATCGATGAATTTCATGGAACCTAAGTTTAGATAATCTCCCTTGGGCATATGTCCCAAGGGTTCTCCTAGTTTCATGTCTTAGCCCATCTACGAGGTGGTGGAGTTGATCCCGTTGTGCGTAACCATGGCCCGGGCAATGATGTAGCAATGCGTAATATCAGGCCATGGCAGCATCCAAGGGTTCATGAGTACCTTGCTTCCATCCTTGGATCTACTTACACAAGTTAGACACTTTGGAGTTCGTTTGGTATTTATCGTTGAATAGTTCTAACATCATACTCCACCTTCTAATGGTTTCTAGCTCTAAGGACTGATACCAACTCTCTGCTTCCTTTATGAGTGTCCTAAGAAACAACTTTAACTTTTGCCACTCATTTTCAATATTTTGCAAGCCGCAGGCATCGTAGAATGTCTGTAAGTGATTCTGTGGATCAGCATTGTATCCTCCCTCAAATTGTGGGATATTGTTCATGTCTAGTCTCTTGATCTGACTATCTTTTTGATGCCTTGTAGGTATTCTCATAGCCTCTGTAAAATCTAACATACTTCGGGTGGTAAGTAGGGGTTCGTCATGATCATCTCTCTCATGATGTCTATGATGCCTACGTGGTTCCCTACTTTCCCTTCTACCATGCCTAGATTCTCTAGATTGCCCTCTTCCTTGCTCTCGACTCTCTCATTGAGGTCTCTCATTTTGCATACCCTTATCCTCACCGTTGTGCTCTTTGTGACTGCATCCTAATGTTGAAGGAGAGGATGAATGATGTGATGAAGGGGAAGAAGAAGGAGAACCATCGCCATGACGATGTTTCTTACCTTCTCTTTGGTGGCTATGACCTCGATCATGATGATGATAAGATTTCCCACCTTTTTCATGTGTTTGTATTCCCTTGTTGAACACTTGGTGTTCATGGGGATCAGAACCAGGGTTGTGAATTGTGGAGTGTAGGTTCTGGTACCCCACCCCCTCACCATCGTTAGAAGGGGGAACATCATTTGATGGAGAACCTGTTATAATTGGTTCACCATCTCCAATTTTGCTTAGGACATGCAAGACCCCTTTTCCCTTCAACAATGTATGGTGGCTCTCCTACTGCAAGTCCCTTAGATGTTGTGCTACCGTGGGATGGTAATCCCTTATGTCATAATCTTCCACAATGTATTCAACGTATAGTTGCATCATGCCTATCTGTGCAAGAACATGAAGGAGCATGTTGGGGACTGCATGATCTGGGGGTAACACTATGTTACCTTGCAAATCTCGCCAATGCAGTTGTTTATCTTGATGGAGGATAAAAGTAAAATCAGGTATATACTCATCGGGGTGAGTATATACCACTCGATACTGTTGAGGAACTGGCGGTTCTCAGTTATGCATCTTAGACTGCCGATGGTCTCTTGTGTGATCCCTAGGTGGTGAAGTTCTTTTATGAGAAGAAGAAGACATGTTATTTTTTTGGTGTGCTATTGACTATCATTTAATTTTTCTTCTAATTAACCCTAAGGGTTCGTTTAAGCTTTCCAATGATGTGGATGATGTCCTATGTTCTACTTAGCGCACAAACAACTTAGTCCCTGGCAATGGCACCAATGATGAGTGGCGAGGTACCCCTACACTCAATCATACGAATACGAGTGTTACACGTGCAATCTGGTTGAACTCTGGAGACTAAGTGCCTACACGCCTTATGGAACACTTAAGGTTAATCATTCATTGTCTTCCCAGACTTACTTGTATTTGTCATGGTTGTATGGTTAAGTAAGTCTGAGGTACATGATTTTTATATCTTTTATGTTTTATCACCTATGCTAATGAGAGAAAGGGTGAAGAGACTAATTAACAAACTTTAACTAACTAAGTCTTAATTAACCTAGCATCAGTATCCATTCCCACTTACCATTAACACCCTGAACCAATGCAACCTTTGGGCTTACCAAACGCTATTCATTGCTGGGATTACCAAGCGTAACGCATGTGCTCAAAGCGTCGTACTGAATGCACTTAACTAGGAGAGAAGGGTTGAGAGAGATTTAATTAACTAATAAAGCATTTAAATAATGAATAATAGATAACAATAAATAAAGCCCTATTTATCCTAGTCCATGCATTGGAAGGTTTATCCAAGAAGTTCTTCTTTATTTCCATACACAAACTTGTGTTCAGGTACAATATTTGCTCGAAGAAAGATCCGTTTACTTTGGAGCTCCTACTGCAGGCACATAGAAATTATTCTATCTATGGAGAGGTAAAACTACTAGAGTTTCGCTATGGTCTAGGCCTAGATGGAGAAACAAGGGAGTGCTGCCTCTTATTTATAGATTTGGCAGCGCATTGCAATATTGTATACGCGATATCACGGCCCATGCAATATCGTGTCCCATCACTAGCTTAGAATTTATTTTCTTGCTGTTAATTAGATTAAATAATAAATTTCTATGTTATTGTTAAGATTAGTTTAAGGTTGCAAAAACATCAATAATCATATTCTTGACTTTGGACTAAACCATATGCAACGAAGTTACCACTATTGCAAGTGGGAAGACAACGACTTGTGATCAATGCTTAACAATCTAGATGCCACATTAGTTCCATCCATGGAACTCAATCATATTGCATGTGAATGCATGTGATTCATATGTTTGAGCATAGGGGGTACCCATTTCTCATCACTTAGTAACAAGAAAAGGCTTTTAACAATTGAAGTGTTAGCCTAATGATGATACTTAATTTGATAAGTCCAAGTTATAAGTTTGATTCTAGGATGTAATATTGAGTTATAAAGTTCTAATTTGACTATATGACTTGGGGTAAATATTGGTTGAAAAAAGCTTTTGATTATAACATAACACACACCAACAATACCCCCATCCACTCTAATCCAAAAATAAAATGATTCCTTAAATGTTAATGATTTTTGTTTTGCTTAGATTTGGAGTGATATATGGCTTAAGTGGTTAGCTTATTGTCTTGTTGCATAAGAGGTTACTAGTTTGAGTCATACTTAAGATATCATTACATTTCTCTATAATTATTCTAATGTATCATGTTGACTATATATGTTAGGGTGTACTTATAGTAAAATTATTTTGGGTTCCAACAACCCCTCTTATTATTTAAAATTGTTGACCAATATAGAGTCTCTAATTCTTCATAATGTGTGCTCTTTAATAATAGAAGTGTATGTGTTTAAAATTCTAATTATAGGCATGAAATTAAAACCTAAAACAAAAATAAAAAAAATTATGAAGACATGGTTGGTTACATGAATAAATAAAGACTACTGAGTTTGTTCAAAACCTACTATTACAGAAATATGTCTAAATATGTGATTAAATATGTAAAATAATGTCTTGTATATTGAAAATATAAAGGTGAAAAAGTAATTAGGTTGTAATTTACCTTTGTATTTTTTGATATTACAATTAAGAGAGAAATTTAGAAAAAATTGAGAAAATCTACATATGATCTTCATTGACTTGGAAAAAGCATATGACAAAGTGCGTAGAGATATAATTTGGTGGACCTTGTAGAGGAAAAAAATTTCTAATAAATATATTACAGTGATTCAAGACATGTATGAAGGAGCTATTAGTAAAATTTAAATAGCTAGTGGAATAACATCGAATTTTCCAATCATGGTAGGTTTACATCAAGGGTTTACACTTAGCTCATACTTTTTTGTCATTATCATGCATGAGTTAACAAATGAAATATAAGATACAATCCCTTAGTGTATATTATTTGCAGATCATATTGTGTTGGTAGATATAGCTCAAGAAAATATGCTACTAAAATGGAAAAGTGGAGTATGCTCTATAATCAAAATGTTTTAAAATTAGCAGAAGTAAGACAAAATGTATGTAATACAATTTTAGTAATAGCATAAATAATGGTGAAATAGAAGTAATAATTCAAGGCAAAAAAGTCCCTCACTGCAAATAGTTTCACTACCTAGGGTTAATTCCCCAATCAAATAGTAAAATTGTTAAAGATATCAAAAATAGAATTGAGGTAGGATGGTCAAAATGGAGGTAGGCTAGTGATATTCTATATGATAAAAGAATAACACTAAAATTAAAGGGAAAATTTTATAGGATAGTAATCAGGTGTGCTATCTTATATGGTGCTGAATGTTGGGTAGTATAAAAGAGACATGAATCACAAATTAGTATGGAAAAAGTGCAAATGCTTCAATGGATGTTAAATGTTACTAGAAGGGGAAAATTACATAATATAGAAATCAGAGAAAGACTTGGAGTGGCTTCTATTTCAAGTAAGCTATAAGAATGATGGCTTAGATGGTTTTAACATGTGCAAAGAAGATCAAACAATAAGCCTATAAACAAATATTACTACATCATTGTTCTAGGAAAGCTATTTGAAAGGAAGACTAAAGAAGGCATGGGAAAAAAATTTCAAAGATGATTGAAGAAACTGAAAATAAATAAGGATTTAGCTCTTCATAGAGGTGAGTTGTGAAAAAATTATGTAGTCAACCCCATTTTTGTTGTGATAAGGCTAGGATGATGATGATAATGATTTACCTTTGTAAAATCCTACTCATTCATGTAAAAGTATGTTTATGGATTTTGTTAGTAGAGTTGCAAAATCAAAATTAGATCATGATTTTTCAATGAGGTAATAGCTTAGTGATAACAATCTTGGCATGGAAACCATAGGCCATAGATTCAAGTCCAATGGGAAGTATTGAGTTATGGTTAAAAAAAAAAACTCATTAAAATTGGTGCAGTTTGATAGATCCAAGTGAGTCTTCATAGATACATGTAAAAATTAAATTTTGATTTCATATTTTATTCCTCCTTACTAAAATTGAAACTAAAGATTTATTATGCATAAAAACGTACAGGATCTATTAAACATATATTACATTTTTATAAAAAATAAAGACAAACCCTATAAATTGATGAGTTACCAATAGATGAAACAAAAAATCATATAAGTTTTTTATTGCAACATTATAATATGATCTCAAATGATTAGTCATAATATAGAAAAAAACATATGAAACTCATTCTCAAGGACTCCTAACCTACACCACCTACATGTATGCTCTTCTTAAGGGAGTTTAATCCATGTTCTACTTTCAATTCTAAGATGATGCGAACTTAAGTGAAGCTTCCCTGATGATACTTTGATACTTGATTGAAATAACTGTTGAGAAATAGTAAGCTTCTATATCTAGTTTATTAGATCTTATGTGATGGAAATAAAATCATTTCTTGCTGTTTACTTCATACCATAACTTGACTAATTGGTAATTTGTTTAGGATTTTGCTATATTGTAACACCTTGGTATTTAGAGCATAGGATCTTTGCTTTTTTATTTATTATGTATTTTTTAAGAGCCATATTTTATTATCTAATGTTGTATTGTATGTTCTTAATATATGATAATACCCCTTCTTTTGTGTTATTGAGACTATCACTAAAGAGCTCATAATTATTTTACATCTTAAGATTTGGAGTCTTGACTCTTTGCTTACATGTGATACATTGGTATTTTAATTATTATTTTATATTTTATTTTTATTTAGATTTATTTTCTAATTATCTTTGCTACCTCTTTTCACTCCTAAGTGTGGATAGACTTGATGGCTGGTGGTAACCATTACTGATACTTTATTTATGTTTAAATTTATATTTTCATTATTTATTTTATTCTATGATTTTAGAATAAAGTAAGAATATTGTTATGAGCCATGGTAATAAATATTTGGGATTATTCTAGTTATTATTTTATTTCATATTAGAATATATTCTTGAACATGTAGGCTCAATAATAAGGTGTTAGCTTTGTGGTATGAGTTATGACTGGTAACACCAAGTCATGGGTTTCGACCTAGTAACACCAAGTCATAGGTAAAAATGAGTTATAAAATTCTATAAATCTTGGGGTGTACCTATGTTTTACTTAATTTGAGTTCCAAAAACCCTTGAACATGTGGGCTCATTTGAGTATTTTCTAAGTGACTTTAACCCATTTATTAAGCATTGGACCCTTTCTATCGATACAAGTTACCCAATTTTTAGATAATAGATTATTAATGCTTTATTCTAGGAATTTCCCAAACCTTACCTTTTGTGTATATAAATACTTGGAAATGCTAATTGTCTTGACATCAATTGTGCATTATTATCTCTTTTCTAATCTCTTACTTGTGATTGTGCTTGGAAAATCTCTTGGTAATTTTTAAATTTGAACCTATTCTTTCTTGATGAGGTTGTGCACATAGTTGATCTCTGAAGGTAAAAGAAATATTCTTGATTCCATTAATTTTGATAAGTATCTTACCCTCTTAAATCTACTTTCCTTTTTCATGATGATTTTCATTATCAACCTAATACTCGCTTTTAATGTTTAATTGAAAATTTAGCATTTTCATGATTCTTCACTTTAGTTTTCCACACCATCTTTCTTCTATGTCATTTCCTTCTAATAGTAATGATAGTGTTAGTAGCAATTCCATCCAACATGAACTAGGTTGTGAAGAATCTATGGTTCACAACAAAAATTTCTATGTATCTTTTACACATTTTTGGCATGGCATATTCATTTTAACTTTAGCAAAAGTAGCAAATTTAAAAGATGAAGACTAGTGAGCATTTTAGATATGTATGTGTGCATTCTACATGTTGGAACATTTAAAATAGTCATTTAAAACATTAATAAACTAGATGATTTTATGAGACAACTACTATAAGACTTGTCTTCAATTGACAAGCACTGTGGGTTTTGGAAATTGACCATGTTGCTTGAGCATTGTACATTTAGTTAGTGTTAGGAATCATATAGGATGGTGTTGGTGACCGTTTGGGATGCCACTACCAATGTTGGGAGCCTCACAGTCTTGTTACCTATGGGATCATGGAATCGAAGGTATTGTTCAAATTAAGTTTAGGTGCTTGCTAGTCTCAAGCAACACCAAGGCCCAGATACCTTGAAATAAACATAGTAGTTATGAAATGTACGAAATGTGAGTATGTGTTTTGATGTTGCATATGTTGAAATGGTTGGGTTGTGTATGAACTTGTAATTGGCTATCATAAAAGAGATTCAAATCACTTTGTCAAATACTATTAGTCATTGAAGATTCATACTTTGTTCAATCACTTAGTCTATATGGTCCTTATAATACCTACTTGTAACAAATAAAATTTTGGAAAAACATTTAAGAACAATTCTACCAATCTACTCCTAATTTTCCCAAGAGAGAAAGTTCCACAAGAAAAATAGAAATAGAGTGAGATTTGATGGACTTAGAAAGGGAAAAGAAAAGAAAGCAGATTTGTGTGAAATCTCAAATATTTGAGCAAGATAAATTGACATGAGGAAACACTTCCTAATAAATTTATTCCTAATTCAATAACTATGAATTGTTCAAAATTTTGAAGCTCAACAAGCAATTTCAAAAAGACAATCTCATTATACTAACAAAAATTACTATGTAAACTACAAAGTACGAGTCTCTATTTTGGCTAGTTAATAGATTTTAAAGATTGAATTCAACAGAGATTTCAAAAAGAGTTGATAATTTCTTGATTGAAATACCAAGATAATACACTTTAAAAATAAAGAAGCTACTTCAGTCCCATCAAAATACCAAAGATTTTCTAAACCATCTAAGCTAAAAAACAAGACAATTTCACAAATACATTACTATTAAATTGCTCAATAGGCTTGTCAATAGTAGAGGCTCTTTATAGTAATTATAATAGAAGTCTTAATATTACACAATAACAAACATTACTACTAAATTGATCTTGAGGCTTTCCTACAACAAAAGCTCTTCTATGGGAGATTTTAATAGAAGTATACTATGGTGCAAAATAAAGCTATATGAGCAATCTAGAAAAATTCCAAAATTAAATGCCAAGCATGATACTATCTAAAC
>MNCI01009678.1:54405-115324 GCA_015680685.1 Gnetum montanum
AAAAATCCTTCCCTCAACTCTACCCTTGTAGCATTTATATAGTAACCTTAGGGTAGTTATAATAATCATGAGAGGTTAAGGTGAACAACAAATATCTAGATAATTTATTTGTAACTGCTTTAAATTTGTGAGAAAATTTAGCCATGGTTGGCAAGTGTCTCACACTCTTACAAATATTTAGTAAGCAAATTACAACTTCCCTAGAAAATTATAATTTGTATTGAAAGTTACCAATTTGTAGAGAATAAGGTACATTTGACAGTTATCCATAAATTTCTCCCTTTGACTTTTTCTCTTTTTTAAATGATAACTTTATATATATATATATATATACTTATGGTATATATATATAAGAAAGTTATAGGTGTATTATGAGAGATGACCCAAAAAAAAATGTTTAACTCCTTTCTTTTTATGCATGAAACCTTTCTCAGTTAATTCATGTGAGATTTAATGCATTTTAACACTTATAATCTCCTCCCTCAAACAAGGTTTAATTGTTATTCCTGTAGCACGTGTTGCATTTGTCTTCCACTACATTTGCTGTGTGAAGTTCATCATGAAAATTGCCAAAAACCTTGGTAATGTGTGTTGCCTCCTATGCCTATGGTTTGGGCTTTTACTATTGCTATTCTCCATTGTTGCACCAATGTAGGCCTTGTAACAACTGAGGGGATTGTAATTGTTGAGGTAAAGCAATTTGTTGGAGCATTCAACTAGACATAGGGTTCTTTCAGTTACAATGAAGAAGAAACCCTAATGGTACTTTCTATCACCTGTGCCCCAACAAGATCATGGAGTAACACAAAGCTTCATTTTCAACNGTCACCTGTGCCCCAACAAGATCATGGAGTAACACAAAGCTTCATTTTCAACATCATAAGGCATGGTCTATGAGAACATTTGTGTATGATGATGGATGTTACCTAGGCTTTATGTGTGGATCTGTGTAGGCATAGTTTCTTCATCGAGGCCTTATAGACACATCTAGACTTTCATTGAACTGAAGTTGTTGCTTTTGCTCTTGCTCCAAGACAAAGCTACATTTTGTGTGACTGTGGTCAATGTGTGTCTAAAGTTTGGGCTACAATTATGGTGATTCTTGGTTTGGGATGCTCTCATCAATTTTTAGATGGAATGGGGACCCTACCTTAAGGGAAAAATTTTGGTCGACGATATGGATTTGGGAGGATCTTTTCTTTGCTTTCTCTAATTATCATCAATAGGCTTGAAGTTGTGATTACTAAAATTTTGAATTGATTGTAAGGCATTGCATTGGAAATAATATCATTGTTAACTATGGACTCGTTAAAAATTTGGAATTTTGGGAATTCAACAATCTTACTTTCAACTATTATTGTCACTGGAAATTGTATTTTCCAAAGGATATTTGGTTTTTAGTAATGGCACATAGTGATTTGAACAATTCCAATTTTAATATTTTTATTCTTATTTATTGATTATCATTTTGAAGAAGCTTTTTCTAATGGGCTTCTTCATTTTCTCAATAGGAACTTAGGTAGAATCAACACAATTTTCCCTTGAATCTGCAAACATTGGACTCCCATTTGATAATTTATCTTCTAATATACCATAATTCATTTATTATTTTCTTTCTTCTTAGAAAAAGGAAATTAGTGCATCTAACCCTACTGCCACTTAATAATTTTTAAAATCCTTTGTATAATTTCCAATATGTGACACTTTTATGTTCATCCCTTTAGAAAAGTCTTGAATAAAGCTAGTTGTAGTCAAGTTATCTAGTTAGCTTTCCTTTGCTTATTTTCCTTAAATTTTGTGAAATAAACTGTGCACCAAATTTTCCTTAGTGCCAATCATCACTACTCCATAAAATGGTAGGAAATGTGTCAACATTTCTTACCACCCCTAACATGTCGGCTGAGAGATGTAGACTTTATTGAAAAACTTTTTACATTGAAAACAAAAAATATTTTTTGAGGAAAATTTTTATCAAACTTAAGTTTCATCAAAACCTCATTCTTTATAAAACTTAGGAAATTGTACAAAAATTTTTTTACACAAACTATTATGTGGGTGGAAAGAAAATAGTTAGAGTAATTCTCTTAGGGATTCTCATATTGAGAGTCCTTTCATATGTTATCTCCATTGTGATGAATGCTCTTTTTTCCTCTTCTTTCCTAGTTGAACCTTATCTTCAACAACTATTTTTGTCTCCTTTGCATCCATCTGTTTAGTTGTTGAATTTTAGGTTCTTCCCAATTAGATGT
The DNA here is from genome assembly GCA_015680685.1 of Gnetum montanum. Lineage (NCBI taxonomy): Eukaryota > Viridiplantae > Streptophyta > Gnetopsida > Gnetales > Gnetaceae > Gnetum > Gnetum montanum. Next base: position 56,655 of record MNCI01009678.1, read on the forward strand.
TTTTGTGTCTTGGGACACAAAAGCCTAATTTTCAACTTCAGTGGAGCATTCATGGAAGATACCCCAAACATTGGAATGTATGGAAAGTCCACCAGATAAAAATCTAAACTCATTTGAAAGCCAAAGTAGGAAAGAGCTTTCACTTGATACTCCACAAGTGATTGTCTTACAATAGGTTGTCAACACATGTTTTGGACAACATCCCATGACATATTGGATCAATGGCCTTCTCATTGCTCTTCCTACAAGAACCATCTTCTTCCTCACACTAAAATGCTTCACTTGATTTCACCACTTAAGTCTTGAATTGAGAAATGATGCAATTCTAAGCAATCCATATCTCTTTTTATAGTGTAAAGAGAGTTTGAAATTCCCACCAATTTCACTCACAAATTTTGCCACTTTTCCTAAATTAATTAGCTTTCCATCATTATACGTAAGGCCAATTTGAATTCCACCACTTGGTTGTTGAAATTAATTTACACCAAGTAATTATCTAATCATCACTCCTAGTTACAAATAACAAGTAATGATTACTTAGTTGAACTAATACTTTAAATTATATATTTTTAAAACTAATACTTTAACATATAATTTTTTTAAAAAAATATTATATAAAATTACCTAAGTATACGTATAGGATATATGTGTTAAAGTTAAATATGATACTATTTATATATTAAATTCTATATATAAAATTTTATTATTTACTATTATGTATATTAAATATTATTATAGTCACCTACATATATCTATTACTATACTATATACATATATTAATTATAAATATAGATTTACATTTTGGGCAGTTGCCCAAAATAATGTTTTATGTTTAAAACATTATATGGAAACTACAATTCTATCTCATCTAGCATTGATAACTTGTAAGTATCCTTTGATAATTATTCCTTGATCTAGAATGGGTTAGTCCATGTTGTTGAAAACTTATTTGACTTTTTCATATTCCATAATAATACAAGATCACTAACCTTAAAGGTCCTTTTTAGGGCCCTTCTATCAAACCATCTTTTGACTTGAAAAGCATTCCTTAGTAAATTATCTCTAGCTCTATCCATTCTGGTTTTCCTTTTGATGAGTAAGGTTATGAAATTTATATCTTTATCAATTTTCTCATATACTTTTGCACAAAATTTGATGTCAAACTTATAATTCTATTCATAATTTTAGCTGACAAGCCATAAACTAAATTATAGGCTAATGTTCCAATAGCCTTCTTAAATCTGACATGATCGGTCCATAATGCAAATTGCAAATAATCAATCCAGTTTCCTAGATTCCTATCCATTGAATTCTTAATGTAAAAAATAAGCTTTTTATTTTTTGATTTAGCTAAGCAATTTCCTTGAGGATAATAATTTGAGGAAGAAAATAAAAAGATGTATTTTTCCGATGCCCATGTTATAAATTCTTCAGATTGGAAAGCTAGTCTATTATCTGATAGCAATACTTCAAGTAGGTCAAAATGACTTAAAATTTGATCTTCCAAGAACTTAATCACATTAGATGCTAAATTTTTCTTAGAGCCTTTACTTCAGACCATTTAGTAAAGTAATCAGTAGCTATGAGAATAAACTTATGTCTAGCTCTTGAAGGAGTAATTATACTAACAAACTGTAAGCTCCATTACTGAAATGGTTTATTTGTAATTACTAGTTTTAAAGGAGCTCTAGCCCTTTTCATTTTTGGCCCATGAATCTGACATTTGTAACATCTTTGAATTTTTAAACTAATATCTTGATACATAGTATGCCAATAAAAATCATAATGAAGTAAATGTTGCATAGTAAACTTAGGAGTGTCATAAAATAAATTAGAATGATCATGGAATTGTTCTAAAATAGAATTGATATGTTCAATGTGAACACATTCCAACGAAAACCCTCTAAAATCCTTTCTGTATAAAAATCCATCTTTAACTAAAAATTTATTTACTCTTTTGAAGAAAGCTCTTCTATGACTTGTAGTTAGGTGATTATGAACCTTTTGTGTATCAAGGAATTCTAGAATCTCATCATACCAATTTCCTTCCTGAGTCTTAATAATAAATACTTCATTTTCTCTCATCATTAACTTAGCTAATTCCATTTCTTTAACATTTTTGCATATTTTCAATGAAAATCTAAAACTTTGAAGCTTTATAAGCCAGTTCCCTCTTTTCAATCCAATTTCATTTTGGACTCAAAATTGTTTGACTGTAGACTCTATTAGCATAATATGAACTAATAAGGTTTCCAAGTAATATTTGTAATGTTGAAATGCCTTTATAACTACAAATGTTTGTTTCTCTAAGTCTAAATAATTTATTTCTCAACCTTTTAACTGATACCCAAAATATCTAATCAGATCATCTTGACCTTCATATTTTTAAGTTAAAATGACAACAATTGAATCATCTAAAGCAAAAGGATATAACCAGAAGTGTTCTTTCAATTTTGGTTTTACCAAGTATGGAACTTCTTGAATGGCCTTTTAAATTTCTACAAAGGGTCTCTCTTATTTTGGTGTTTTTCCTACTAGGACATCTTTCTTTAGTATATACATCAAAGGTTTAGCAATTTTTGTGAATCTTGAAATGAACTTCTTAGCAAAATTTATCTTTTCAAAGAAAGATCTAAGAGACTTTTTGTTTGTAGGATGTTCAATGTTATCCACTACTTGAATTCAAGAATTATTTGTAGCAATTCCCTTTTGATAGATTACATGGCTTAGTAAACTTCCAGATTTAACTCTAAAGATACATTTCTTAAGATTTAATGAAATACCATACTCTTTACATCTATCAAAAACTTGTTGTAAATGAATAATATGATCTTCCTTCCTTTTTTAAAAAAGAGTGACATCATGAAAATAAAACACAAAAAACTTGCCCATTAAACCTTTAAACGCTAAATCCATTACTCTTTGAAAAGTAGCTTCAACGTTTGACAATTTGAATGGCATTCTTTCATAAGCAAAAGAGGCCCATTGGTGGTAAAGGTCATTTTATATTTGTCACTGTTATTTCCCATGATTTAATTATAGCCTGAAAAACCATCTAGGAAAGAATATACTTGACAACTTAATACTTTGATCAACATTTCATCAATTCTAGGAAGTGGGTAGTTATCTTGGGGGGGGGCTTCATTCAAATTCTTGAAATTTACACAAAGCCTACTATCACCATTCTTCTTTCTTACTGGAACAAGATTAGAAAGCCATGTTGAATATTGAACTAGATATATGATTGAGGCTTGTAATAACTTCTTGATCTCAACTTCAATAGTTGGCTCAAATGTTGGATTAAATTTCCTTTGTTTTTATTTAACTATCTTACAACTGTTTATCAAAGAAATTTTATATGTCACCACATTTGGTTTAAAAGCTTTAAGATCATCATAAGATTAAGCAAAAATTTTCAAATTATTTTTTCAGAGAAAATTTTTTCCTTTGTGATATTTAACATCTTTGGCATCTAAGTAGATCCAAAATTGACTATTACATAAGCTTGATTATTTGAATTTTTTATATCCTTTCTGGGAAGCTGATTTTTATTGAATTCATGTTCATAGTCAATGACCATTTTGGGAATGGAATTTTTCTTAAACATTGATGCTATTTCATGTGTAATTTGACCTTAAAATTCTTGTTTATTTCTCAAGAATCTAAGCAATTGATCATCATCTTCAAATACTTGTATATGCTTAATGTTATCTGGTACTGATTTTTGATATTATTTCTTGATCATTACACCTTCATAACTTTTTATTTTTTAAATCTAATGTTGATGCTGCTTTTGCTAAATCATTTGCTATATAATTGTCTTCTCTACCTATATGTTCTATTTTATAGTAATGAAATTGGTCTAACATTTTACAGACAAGATATTTATAGGGTTGCACGAATGAGCTTTTCACCACACAATTAGCTTTAATTTGTTGACAAACTAATCTTAAGTCTTCTTTAATGATGATTATCTTGATTCCTTTTTCCAATATTGTTTTGATTCCAATACTTAAAGCTTTGTGTTCAACCTTGTTATTAGTACAAGGGAAAGATAGATCAATTACCTTGAATATCTTTAGGAGTCATCTTTTACTAGAACTACTCCAACTCCTCCACCATTCGAGTTACAAGAACCATCAAAGTATAATTTTCATTTACTCTCATCTTGAGATTCTTCTTTTTCCAAATTATCAACTTCTCGAAGTGTGTAAATTCTGGTTTCAAAAGATCTTGTTTCGATAACTTTGTTCTTTGCATTTGAGGTAATATTTTCACTCATCAATGGCTCACTGTATATGTATATTTGATTTGTCTCTCCTATCCAAGGTAGCCAGATATGAGAGTAATCTATTGATATATAACTAGAGAAATTCTTACTCCAACTTCTACTTAACAAAAGACTATGTAAATCTAGTATGTCTATTACTTGAATAGTTACTCTACTTTTTATATGAGGGTTAAAAGCAATTTCTAATAGAACATTGGACAATTAATCCACAATCTTTACTCTACTTTTGTCCACTTGAACAATCTTTTTATTTGATTTTTCTAGAATCAAACCAAGTTTTTTACATATAGATACTGACATGATAGTAGAGGTAGCTCTAGAATCAACTAAACAATTACGAACATACTTGTCCTTTAACTTCATCATCAAAAGAAAAGGAGGACCTTCCTTATCAGGAGTACAATCATAGCTAGTTTTTGTTGTCTTATTATTGTTAGATACGTAGCTTAATTTTGACTCTCCAACTCTCTATTTTCCTTTAATGAGCTCTAAAGCTTTTCTTTGATGATCTCCTATTTGGAACAATGGATCTCCTATTTATCTTTAATGAGCTCTAAAGCTTTTCTTTGATGATATCCTATTTGTAACAATGGATCTCCTATTTACCTTTAATGAGCTCTAAAGCTTATCTAATTCAATATCAAGAAAGTTAGACATAACAACATCACTTTCATCCTCGTCTTCTACTTAGTATCTTGATGTTTATGTTTTCTATTTTTTTCTTCTTTGATTTTTACTTTTGCCAATGCTTTTTCTAGTTTTACTACTTTGTTGGGTAAATCTCTCATGAAATATTCTTTTTTAGATTCTTTGCTTTTAGATTCTTGCTCTACCTTAACACAAGATAGACTTGGTAAAGCTTTAAGTTGAGCACAATCTTGCACAAGAATCATAATTTTTTCTTCTCTTTTTTTAGTTATGATCATCTCTTCATGACTCAAGTTTAGTTGCTTCTCTAATTATATAGCTTCACTAAAATAGTCATTTAATGTTATCAAGTTTGGAGTTCTTCTCTACCAGATTGAAACATTGGAATTCATAGTGTTAAGATAAGTATGTCTAATCACTTCGTCTGATGGTCTACATTGTCTTTGAAAGAGCTCACAAATTCTTTGAAACTTAATATTGAAATATCTAATAGACTCTTTGAATTCTTACTTGTCTTGTACCAGACCATGGTATAGTTGTTGATCTAATTGATGCCCAAATTGGGCCAAGAAAAGACTTTTTATATCATCCCAACCTATGATACTGTTGATTGACAAGTTTGAATATCAAATTTGAGCCATATCGTTTAAATTTGCTACAAAAAACCTACAATCTTGATCTTGATGTTGAACATTTGCATGAGCTAAAGCTAACTCAAAAATGTGAATATACTCTTCAGTCAAGTAAGGTTTTTTAAGAATAATAGGCTCAGGTAAATATTTATAAACCACCTTAGAAATATTGTTGTAGTTTTGAAATCCTAATGGTGTAACTCTTTGCCAAGGATTTGCCATCCTATTAGAATTATTTTGATCATTGAACTGTTGTACTTCTTTGGTATTCTCTAATAGACTAATAAACCAAATAGAAGGGGTGACCTTCTTATCTTTCTTGTCTTTACTCTGCTACGTTCTTCAAACTCAAAAACCTTATTTTATTCTTCCTCTGATGAGTAATCAATCTTATAATCAAGAATTTCTTTGAAACCTTTGCAATCTTCCAAACTATCAATCTTCTTGGTCATGAACTAAAAATAATACCTAATTTCTTAAACCCTTTTAGCAACAAATAATTATTGGTGTGCTAGGACTATCACAATTATGAACTTAGAGGACACATTTTCAGCCCTTCTTCTAGCACCAAAAGAATTGTTGGTGACTGTTTGGGATGCAAGCACCAACATTGGAAGCCTCATGGTTTTGTAACCTATGGGATCATGGGATCAAAGGTGTTCTTGAAATAAGGTTTAGGTGCTTGTTGATCTCTAGCAATACCAAGGCCCAGATACCTTCAAATAAGTTTAATAGTTATGAAATGTACTAAACGTGAGTATGTATTTTGTTGTTACATTTGGTAAAATGGTTGGGTCTTCTATGAAATTGTAATTGGCTACCATAAAAGAGATTTAGCTATCTTTGTCAAATATTGTGAATCATTGAGGATATCTATTTTGTTCAATCACTTAGTCTATACAATCCTTATAATACCTACTTTTCACAAATAAAATTTTGGAAAAACATTTAAGCACAATTCTACCAATCTACTCCTAATTTTCCCCCACAGAGAAAGTTTCACAAGAAAAATAGAAATAGAGTGAGATTCGATGAACTTAGAAAAGGAAAAGAAAAGAAATCAGATTTGTGTGAAATCCTAAATATTTAAGCAAGATAAATTGATATGAGAAAACACTTCATAATAAAGTTATTCCTAATTCAATAACTATTAATTGTTCAAACGTTTGGAGCTCAATATGCAATTTTGAAAAGACAATCTCATTATAATACCAAAAATTACTGTGTAAACTACAAAGTATGTGTCTCTATTTTCGCTAGTTTATAGATGTAAAAGATGGTGTTACACAAGCTTTCAAAAAGATTTGACAATTTCTTGATTGAAATACCAAGGTAATACACTTTAAAAATAAAGAAGCTATTTTAGTCCCATCAAAATACCAAAGATTTTCTAAACCCCCTAGGCTCAAAAATAACACAATTTCACAAAGACATTACTATTAAATTACTCAATAGGCTTTTCAATAGCAAAGGATCTTTATAGTAATCCTAAGAGAAGTCTTAATCTTATGCAATAATAAACATTACTACTAAATTACTCTTGAGGCTTTTCTACAACATAAACTCTTCTATGGCAAATGATAATAGAAGTCTAATATTATGCAAAATAGAGCTATATGAGTAATCTAGAAAAATCCCAAAATTAAATTCCAAGCATGATACTATCTAAACCATTAGCTAAGCAACTAAAACAAAATGGGAAGAAATAAACTCACTGGATTAAAACAAAGTAATCGAATTGATGTCTTTAGCAAGCCATCTTACAAGTGATCTTGTATTGTCTTTTTTTTTTAATCAAAAATACCTCCAAAAATAATTCTTTCCTAAAGTCTACCTTGACAACCTTTATATAGTAACCTTAGGGTAGTTACAATAATCATGAGAGGTTAAGGTGAACAATAAATATCTAGATAATTTATTTGTAACTACTTTAAAGTTGTGAGAATTTTTCCATGGTTGGAAAGTGTCTCACACTCTTACAAATATTTAAGAAACAAATTACAACTTCCCTATAATTTGTATCGAAAGTTACAAATTTGTAGATAATAACATACATTTGACACTTCATAATTTTCTTCCATTAACTTTTTCTCTTTTTAAAATGATAAATTTATATATATGTACTTATGGTATATGTATATAAAAAAGGTGTAGGTGTATTATGGGAGATGACCCCAAGGAAAAATGTTTAAATCCTTTCTTTTTTATGCATAAAACCTTTCTTAGTTAATAAAAATAAGGTTTAATCATTATTCTTGCAGCACGTGTTGCATTTGTCTTCCATCGTGTTTGCTGTGTGAAGTTCACCATGAAAATTGCCCAAAACCTTGGCAATGCATACCACCTCCTGTGCCTAAGGTTTATGCTTTTACTACCACTGTTCTCCATTGTTGTGCCAATGTAGGCCTCATAACAACTCATTGATGTGCCTGTGTTATCTTTGCTGTTTGTCGACGTCGTCGCAATTTCTGCTTGAGGAGACTACACACAGCAATGTGGAGGAGGCTACCAAGATGGTAGCCATTGAGGCACAACAATCTGCTGGAGGGTTCAACCAGAGATAGGGTTCTTTTAGTCACAATCTAATAAAGCAGAAACCCTAATGGTAGTTTGTGCTACCTGTGCCCCAGTAACACAAAGCTTCATTTTCAATGTCACAAGGCATGGTCCATGAGAACATTTTTGTATGATCATGGATGCTGCCTAGGCTACATGTGTGGATCTATGCAGGTACAATTTCTACATCGAGGCCTTGCAGATACATCTAGACTTTCACTGAACTAAAGCTGCTGCTTCTGCACCAGTCCAAGAAAAAGCTGCATTCTGTGTGATTGCGTTTGGTGTGTGTCTCAAGTTTGAGCTATAGTTATGATGATTCTTGGTTTGGGATGCTCTCATCAATTTTTAGGTGAAATGGGAGCCCTGCCTCAAGGATGGAATTTTGGCCAACAATATGTGTTTGGGAGGACCAGTTCTCTACTTTCTATGATTATCATCGACAGGCCTAGAATTTTGATTACTAAAATTTTGAATTCAATGTAGGGCATTGTATCAGGAACAACATCATCATTAACTATGGACTCACTAAGAATTTGGTCTTTTAGGAATTCAGCGATCTTACTTTCAACTTTTATTGTTACTAGAAACTATATTTGCCAAATGATATTTGGTTCTTAGTAATGACACATAGTGATTTGAACAATTTTAGTTTTAATATTATTATAATTATTTATTGATTATCATTTTGAAAAAGCTTTGTCTAATGGACTTCTTCATTTTCTCAATAGGAACTTAGGCAAAATCAACACAATTTTTCCTTGAATCTACAAACGCTAGACTCCCATTTGCTAATTTATCTTCCAATATACCATAATTCATTCATTATTTTCTTTCTTCTTAAGAAAAGGAAATTAGTGCATCTAACATTGCTACTACTCAATAATTTTTAAACTCCTTTGTATAATTTCTAGCATGTGATACTTTTATGTTCATCCCTTTCCAAAAGTATTGAATAAAGCTAGTTGTAGTCATGTTATCTAGTTAGTTTTCTTTTTCTTATTTTCCTTAAATTTTGTGAAATAAACTATGCACCAATTTTTCCTCAATACTAGTCATCACTACTCCATAAAATGGCAGAAATGTGTCAACAGATGGTGTAAGGAGTTAGAACCTTAGGATAGCTATAGAGTTGATACCAGCCATAACATATTCTAACAGTTTGAAATTGATATGCATAAGGATTGCTAATCCAATAGTTGGTCTTTTCATACATAATAGTTGTTCTAGATAGGTGAGGTATTATACCAAATGATCCTTGATGGCTAGTTTAAGTTCGTATTAACCTTATAGTTATCCTAATGTATGATGCCAAAACCTTATGAGAATACCACTATTAAAAACAAACCAAGCATCTACAGGGAGGTTTTCATTATATTTGGAATGTACCATTATTTTTGAAATTTTTTAAAATTTTATTTTTAATTAATTAGTAATTAATCATAATTAAAATTACTATACTTGGTAAAATTACTATATAGCTAAAATTGATAATCATTAATGTATTAGGATACATGTTATTAGATTTACCATTGTACGAAATTAATTCATATTAAAAAGTAATTCATATTATGTTAGCTTAAAGAAGTACTTATATATCTTGATGTATAGATTAGAAGAAACTCAAATGGAGTTAATTTTATCCTTCTAGAAAAATATCCATATCACTTCAACCTAAATGAATTATAAATAAATCCTATTTTATTTACATATCATTCTCAAATAATAAAGAATGAATGTCAACTTATAAATTGATACTATGCAATTTTACTCGTAGCCTATGCATTATCATTTTTGTTCTACCAAAACATGTCTTTGATTATCAAATTTACTTTTTTATTTAGTTTCATCTTTCTTTCATCTTTTATTTTACATATCCATGCATAAATCATTAAGCTAGGTTGCACTATTCTAATTTCAATGTCCTTCAGATTTTATATTGGTTCACAATTCAACCATTTTCCCTTTATACTTGATTTTGGTATGAACTAGTCCATTATTATATCTTTTATTTTATCTTCCATTGATTTAATATTTCTTTATATTTTCATCCATATAATATCTGCTTCATTTTCATGTCTTGGCCTAACCAAAAACATAATCCCATTTTAATATTAGAAAATGGATTAAATGACTATTTTAGCTTCTTATTCCTTAACCCAACATATTCAACTTTTTGTTCCTTCACTTGAGTTTCATCATTGTCTAATCTTGAATCCATAATTTCCTGCTATAGATTTCTTGGACAAAAAGGTTATGTGATTACATCCCCACACAATATTATCTTTTGAAAAGCATGTAATTTTTCTAAATTTTTTTCAATAATTTATGTTTTCCATCCACTCTAGCTTATCATTTTTCTAAAGGCCTTTCATCCCCTCATCCCATATGTTGATGTGGGATCCAATGCAATTTTTAATAATTATTATGTACTCTATTTGATCAAATGTAGTATAGAGGATCTTTGGTTCACCTCTAAGAAGACTTGGATTTTATTAAAAATTTCCCATAGCTTGAAAGGTCGAGATTAATTTTTCCCTAATATTTCTTCTCTGTATCATCATAGGAGTAATCCTCTCTAGTATTTGATATAATGAATATGTTACATTCCATAAAAATTCTTTACTTGATTTTATATGTATCATTTTAGGAATCCCTTAAAGTCATATACCATATCAATGTAATATGGAGTGTAGTTGCTTCTACTATCTTCATCTATAACACGATACATATCTATAAGCTCTAGTAGAGAAATTATATCCTTTTTTCTCATATCCATTGATAGTATTCCAAAACTTCCATCAATATCCTCATGTGTATGCCCTACCCAAAGAAAGCTTACCTCTATAATCTTGAAAATTCTTCTTGTGATAAGTAATAATAAATAAAAAAAACATATTTATTCTTGTTATCTCTTCCATAGTTATCCATTTGTAGAAATTGTGTAAAAGGTAATGCCTTAAAATTAGATTTTGAATTGATTTTATCCAAATAATCTAAATGACACTGTTCTACATGGACTGTTTCTAAACGATTGAGTAGTGTTGCTATAAGTCAACATCTTCTAGAATTGCATTGTTTCTTTACACTATCATCATACCTATCAACAGAGTTATCCTCCAAGTCTCTTAAGCATTTTAACAAATATGTTATGATAAATTATGAACCCATCTTTATATAAAACAGGCCAAAATGCTCAAAACCTCTATATCCTTGTTCTCTCACTAGAATTCCTAGAAGGAAGATTTGGAACCTCTCCATATTAAGAACATCCTTAGGAAAAATTAATAGTTTTGGCAATGAAGTTTTTAACTTATTTATTCTATCATGAATGATGCTTAATTAACTATCAAGCTACGTTATTGCTAAATCCCTGTGAATGTAGTATGTTTTCTTACATATAATTACATAATCATAATGATTTTGAAGCTTTATTTTAATTCTATCTCGTTTCAAAGGATCCTTCATGCATCTCTTTCTTTTGCCTGATGTATGAAAAGTTCTAAAAATTGAGAAATTATGCTTTCTACTAAAAGTTACATTTAAGTAGTATTTGTTAAAAATATTTGATAACTAATGTTTGTTAATGGATGAAAATCCTAGATGAACTAATCTAGGGTTAATGTAATTTTTTAAGAAAATGAGTTGACTCATAGTTATAGGCATTATTTAATTGATTTAGATGTTCCATCTCTCATAACCTATCAACATTCTGATGGTCACTAGTCAGCCATCTCATTAACCATACTCTCAAGAATCATTATTGCTATAATCTTACTAAATCTAGGATTTACCTTTCCTATGTTTTCATAATCAAATAACACATGTCCATCCTTGAAATTACATAANCTTATATTTTATAAGAAATAGTATGAATAATGCACAAGTATTAAATAACTTGGTCACTCTAACTAAATTTTTTACAATCAATCATAGTAAATAAATATTTCATGATAGATCATTCTAACTAAATCATGTGTAATCAAGTAATCTCCTTTATTTGTGTACTAGTATTCAAGAACTCAAATCTTACACTACCTAAAAACTCAAAATTAATCATGCATGACCAAGCAATGTCCATTAATTAGGGAATTATAATATGAAATGGTCAAGAAGTATTAGTGACATTTATTATTGACCTGAACCTAGTATCCTAGATTTATCTTGCATGACATAGTAATCTCCTACATTTGATAATATACAAAGTAAATAATTTATTATGAGTTAATAATTTAAATCTATCATGATCTAGCACCCTAATGAAATCATGCACGATTAAGTAACCTCTATCATTTTACTAGTTAAAATATAAATTGTATACCAATATTTAATAATGTGATTCCTTCAATACTTATCATATTGACTTAATCATGCATGACTAAGAAACCTCTATGAATTAAGGAATTATACTATGAAATGATCAATAACTTGAATCTTTCAAGATTAAACATCCAAAATAAATCATGCACGATTGAGCAACCTCCTATATTTTAATCATTATGAAATTTGACATGTATGGATGCTTAATTGTTCATCAATTTTTAAAATAATTATATAATAATAGTTATACGGAACTTATTGATGGAGTAGAAAATTTTTAATGACATATTATGTGGATATTTTATGTAATTGAATATCATTTTTAGTGAGATATATTATGAACATATTCTATACAGATATGTGATATATCTTCTATAAAGGAATATAATTAAAAGTAAAATAGACAATGTAATTGTAAAATGATTTAATATAACATAATATAATATGTAAGGATATATCTTTTCATAGAGGCATGTAATAAACTCAAGTTTATTTGTTTTTTATATGTCTATTAGGTATTAAAGCCTCAATTTATATTTTATGATAATGAAAATTGTAGGATAAAAGGAAAAGTAGAAGTCAAGATTGTAGTTTATATAAATGCTTTTGGTCAAGGAATTCCTTCAATAGAGATATATACCTAGAAGAATATATCTACGAATATAAAATGATAAAAAATATGAAGAATATATTCAAATGCTTTGTCTCTAAGAATTATAAAAATAGAGGTAAACAAAGGATAATGTACAAGTAAATATAAAAAGTTTACTCAAAAATGTTTTTTTAATGGTAATAATACTTGGAAATTCCTTTTGTCTCTTTTAATGATAATAAGAATATCGAATAGTCTAATAACTATGACTTATGATGCTTTAGTAAAGCCTAAATACTAACATGTAAAGAAATGATATGCTATTATTAGTTCTTTGCATCTTGACCAAGTTTCCTATGATTATTTCTTGATTTTTAGTGTCACTACAATTAGGGTCACTTTTTACTTTTTATAGGATTAGCTTTTTAATTTTTGGAAGTTAGGGTTTCAGTTTTGATGTGATATCTTTTCGAACACAACCTCAACTGTTAAGAAATATGCTCATATGGATTTTTATATGTGGGTTCCATTTAATATATCTAATTATGAGTATGTGAAATATGTGATCATTTCTTTTTTCATCTCATTGAAGATTTACTCCCTTTGATGAATCAATTATATGTGGGATGCATTTGTCATTGATTCAACAATGTTGTGATTCTCATTGATATTTATCACCTTGGTCTCTAAACTAGGATAAGTCCTCATATTATCATCTTATTAAAGATGTGCTTTATTTGATGAGTCTACTATGTGTGGGGTGCATGTATCAGTGATTCAAAAATGTTGTGATTTCTATGGATAGTTCTAATCCTAGTCCCTAGACTAGGGTTAATCCTCATGATGTCATCTCATCTAAGATATGTTTCCTTTCATAGGTCAACTATGTATGGGGCATATGTATAATTGATTCAAAAATATTATGATTCTTATGGATAGTTGTAATATTAGTCCTTGAAATAGGGTTAGTCCTCATGATGTCATCTCATCTAAGACATGCTCCCTTAGGTAAGTCAACTATGGGTGGGGTGCTTATAGCATAGAATCATAATGTTCTAATTTTTCCAAGTAGTTGTAACATTAGGCCTTGAACTAGGGTTAGTTCTCATGATATCATCTCACTGAAGATGTGCTTGCTTTGATGAATTAACTGTGTGTGGGTTGCATGTATCATTGATTCAACAATGCTATGATTTTAATGGGTAATTATAACCCTAGTCCTTAAACTAGGGTTAATCCTCATGGTGTCATCTCACTAAAGATGTGCCCCCTTTGACAAGTCAACTATGTATGGAATACATGTGTCATTGAGTCAGAAATGTTGTAATGTTCATGGACAATTATAGTACTGGTCCTTGAACTAGGATTAGTCCTCATGATAACATCTCACCAAAGACATGCTCCCTTAGATAAGTTAAATATGTATGTAATGCTTGTGTAATTAAATCACAATGTTGTAATTTACATGAGTAGTTATAACATCAGTCCTTGAACTAGGATTAGTCCTCATGATATCATCCCACCCAGGATGTGCTTTCTTTGATGAGTCAACTGTATGTAGGGTGTATGTATCATTGATTTATCAATGTTGTGATTCTCATGGATAGTTTTTACTCCAATTCGTGAACTAGGGTTAGTCCTCATGATGTCATCTTATCAAAGATATACTCTTATTGACAAATCAACTCTATGTGGGATGCATATATCATGTATTCAACAATGTTGTGATTTTTTTGGGTAGTTGTTACCTTTTTCCCTGAACTAGAATTAGTCTTCAAAATGTCATATCATTGAAGATGTGCTTCTTTAGGTAAGTTAACTATGTATGGAATGCTTGTGTCATGGCTTTAGCAATGTTATGATTTTGATGAATATTTGTAATACTAGTCCCTAAACTAGGGTTAGTTCTCATGATGTCATCACATCGAAGATATACTCTCTTAGATGAATCAACTTTGTGTGGAGGTGCTTATGTTAATAAATCACAATGTTGTGATTCTCATAGGTAGTTATAATATCAATTTTTCAACTAGGGTTAGTCCTTCAAAAGTTATCTCACCAAGGAAGTGCTCCTTTGGATAAGTTAATTTTTTGTGGAGTGCTTGCATCATGGATTTAGCAATGTTGTGATTCTTATGGGTAGTTGTAATACTAGTCCTTGAACTAGGGTTACTCCTCATGATGTTAACTCATTGAAGATATGCTCCCTTAGATGAGTCAACTCTATGTGAGATTCTTGTATCATTGAATCACAATGTTGTAATTCTCATGAGTAGTCCTAACACCAATTCCTAAACTAGGATTAGTCCTCATGATGTCATCACATTGTAGATGTACTCTCTTGTATAAGTTAACTTTATGTGAGATGCTTGTGTCATTGATTCAACAATAATTTTTCTCTATTCAGTATGTTTACTATTCTACTTTTCTAAATGTTTTATTTTTTTTATTTTTCTTGTTTTATTTAGTTACTATTTCTAAATGAAGTTCCTATGTTAAGTAGAGTTATATGTACATATTTCCAAGCATTTGCAAATTTTTTGAAAGTATTGTAAATTTTCTTTAAAGTTATAAACACGTCAAGTTATTTTCTTCTATATGATTTTAGTTTAGTTTGTATTTTTTTTTACTATTTGTTAAAATAAAATACTATGAAGTAACTATATATGTTAGGATGTACCTATGTATTTGGATAATTTATGTGTGGATTTGATTGCAAGCACAACTATTTAAAACTTCTTATCAAAACTAGGTCCCTCACATTACTCCAAAATATGTTCCCTCACATTACTCCAAAATATGTTCCATACCATGTTTAGATCTTCTTGAAGTTTAATTATGGGTTCAATTATTTAGGGTAAATATTAGTAAGAAAATATTCTAGATTTCAACACAGTTCAACCTTCCTCCTCTCCCTCAAAATAAATTTTCCTAGCATAAGATGGCTCCTCTAATGTAAGTATAATATACTAGTATTACATGTTAAATAACATTTTTTAATATTATGGATGGAATATTATAATTTAGCCTTAAGACATATAGCCAAAAAAATACTTTAGAATAATTTAAGGAGAAGAGTTAGTTGTTGATGAGCGGCGAGGTATCCCTATTCTCAACCATAAGAATACGAGTGTCCACGCATGATTCGGTTGAATTCCAAGGACTAAGTGCTTATGCACCTTTGTGGAACAAGGATGGGTTGATCAATTGTTGTCTCTCGAAGCTTACTTGTATGACATGATTCTAAGGTTAAGTAAACTTGAGGTACATGATTTTTATAGTTTTTATGTTTTTGTGTCCTAGTGCTATAAAGGGAGGAGAGAGATAACTAAGTAACTAATTTTGATTTAACTACTCAACTATGCTTTAACTAGCCCTACACCAGCATCTTTTCTCACTTTCCGTACACATCCTAAACTAGTGCAACACTATTGGGATTGCCAAATGCTTATCGCTACTGGGTTACTAAGCATTACATGCACGATCGAAGTGATCGTATTGAGTGTGATTACTTAGGAGAGTTTTAGGGTAAGAGAGAACATTAATTAACTAAGGAAAGTAATAAGTAACATTAATTAATCTATTCTAAATGTTGTAAGGTTTATCACAAAGTTTGTCTTTATTATCGTGCACAAGGTGTGCTCAAGTACACAATGCTTAAAGAAAGATCCATTCACTTTATGAATCCTACTGCAGGTGCTTAGAAATAATTCTATCTCTGGAAAGGGAAAAAGACAAGAGTTTGGATTAGGGACTAAGACTAACTATGCAAACCAAGTGTTTCTACCTCTTATTTATAGGCAATGAAGCAAGCTATGATATCGCGTACGTGATATCATAGATGCGATATTGTGACTCATCATACCCCCACGACTAAATGAAAACTCATCCTTGAGTTCCTTACAAAATATTGGGAAGGTATGGGATTATTGACTGAATGAGAACTACTAGAGATAGGGAATAATAGACTCAAAGTGCTTGGTGAACAAATCAACAAACATATTACAACATTGGTGTTCATGCCCTTTGTGGTGAACACTATACATAGATGACATCCAAACCCTCATCCGACAACTTAAAGAGAGAGTAAAGAAAATGAGGTGCATTGCTGCTGATGTCGCAATTGCGTCTTCCATTGTTTTATCCATAGCCATGCGACCAAACTTGTTCTTGATGTAAATGCTCTAGCTCCAGTCCATCTCAAGTGCTTCCTCCTATCTAGTCCATAGTTCATGTAATTGCCATCTGCACATACAACATAGTCACGAATGAGTAAGAATAAGTAAACCATAATGCAATTGATACCTTGCCTCGATATAAAGCGCATTGGCTGGGTTGTGGTTATGGCAGAAACTGGGTTAGAGGTTTATCACAGATAACTACCCAAGGTGTAGGGGTGATATAAGTAGTATAATGGAAAAATTTGTAAGAGGGCCCCCATGACTAAGAGCGAACCTCTGATAGCAATAGGGTGGAAATGCATAGGGAACAAGAAAAATGGGAAAAATAATAATGGTGATGCCAATAAAATGGATGTCATGGATGGGGATGAAATGAGAAATTGCTAATTTCCAAAAATGTTTAAGGAGAATAATTTAACAATTGCATCATAAAGGAATGTGAGTGGGTCCTCCCCAAAGCAGGCTCATGCCCTTTATGCCCTGACAAACCCACAAACCAAAGAGTTCATAGGCTATAGGAATGACATATGGAAATAATGGTTAAAGACTGACCAACAAGAATTTACCAAATAATAACAATGTGTTAAACAAAATATAGACTAATCATAAAATCAATAATGAGGTGGAAAATGGGAAGAAAGATGGAGAGTAGAAAATGGAATGGAATCCCAAGAGCAAGGTTGTGTAAAGTCCCTTGTGTATTTGATGGTTAAGGTGACTGAGTAGAACTCATTCCAAATTCAGACTCAAAACAACCACATTCAATGACCTCACATAAATACACTTGGCCAATCCATCCCCTTGAAGTAACAAGAATGCTTCCCCAAAGAGTCACCACCATTCCAAGGAGAGCGAGATGGAGAAGTAGGAAGCCAGAAAGGGCCTTAGTTAGAGGAAACCTTTAGGCATGGGTAACATCTATTTCCAATGCCATAACTTGTGCTGGTAGCCCAGATTTCTTTATTATGTCTAAGGGGTGTGCTTTGAATTCTCATTTTCTCTCTCTCTTTTTTTTATTATGAGAACCACACCATGCAAAAAATTATTTTTATTCACTTAGATTTCTGATATTTGATCAATGGCAGAATGGAAAAAAACCCATGAAAAGCATCCAAGCACCCAAGAGAATAGCTAGCACATGTGCATCAAATCCCCTTGAAGTCACACCCTGTTCATCCATTGAGTCCTTCCTTAGTTTGAAGAATACCAAGCCACCAATTCATTAATAAGTTTATTTAGAAAAGGGACAATATAGCTCCAAAATGAAGGGATACCATAGAGTTGAACGGAGGAATGGATAATGTGGACTCATTGCTTGTTTTATCAGAAGAACCATATCTTAATATCAACATTGAGAATCAAAGGTAAAAACCAAACATTAGCAATCAACATTATTATGATGCAATCCACCATCATGAGCACTCATTGTATGATGGATGAAAGTAAATTAAACAAAGAAATAAGAAAATTATGAATGATGCTTTAAAAAAAAAAAATAAGTAAATTTGAAAAATATGCCAAACAAAAAGATGTAAAACAAAAATGTGTAAAAAAAATATAAAAAGAGCTAAGGGTTTAGAATGGTTAGCATTGGTGGTTGTCTTCCCCATGACTGAGTTTGAAGGAGGAGATCCAAAATAATGAGCAAATTTGTCTACCAACAGAGGTAGTATTGGTACTGGATGTTCTAAGCTCATGGAAAGGTTTGGTTTGTTGGATGTTGACCAACAATTTCTTATTTGGGCTGTCAGGTTTGTAAATCATCATGGCCCCTGAAGGAAAAGTTACATAAATAATATAAGGTTCTTTCCACAACATTTCAAATTTAGTGTGTTGTCGCATTTGTGTGGGATTCCACTACAGAACCTTATCTCCTGGTTGATATTTAACTTTCCTGATTTTTAGGTCATGACATCGTCTATTGAAGGCCTTGTGCAATTTGTTAGATGATATGGTGGCTAATCAGTTCTCATCTAGCAAGTTAAGGATCATTAACTATTTTTTTTTATACTAGATCAAGGTTAAGGTTGAGTTCACAAGCCATAGATAGTGTACAGAGTTCAGCCTAAATAGGAAGCATTGGTAATTTACCGTACACTAACTCATAGGGAGAGTAGCCTATAGGGAGTTTCCATGTGGAGCGATATACCCAAAGAGAATCATTCAATTTGGTGCTCCAATCTCGCCTATACTTGCTAATAGTTCTTGTTAATATCTTTGAGATCTCCCTATTAGTAACCTTAGCTTAACCATTTTCTTGAGGGTGATATGGTGTAGTCAGTTTGTGTTTAACCCCTAAGCGTTGCATCAGCTTTTGAAAAGTTGCACCTGTAAAATGTGTGCCATTGTCAAAAATAATTGCACAAGGCATGCCAAACCTATTTATGATTTGTTGTTGAACAAATTGTATAGTTGTAGATGATGTACAATCCTTAATAGCAGCTACTTCTACCCATTTTCTAAAGTAGTCAACAGCAACAACAATGTAAGCTTTCCCATTGGACATTGGTGTAATGGGCCCCATAAAATCAATTCCCCATATGTTGAAGGGTTCTAAAGGTTGAATCCATTGTTGTGGACCCTCCATTCTAGTAGTTATTTCCCCATTACATTGATAGCGCTCACAAGATTGGACGAAATGATGGGCATCCCAAAACAATGTAGGCCAATAATATCCTACAAGTTGGATTTTAAGGGTTGTTTGTCTCCTAGCATAAGGACCCCTAGAAGGACCCTCATGAGCATCTTGGAGAACTTGTAGTTGATTTATATCAAGAATGCACCATTGAACCAAGCCATCAGGACATACTTTATAAAGTTTCCCATTGATCTTCATAAAATACTTGGCTATGTGAAGGAACTATTATTTCTTTTTAGCGTCTAACTCTTGTGGTGTTTGTTGTGTAAGGAGATAGGTGAGAATACTACTATACTAGTTTGTTTCCATGGTTGATTGGTTAGTTACTACACCTTCAAAGAGGAGTTCATCAAGGAAATGATCAAAAATTGGATACTCATCCTCTTTGTTGTTCCATCGCAACCAAGATAAATGATCAACAACTACGTTCTTGGTACCTTTTTGATCAATCATTGTAAGATTGAACTCTTGTAAGATTATGAGCTATTGTATGATGCGAGGGCTCACCATTGGTTTATTCATCAAGAACCTTATTGCACTATGATCCGTGTGCATGAATACCTTATAGCCTAAGACATAGTGCCTAAATTTTTCTAGTGCAAACACTACAACCATTAATTCTTTCTTTGTTTTAGTGTAGTTGAGTTGTGCACTAGTAATACTCCTACTTGCATAGTGCATGTAATAAGGACGTTTTTGGTCATCTAACTATGTAAGTATAGCTC
Organism: Gnetum montanum; assembly: GCA_015680685.1. Classification (NCBI taxonomy): domain Eukaryota; kingdom Viridiplantae; phylum Streptophyta; class Gnetopsida; order Gnetales; family Gnetaceae; genus Gnetum; species Gnetum montanum. Next base: position 77,238 of record MNCI01009678.1, read on the forward strand.
CTAAAGCATAGTTGGATGCATAAGTCATTATGTGGAATGGTCTAGACCAATCAAGAGCTTGCAGAATGGGTGTTTTTATGAGCTTCTATTTTAAAGTTTGGAAGGCTAGTTCACATTCGTTGGTCCATTTGAAAGGTACGTCCTTTTTAATTCGTTCAACCAATGGTTTTGCAACCTTAGAAAAGTTCTCAAAAAAGTGTCTGTAGTAGCTAGTGTGTCCAAGGAATGACTGAATATCTTTTATAGTTTTAGGATTCCGAGTAATTCCTTGGATAACTTTAATCTTTTCAGGGTCTACCTCTATCCCTGTTTGTGAGATCTTATGCCCTAATACTATGCCTTCTTGGACAATTAAATGGCTCTTTTACTAGTTAAGTCTTAAATTGGTTTCTACACATCGCTTTAGTACTTACTTTAACTAGTCCAAGGCTTGATCAAAGTTCACTCTGTAAGTGGAGAAGTCTTCCATGAAGACTTCCACACCATTTCCTATTTACTGCTAGAATATTTTTAGAACTAATCGTTGAAACATTACAGGGGCATTGCTCAAGCCAATGGCATCTGTTTGTATGCAAATGTTCCCGAAGGGTTGGTGAACGTAGTCTTGGCTTGGTCTTCTGAGGCTATTGTATTTGGTTGTACCCACTATACCCATCCAGAAAATTATAGTAGTGATGCCTTGCAATGGTATCTAAGACTTGGTCAACGAATGTTAATGGAAAGTGGTCCTTGAATGTTGCCATATTCAGTAGCTTAAAGTCTATGCACACCCTCCATTTACCTCCCTTTTTAGGAACAATAACTAAGGGACTAACACATTCACTATCAGCAATGGGGTATATGAACCTAGCTTTTAGAAGCTATTCGATTTCTTCCTTAACCACTTGCTTAAGCTTTGGGTTCAATCGCCTCTGTAGTTGTCGTCAAGGCTTCATGGAGGGGTTGATGTAAATTCTATGCTGGCATATCCTAGGATCTATTCTGGTTAATTCGGGATATGACCAAGGGAAGGCTTTCGACCATTTGTTTATTACCTTTAGCAGTCTCTCTTTTTGTTGAGGAGTAAGCATAACATTAATAATTACCAGTTTTTCATTCTTGAGAAATATGTATTCCATACTAGTGGGCAATGTTTTTAACTCAAGGGACTCCTGCTTAAACTTATCAGGGATTTCCAAGTTGATATTTTCAATGTCAGGACTTGGAAGTTGGTAATGGACTCACTCTAATGTGTCTATGCTATCGATGTAAGCGCAAGTCAAGCCCTCAGTTGGTTCCAGGAATATAGTTGAACTGCTCTCTTGATCAGCTATTAGCCACTAGGTGCCTTCTTATCTTGTAGTTGTTGCATACAGGCATCTTTGTATATTAGTCACTTGTGCACACTAATTGCATGTAGGTAATGTTAAATGTTGTATGAACCATGCCTTCTGCACATAATTACACCCAATGTCACTATATGTGATGCATGGGACTTTCTTCTTCTTGATGTTTCTAAACGTATTTTCCTTTGATATTTCTAGGGAAAGATCGTAGATTCCTAGGTGCACGTCAACTGTGCTTAGCCATGCTCTTCCCATTATGATTGGGAAGTCTCCCTTACTGTTGTTCACTTGAATCACTAGGAAGTCAGCTGGATATGACCATCCACAAACAGTGGTGACAATGTCCTCCACTACCCCTAATGGAATAGTGATGGACTGGTTAGAAAACTCTAAATGAATGTTACTCTTTTTTAGTGGAGGCAGGTTCTAGGCTTTGTACATTTCTTGAGAGATTAGGTTGACACTAGAACTTAAATCCAAAAGAGCCTTACACAGTTCATTCTCAGTGATTTGTAAATATATAAGAGGACTTCTAGGATTAGAAAATTTCCTAGGAAGATGGCCAACCTTAATCCAATTGGTGATGGCATGAGTTAACATGACCGTATGTGTTGGGTGCGGTGTTTGGCTTGAAGGGAGCTCTAAAGTTTTGATTGGTAATGAGGCATCTAAAGGATTAGCTGCTTGTGGTTGCAAGGGCTTAGTTGGATTGTTGGTTCTAAATAAAGGTCTTTTCTTCATGCAGTTGTTAGAACCAATAATAGATTGAGAGTTAATAACCCTTGTAGCATTACGTTGCTATGGCTAGGTAGGAAGTTTACCCTACATAGCTAGAGCAAGTGGTAATGGTGATATGGGTGGAAGATGTGCAACCGGATGGGAAGAGGTACCCCTAGGAGAAGGAGTCCTATAGTACTCATGGGCTTGGTAGTGAGGTTGAGTGATGTGCCAGTAGAGTCACGTGGAGAGATTGGCTACTACATGTAATATCCATATGGGTTAGGTTGCCATTAAGGATATTGTTGTTGTGGTGGTGGCATTCCCCATGATTGTGGGTATTGCCACTATTGATACTACTCGATTGGTTGTGGTGGAGTTCCACTTGGATAATATGTTAAGGTTGGTGAAACTACCTTGGGTTACCTTGAGGATAAGGTAACCTTCAGGGTGTTTGCCTTTTGTTTAATCATGAGTTGAGTGCATACACCCCATACTCCTACAGACATGAGATTATAAGGCAACATCCCTTAGGATGGTCATATTGGCATATCTTGCATCCACTATCATTGTCTATATTTGAATGCACAACCTCTTCGATGATGGTAACTTTTCCCTTACCCTTGTTATGTGCATATTCTGCTGCTCTCTTTCGTTAGGACAATGATGTAACAGTGCATAATATTGGCCCATGGTAGCATCCAAGGGTTCATGTCCTCCTTGTTTCTAGCCTTGGATTTTCTTTCACAGGTTAAACACTGGGGAGTACATTTAATACTTATCGTTGAACAATTCTAACATGGTACTCCACCTACGAATGGATTCTGGTTCTAAAGATCAGTACCAACCTTCTGCTTCTTTGATTAGCATAAGTGGAAACAACTTTAATTTTTGCCATTCATTTTCTATGTTTTATAAGGCACATGCATCATGAAATTCTTGTAGATGATTTTGAGGATCAGCGTTGTATCCCCCTTCAAATCATGGAATATTGTTCATGTCTAATCTCTTGATCCTACTATCCTTTTGGTGCCTTGTTGGGATCCTAACAGCCTTAGTTATGTCTAACATACTTCGAGTAGTGAGTAGGGGTTCATCATAATTATCTCATCCATGGTGTTTATGATGCCCATGTTGTTCCCTACTCTCCCTTCTTTCACGGTGTGTTTCTCTAGAGTGCCCTTGTTCCCTTTCTCAACTATTTTGTCTATGACTCCCATTTCACTTACCCTTATCCTCATGGTCTTTTTCTTTGTGACTACCTCCAGATCCTAAAGGAGAGGATGAAGGAGATGATGAAGGTGAAGAAGAAGGAAGGCCATCACCACATCAGTGACTACTTCCTTCTCTTCAGTGGTTGTGGCCTTGATCACAGTTATGATTAGAATGTCCATCTTTGTCATTTGTTTGTGTTACTTTTTTAGATCCTTTATGTCTATCGGTACTAGAATCTGGGTTATGGATAGTTGACTAAATATTTTGATACACAACCCCTTGACCAAAGTCAATAGGAGGAACATCATTATGTGGGCGACTACTTGAGGCATGTTCACCACCCTCATTTTTGCTTAGGACATGTGGGACATTCTACGACAACTTTCCCTTCATGACATCTCTTCTATTGTAAATCCCTTTGATGCTATGCCTCTGTGGGTCGATACTCTCTCGAGTCATGATCATGCATAATGTACTCTACCTGTAAGTGCTACATACTAATTCGTGTGACATCATGAAGAAGCATGCATGGGACAAAGTGATTAGGAGGTAACACTATGTTACCTTCTAAATCTTGCCAATGTAGTTGTTCATCTTGGTGGAGGATAAAGGTAAAGTTCGATACATATTCATCGAGATGAACATACACCACATGAAATTGTTGAGGGACTGGTGGATTATCATGTATACTACGCCTCCAATTATTACCTGTATTAGACTTAGGCAGTGAGACACTTTCATACGAAGAAGGAGACATGATTGTCTATTTAGTGTGCAATGTATTATATATATATATATTTTCTTGTAACCAACCCTAAGGGTTCATTCCAATGATGAGAAAGATTTTCTAGGTTCTAATTAGTGCACAAATAATGAAGTCCCCAGCAACTATGCCAATGATGAGTGGCGAGGTATTCCTACGCTCAACCATACGAATACAGGCGTCCATGCATGATCCAGTTGAATTCCAAGGACTAAGTGCTTATGCACCTTTGTGGAACAAGGATGGGTTGATCAATTGTTGCCTTCCCAAGATTACTTGTATAACATGATTGTATGGTTAAGTAAACTTGAGGTACATGATTTTTATAGTTTTTATGATTTTGTATCCTAATGCTACAAAGGGAGGAGAGAGATAACAAGTAACTAATTTTGATTTAACTACTCAACTATGCTTTAACTAGCCCTAACACTAGCATCCATTCTGACTTGTTGTACACATCTTGAACTAGTGCAACACTATTGGAATTTCTAAACGCTAATCGTTACTAGGTTACCAAGCATTACATGCATGTTCTAAGTGATCGTACTGAGTGTGCTTACTTAGGAGAGTTGTAGGGTAAGAGAGGGAACATTAATTAACTAAGGAAAGAATTAGGTAACATTAATTAATCTATTCTGAATGTTGCAAGGTTTATCACAAAGTTTGTCTTTATTGTCGTGCACAAGGTGTGCTCAGGTGCACAATGCTTGAAGAAAGATCCATTCACTTTATGACTCATACTACGGGTGCTCAGAAATAATTCTATCTATGGAAAGGGAAAAAGGCAAAAGTTTGGGTAAGGGACTAAGACTAACTATGCAAACCAAGTATGCCCACCTCTTATTTATAGGTAATGAGGTAGGCTGCGATATCGCATAGGCGATATCGTGTGGAAGGCGATATCACGACTCATTAGTTGTTAAAATAGTGGTAAGACTTTTGATTTGGAGTCAACACAATCCTAAATAAATCCACCTTCATTATATTAATTTTTTTTGTATCTAATAGTAATATATTATACATGCATTAAAATAATTTTAAAAAATCATAATGAAATTAGGCATATCGCTCTCCAATGACTTTTATCATACTAAATAAAAGAAAGTTACCATTTCTATTTTCCTTGTTACAATTTTAATTTTTACTATTTACTACACATATTAGAATTGTGGCTTTTATTGTAAGCAAGAAAACCTTTACTATGCTGCTCGATTAATTTAGAATTATGATGGTGGTTTGTTGTGCTTTTGCTTGTGGTGATGCTGGGGTTTTCTTATGCTAGCACTAGTGATTATGCTTTTGTTTATGCTTTGATTTTGTTACAGTATCAAAAGGTGTATGTTTTTTTTTTTTTTTTTGTAAATTCTCCTCCATTTATACTAGTTTTTTTTTTCAAATTCATGTTGGATCTTTATTACTAATTCTTGGCATAGTCATGAATTCATGCTAGGGTGTAATACACATTCTTGATTTGTACTAGTTGTTGTTGCAAGTCAGATTAAGGTTTCATGCATAGGTAAAGACTTACTAGTTTTGAATATGTTCTCTTACTTAGCTAATTTAGAGCCTGGAAGAAAATAAGTAGAAAGTAATGTTAGAATATCAAACATACAAAATGCTTTTCCATTTCTCAAATCTAGCTAGCATTGAAATTCACAATGGGAATAGGCTTCTAGGGCTTATGTGTTTCACCAGTGAAGTAATTGTAAGCCATATGAAAATTCCTAAATTTAGTGTAGAGTGTCCCTAGAGATGATGATGAAGTTCCCAACAATCAATTTCTAAATAAATCCAACTCTTGAAAATCATTAAAGCTACTAATATAGGGAGGAAGATCACCTTGCAAATTATCGCTACCTAAACCTAGGCTTGTAAGAGCTATGATATTGTGTAAATATTAGGAAATGATTTTTGTTAGATAGTTTTCATAAAGGTATATATCAATCAGGCTGTAGAGATTAGCAATTAAGCTCAAGATCAAGGTAGGTTAAGGAAGAAGAGAGGTTACCTAGTTTAGTAGGAATAACATCATGAATGTAATTCTACAAAAGATCAATCCTTTCAAGTTTGTTGAGTGCTCCTAACTAGGAAGGTTGTCTAGTCCTTGTGTTAAGTTTTAGATTTTTTTTGTTAGTTATATCCATGAATGTTATCTATGATGAATCATGTTCTTGTTGGAGAACCAAATATTTTTAAAATAGAAAAGGTTAGGGGATAGGAATGGAAGTTCAAATGGTTTAAGCATGTGCAAAGAAGATTATACAATGAGCATGCACAAAGAAGAACTATCATAATTATGATAAATTTGAGAAAATATCATAAAAAATCGCATATTCAAAACTCAAAAACTATCTTAAATTCCTTAATATCAAACACTTGTTATGCTTTGTAGATTAATTAATTTCTAACTAGTAATCTAGTTATAACTTTAGGGTCTAAGTTTCCATGGTTTGCTAAAGGGACATGCACATAACTAAAAAGCATGCTTCTAATCCTCAATAATTTATAACTTACATAACTTAAAAGCATGCAACTTGTCCTCAAAAGTTATTTGCATTGGCACTTTCATTAAGAAATACTACCTTTGTTTTAAGAAGAAAGCAACCTACTAGATCAATTGAGTTATTTACAACTGCTTCTAATTTGAATGATAGTCCTTACAACTACTTCTTTCGGTTTAAACTTGTAAACTATGAAATGCATGATAATAGACTTATGAAATCAATAGTATTTCATGAATAGTATGGTAATAATATTGTATAAAAATCTACATTTTTTTAAATGCAAGTTTGAAACTACCTCACAAATAGTATTACTTAAAGTGTCTGCTATTGTGTAGAGTACATATTTTAAGTGGTTTTTGTACTTATGTAACATTTAAATTAGTAACTATTTTGGTGTTATAATTCATTGTTGTTAGTATTCATTTTTTCTAAAAATTTAATTATTGCATGCTTTTTCTTAGTATTTTTTATTTTGTTTTGATTTCATTCTATTTGTTCTAGTGCTTGTTTCTCAAGTCATAAGACCTAAGTTCAAGCTAGGGTATCTTTTTGGTATTGATGTGATTATTTCATTGTTTACATCATTATTTATGATGCATTAATTATCTTATTATCAAAAAATGATTTGTCTTGAAACGTGCATTCACATTATTTTTTGTAATACTATGTAAATACCAATTTACTTTGTATGCATGCTTTGTGTAGTAGCCTACTGATTGATATCTATGTTTTGATGCTATTATTTTAGAGCAATATTTCCTCTTATTTGAGCTCCCTCTTCTAGGATTTCATACTTTTCTTTTTCTTGTCCTCCCTTTTGACTTTTGCAAACATGGTCAATTCATAATATTTTTTTGCAAGTTTCATCCATGTTGTAATGTTTTTGTTTCTTATTATCTTTTATGATACTTCACTTAGTATTTGTTGATCTTATATGATGTGCTAGTTAGTTTTTTGTGCTTTATTCTCTTGCATCCCAACTTAGCTATAAATTATTTATATGTAATCATTTTTTCTTATATTATTACAAATTCTAACCAATTATGAAAAAGTTGGGAAGTTATTATCTATTATCCAATTTAATTGATCATAACTATATTTAGAACACATAATTAAAAATTCTAAAATATATTTACTGTTATCATTCGGAAAGTATCAAATAAATTTTCTCGTAATTTTTTTAATTTTTTGTAAATTTTTTAATTTAAAAAAACATAAAAAGGGATTTATCAAAGGTTGATGAGTTGAAAAACCTTCAAAAACAAATATGTAAAGTGAATCTTAGAAGAGTTGTAAGTACATTGAGATAATTCGAATCTTACTATAAAAATGTTGAAAAAGAGTATGATTTCTTGTTAATTCCAGTGGGTTGCTCTATCATGCATGTTTAGAAATGATAAAACATTATTAAAAATTTTGTTTATCCATCCTTTATTATTAATTCTAATAGGTTGCTTAATTGTACATGTTTAGAAATCATAAAATACTATTTAAAAAATTTGTATATCTCTCCTTTATTGTTAATTCTAGTAGGTTTCCTAAACATGAGTACTCATGATTACATTCAAATTAGGGGTTGCATGGATTAGTAACCTTCACATACACAATTAGAGATGTATTATATTTCTCAGTGTATCAACATTCATTGTTACATTCACTTTTCTAGGATACACGGATGAGAAAATTCTACATCCACATTCAATTTCTTGTTAATTTCAGTAGATTTCTTCATCATGTAAGTTAAGAAATGGTTATGGTATTTTAAAGTCTATTTAGAAATTACATGTCTCCATCCATTCTTGTTAATTTCAGTGGGTTACCTGATTGTGCAAGTTTGAAAATTGCTTTGATATTTCATAGACACATTTTATAGAGTAACATAAGAGTATGAGATTCTAATACTATCATGCGTATTCATGTTTATATTTACATTAGGGGTTGCATAGATGAGTAAATTATAAATCCATAATTAAATGTGTGGGTCTCTTGGTGAATTATGATATCTCTCTATTTTAATCCATTAATGCTAGTAAGTTGCTTGATCATGTAAGTCTAGAATGGGTTTTTGTATTTTAAACCCTTTTTAGAAATTCCATATGCCCTTCCTTTCTTATTAATTCTAATAGGTTATTCAATCATGCTAGTTCATAAAATGTTTTGGTATTTTATGGATGCATTATGCAAAGTAGTGTGATAATATGGGTTTCTAATACTATGATGAGTGTTCATGATCACATTCATTTTAGGGGTTGCACAAATGCATAACCTCTACATTTACAATCATATGTGTATTGTGTATCTTTGTGGATAACAATAAAACCNACCTCTACATTTACAATCAGATATGTATTGTGTATCTTTGTGAATAATGATAAAACCATGTTTATAAATTTTGTCTTCCTTTTTTCTTGTTAATTCTAGAAAATCACACAATCGTGCAAGTTTAGAAATTATTTTGGTATTTTGTAAATGCTTTATATAAAGTAGCATGAGAGTATGGATTCTAATATTATGATGAGTGTTCATGATCATATGCACTTTTGAGGTTGCATGATCATGCATTTTAAGAAATCATTTCTTGGTGGATAATGATAAAATCTTGTTTAGAAATTGTGTATCTCTCTTCTTTGTTATTAATTCCAATAGGTTTTCCAATCATGCAAGTTATAAAATGGTAATGGTATTTCTTAGATGCATTCTTTAGACTAGGATAGGGATATGAGTGGCAACATTGATAGAGTTATCCTAATTACCTTTCTTAAATTGTAATTTATACATTATCTTGAATCATACGTCGTTGTTGTTATGTTAAGTTAATCAAGTTGTAAGAGTTTTTATGATTTGTAAGGTATTTATTCATGAGTTAGTTCTTACGATTTATAAAGTATTCATAAGATCAATTACTATTACAAATCATAACAAGTGTTGAGTTGGTTATGATGATGTCTTACAAATCATAACAAAATGTTATGTCAATATTATAAGTTGTAATCTTTCATCATGTTAAAGGTTTGACCAGTGCAAAGTTAGTATGTATAAAAGTAGAGTAAGAAGAAGAAGTACAAGTATAATTATTCATAATTAAGAAATAAATAATTCCGACAAAAAGTTCTAAGAATACAAAATTAAAAAATGAAGTTATTTGAAGAAAAGAAAATATTGTTGATTACGAAATTGGTTTATTAAAGATTTTGATGTATTACAAAACCCTATAAAGTGCTTTTGAATGATATTGCATTAACTTTAACGTGGTATCACAGTGATGAGAAGGCATGAGATTAAGTAATGAACAAGAATCTATGAAGAAAAATAAGAATGAAAATGTTGAATATGTGACTGATTCCCTATACAATATGATACTAAAAGAAGAAAAAGATAAGAATATCCTAAGGTCATTAATGAAAAATATTGTAGTTACAGACTTGTAGAAACTTAGGATGAAAAGCTATAAGACTTGAGCATAAAGAATGAGAATCATCTTATGAGTTAGTAGAATCTAGCATGTTGTTTCAAGTGTTAACTTTAGACTTGATGATGATTGAAAAGGAGAACAAAATGATATGTCCTTAATCATTCTCTATACCAATATCTCTAATGAAGTATCTCATCTAGTGTATGGTATGAACATAGCTGCAAAGATTTGAGAGTATTTATATTAGATGTTTGGATCTTTAGACTAAGCAAAGAAAGACAATATCTTATTAAAACTATGAATGATAAAGATAAATACTAAGTAGAAATTAATATATTTTATCAAAGATATAAAAATAGTTATATTAGAACTTGAATGTGGAAATGAAGAAGTATCTAATGAAGAAAGAGTTAATTATCTTCTATGAGCACTTCTAGATAAGTTTAAAGGATTTATACAAGTACTTATACATTGGGAGAAAGACTAGACTTTATGACATTAATAGCTTAATTGTAGTTGTAATTAACAAATATGAAATTAGAGCAAAAATAAAAAAAATTCAGAACAAGTTATGTATGCTCCAAGAAATAAGCAAGGAAGGTAGTGAATATAGTATTGGCATTATGACAATAAAAAAAGTGCAAGATTTAACAATTAAAGTAATCAACAACCAACTTATCATATCTATGAAAAAAAGGACATATGTTCAAATATTGTTGGTTCAATCTTAAGAATCTAGGATCCTCTATTATTTAGCAAAGAATCATAAGATAGAACATGGGTCAACAAAGATGGAATAGAAATAGTAATAACAATTAGAACAATTATCATAGTGAAGTAAACTTACTAAGTGATGAAGTGGTAAGGATATTACAAGCTAAGATAGAGTGGCCAAGGTTGAACATAATTCTTGGTACATTGATTTAGGATGTTCTAAACATGAATCATGAAATCATAAGCTTTTAAAAATTTATGTGTCATAATTGTTGGTGAAGCTATCACATCTACTAGAACCATTTATAAATATAAAGGAATTAATGACATGAATATAAATATTGCTAAACAACTAATACAAATTAAGAATGTGTACTACATCCTAGCCTTGAAGGGACATAATCTACTATTAATATCTAAATTGGTCAAAGCTAGACACAAAATAGTTTTTGAATAACATTTGAACAATGTAAAATGTGTAATACTAGAAGGTAATTCATAGAAGAAGCTAGCATAGGTAAAAGAAAAAAATGAAATATTAAAATTGTATCTAGTAAAAGAATGATATGCTTTGCAACCCATAAGAAGTAGGATGAAAAAATTGTGGCCTATAAGACTTGTTTTGATAAACAAAATTTATATGTAAAATGACTTGCATCTAGTAAAAGTGTGATCTTCCCATGATTTACCACAACGTAACGTAAATCATGACATGTGCTGCAAGTCATGTGCTATTGGTAAACAAAATAGAATAACTTTTCTAGGTATAATAAATACAATTGCAAGAAATAAGTTGAAGATTATACACTTAAATTTTAGTTCATAGGGTAATGTAATTGCATTAGGAGGATCATGATACTTTGTAACCTATATTGATGATTATTCATGTAAATTTTGGATCTATGTGATTAACTTCAAATTATAAGTTTTTAATAACTTTAGAAAATTTAAAGAATTAGTGAAAAAATACACTAGATTATCAATCATGAAGCTATGAATTGATAATGGGATAGAATACTGTTGGCGACTGTTTAGGATGCAATGGCCTATGGGTATGGTCTTCTAGTCTCATGGCCCTGGGAAGTCACGGGATTGAAGGTGTTCTTCAAATAGGGTTTAGGTGCTTATTGGTCTTTAACAACACCAATGCCAAGATACCTCCAAATAGACTCAATAGTTATGTGAGTATGTGTTTGCTATTGTGAATGTTGAAATGGTTGGGTTGTGTATAAAACTATAATCAACTATCATAAAAGAGATTCAGCTAACTTTGTCAAATACTGTGAGTTGTTGAAGACTCATTTTCTTTCTAATCACTTAGTCTATACAGTCCCTGTAATACCTACTTGTAACAAATAAAATTTTACAAAAACATTTGAGCACAATTCTACCAACCTACTTCTAATTTCCTTTAGAGAGAAAGTTTCACAAGAAAACTAGAAATAGAGCAAGATTCAATGGACTTAGAAATAGAAAGAAAAGAAAGAAGAATTACATCACATCTCAAATATTTAAGCAAGATAAATTGACATGAGGAAACAATTTGCAATAAATCTATTCCTAATTCAATACCTATGAATTGTCAAAACCCTCTAAGCTCAACAAGTAATTTTATAATAATAATCTTATTATACTACCAAAAATTGGTACAAAAACTACAACATATTAGTCTCTATTTTGGCTATTTAATAGTTGTCAAAGATTGCATTCAACAAAGCTTTCAAAAAATTCAAAAATTTCTTGATTAAAATACCAAGGCAATAAACTTTAAAAATAAAGAAGCTATTTCAGTCCCTTCAAAATACCAAAGATTTTCCTAGATTGTCTATGATTAAAACATGACAATTTTGTTAAGACATTACTATTAAATTTCTCTTAAGGCTTTCAACAACATGAACTCTTCCATGGAAAATCTTAATAGGAGTCTAAGATTGTGCAAAAATAGAGCTATATAAGCAACCCAGGAAAACTCCAAAAACTAATTGCCAAGCATGATACTATCTAAACCATTAGCTAAGCAACTAAAAAAAATGGGAAGAAATGAACTCATAGGATTAAAAAAAATTAGCCAAATTGATGTATTTAGCAAGCCATCATACATGTAATATTCAAATGTATTTTTTCTTCTAAGTCTTCCCCCTTTTCTTCTTCTTTAAATCTCCCCTTGAAGCTCTATTTCTAGTGGCTTCAAGGGGGTTATAATCATCATGAGAAGTTAAGGGTATTATAAATATCTAGGAATATTAATTTATAACCACCCTAGAAGTTATAACTTCCATGGAAGTTATGATAAATTTGAGAAATATATGTCATGATTGGAAAGTTTCCTCTTAGTAATCACAATTTCACAAATATTAAAGAAATTAAGTTATAACTTCTATAGAAGGTTATATTTTTTGAAAAAATTTAAATGTTGTAGAAAATAAAGGTATGTTTGCCACATGTCTATTAAATTTATTCCTTACAATTTTTAGAAAGTAATTTATATGTAGCATATCTTATGGAGTGAAATTATACCTTACCATGAGGTTGTGCTAAAATTTATCCTTTCCCATCACAGAGCATTTTTTTCATTAAAATAAAATTTAAATATTCCTCATATGGTAAGGGTAGATCAAGGATTAAAAATAAAAGGAATTTTTTCAAAATATAATTTAGTAGAGAAGACTTGAGAACATGGAATTGGGCTACAACTGCTACATCTCAACGATCTCCATAACAAACATGTGTATTGCTTCAATTTATTCCCATTCGCATAGTGCTGTGTATGTTGCTTTGCACCTTATTGTGCTTGCCATTGGAATTGTAGGCCACGACCTATAGAATGAAGTTCTCTACACACAGCCACATGGTGAGCTTCATGTCCTTCTACCCTTTTTCTTGGCAACTGCTTCTAGCTCCTCCACTATTGGGGTCTCATGGTTGCACTTTCATTTATTGTAGCTGCTTGCATTGGTGCCATTTAAGATTCATGGTTATGGCCATCACTGTTTCTATCTTTTTCACATGCCATTTGTCCATTTGCCTATCTCAAACATAGAAATGAGGGTTTTGTAGATTGTCGCATTGCGTCTTGAATGTCGTTTAGGGAGAAAGTGATGGCTAGAGTAACTTGTGCCCTAAAGTCTTTGATTTGATGCTGAAAATGTTCATACCATACATGCAGAAAATGTGATCTAGCTACTCTACTATGGTGTTGATGCTTATGAGCACACTTGGTTGAACTAAGGGTTTCTATCATTGTTGCTTTCAAGAGCAATTCTGTTATTGCCTTGACAACAATGATCCTCCAAACCAAAGTCAGGGTTTGGTTACCATGAAAAATATTCCAGATAAATCTATAACAAAGATTCATTATAGTGTTTTTTGTTGTTCATTATTACATATTTTTTTTGTTCTAAGATGACTACTTATCTTGGATTCACCTTCCTTTTTCATTTTGGTTCTAGCTATGCTTGTGTGATTCACAACCATTTCATTGATATTATTCCATCTTGTTCATAGTTTAAGGGATTGGCACAAAATACTAGTTTTATAGAGCTTTTCTTTATTGAGATGCAAGAACTATGTACGGTTTCAATCGAATACTAGGGCCTTGAATACTTATATTTTTGTATGGATTATTTGTTTTTTCAAAGTACATTAGTTTGGCTTATCTTTCTCAGCTATTATTAGTGTCTAAGAAACCTTGTTGACCATGAACAATCTTGAGTATGAGAACCTTTAACATTTTCCCTCCTGCTTGAAGGATGTAACATCTTCAATATGTTATAATATTATTAAACACTTGATATGCTTGTGCAGAAGCATCCTGTACAGAGAATAAAATACACTATGCATTTCACAAATTTGATAATGCAGACGTAAATTCCATTATGGAGTCCCATAATGATTACACATGTGAACTTCAAATATTACAACCTTTGGCTTGTTATTAAACTTCTATAAATTCCATAATTGATACCCTGGATTTTCTATCTTGAAAGTATGAACACTTAAGCTTGAATTGTGACATCTTAAAACACTTTCTATTCATTTTCCTTTCTATAATATTCATGATTCATTCATAGTATGCTAGTAGATTATCTTCCAATTTGAAGTAAAAATTGATTTTCCCAATGCTATCTCAATCATCATCTTAAAATACTACTCCATCAAATGGCATATATGTGACAACATTTCTCACCTTTCCTCTTTGCACATTAATATAGAAACATAATTTTATTGGAAACATTCTTTTTACATAGAAAAAGAGAAATCATTTTTTGAGAAAAACTTCCATCAAACTTAACGTTTAATGGAATAAAAACCTCATCCTAACAAAGCTTAGGAATTGTACAAACAAATTTTTACACAAACTATTTTGTGGATGAGAAGAGAATAGTTAAAGTAACTCTTTTAATAATTCTCATAATGAGAGTCCTTTCATATGTTATCTTAGTTATGATAAATTCTCTTCTTTCCTCTTCTTGCCTAGTTGAAGCCTCAACTTGGTCTTCACCTTTATATTTCACAACTATTTTTGTTTCATTTACATCCATCTCTTTAGTTGCTAATCTTTGATATTCTCCCCAATTAGTTGCTTCTATATCTTGGGACATAAAAGAGTCTCCCTAGGATTCATCTCTACTAGACTCTCTTTGATCTTTAGCTTGAGTGTTACATTCATGGAAGCTACCTTGAACATTAGAATGTCTAGAAAGTCCAATAATGAAAAATATAAACTCATCTAAAAGCCAAAGTAGGCAAAGGCTTTCAATTGATGCTCCATGGGTGGTTGCCTTACAATAGGCTCTCAACACATGTTCTGGATAACATCCCATGACATATGGGATAATTGGCCTTCTTACTACTCTTTCTCCAAGAACCATCTTTCTACTTCACACTAAAACACTTCACTTACTTTCTCCAATTAAGCCTTGAATTGAGAAATGATGCAATCTTGAGCAATCCACATCTCTTTTTATAGTGTAAAGAAAGTTTCAAATTCCCAGCAATTTCACTAACCAACTTTGCCATTTGCCAAAATTAATTATCTTTCCATCATTATACAGTAGGCCAATTTGAATACCACTATTTGGTTGTTGAAATTAATTCACCACCAAGTAGTTATCTAACCATCACTTCCACTTACACTCATCACAAGTCATGATTACTTAGGATAATATAATTTAAATATCTTTAAACTTATACTTTAACATACATGTTTTTTTTAAAAAAAATATTATATAGAATCACCTAAGCATATGTACAGGATATATATGTTATAGTTAAATATAACATTAGTTTATACTATTTTTTGAATATGTTACTACTAAGTATATATATATTAAATTCTATATGTAAAAGTTTATTATTTACTAGTACGTTTATTAAATATTATATAGTTACACACACATATTATACTATATACATGCATTAATGGATAGATATATATATAAGTTATGGGCAGTTGTCCAAAATAATGTTTTATGTGCAAAAAATTATATGGAAACTACAACTCTATCCCATCAAGCATCAATAAATTGTATGTTTCTCTAGATAATTATTTTTTGATTTGAAATGGACTAGTCCATATTGCTAAAAACTTATTTAGCTTCTTCATATTCCATAATAATACTAAATCATTGACTTTAAAAGTTCTCTTCAAATACTTTCTATTGAACCACTTTTTGACTTGAAAAGTATTCTTTAATAAATTATATTGTGCTTTATCATTTTTGACTTCTCTGATGATGAGCAAAGTCATGAAACTTCTATCTTTATTAGTTTTCTCACTATACTTTTACACAAAATTTGATGTTGAACTTACAATCTTGTTTGTAATTCTAGTTGGCAACCCATAGACTAAGTTATAAGCTAATGTTTCAATATCCTTCTTAAATCTAATATGATTACTCCATAATGTAGATTGTAAATAATCAATCCAATTTCCTAGATTCCCATCAATTGACTTCTTTATGTAGGAAATAAGATTTTTATTTGTAGATTCAGCTAAGCCATTTCCTTGAAGATAATAATTTAAAGAAGAAAATAGGAAGATGAATTTTTTGATGTTCATGTTATAAATTCTTTAGATTGAAAAGCAAGTCCATTATCGAATACCAACACTTCAGGTAAACCAAAATGACTTAAATATGATCTTCTAAGAACTTAATCACATCTAATGCTAAATGTTTTCTTAGAGCCTTTGCTTCAAACCATTTAGTAAAATAATCAATAGTTGTGAGAATAAACTTATTTCCTACTCTCAATGGAGTAATTGTGCCAATGAAATCTAAGCCCTATTGTTGAAATGGTCTATCCATTGTTATTGATTTTAAAGGACAAATGGATGTTCGATATTTTGTATTACTTGAATTTGAGAGTTATCTATAGCAATTCCTTCTTGATAGATTAAGTGGCCTAATAAACTTCCAGATTTAACCCTAAAGATACATGTCTTAGGATTTAATGAAATACCATACTCATGACATCTATCAAAAACTTGTTGGAGATGACCAATATGATTTTCCTTCCTTTTTGAAAAAACAGTGATATCATCCAAATAAACTATAACGAACTCACCTATTAAAACTTTAAAGGCTTAATCCATTGCTATTTGAAAAGTAGCTCTAGCATTTGATAGTCTAAATGACATTCTTTCATAAGTGAAAGTTCCCCATTTTGTGATAAATGTTGCTTTATATCTATCACCCTTATCTACAATGATTTGATTATCGCTTGAAAAACTATATAGAAAGAATATATTTGACAAACAAATACTTTAATCAACATCTCATCAATTCTAAGAAGTGCGTATTTATCTTTTTCTGAGGCTTCATTCAAATTTCTGAAATCTACACAAAGTCTAATATCACCATTCTTCTTTCTTACTAGTACAAGGTTAGCAAGCCATGTCAAATATCAGATTGAATATATGATTTAGGCTTGTAATAACTTCTTGATCTCAACTTCCATAGCTGGATCAAATGATGGATGGATTAAATTTTCTTTATTTTTGTTTAAATATCTTACAATCATCTATCAAAAGAATTTTATGTGTCATGATATCTAGTTTAAAAGTTTTAAGATCGTCATAAGACCAAGCAAAATTTTCCAAATTATCTTTTAGGAGTAATAGTAAATTTTTCTTGAAAATTGAATCTTTTTACTTTGTGACATTTAACATCTCTGGCATCTCAATAGATCCAAAATTCACTACTTCATAAGCTTGATCATCTAGATTTCGTACATCTTTTTTGGTGAGCAAATTTTTTCCAAAATCATGTTCATAATTAAGCACTTTTTTGGGAATGGAATTTTTTTTAAACCTTGATAGTCTTTTAGGTATGATTTGACCTTTGAATTATTGCTTATTTTTCATAAACTTGAGTACTTGATCACCATCTTCAAATACTTGTAAATTCTTTATGTTATTTGGTACTAATGGATGATGTTCATTCTCGATCATTACACCTTCATAACTTTCTATCCTTTTTAAATATAATGATGAAGATGCTTTTGCTAAGTCATCTTCTATATAATTATCTTCTCTACCTATATGTTTTATTTGGTAGTGATGAAGTTGGTCTAGCATTTTGTAGACATACTATTAATAGGATCACAAGAATGAACTCTTTGCTACACAATTACCTTTAATCTGTTCACAAATTAATCTTGAGTCTCACTTTATGGTGATTACTTTGATTCCTTTTTCCAATGTTGTCTTAATTCCAATACTTGGAGCTTCATATTTGGCCTTGTTTTTAGTACAAGGAAAAGATAGATGAATTGTGTTGAATATTTTTGGGAAATCATATTTTACTATAACTACTCTAGCTCCTACACCTTTGGAGTTACAAGAACCATTGAAGTATACTTCCCATTTGCTCTCATCTTGAGATTCTTCTTTCTTCAAGTTATCAAATTCTTGAAGTGTGCAAACTTTGGTTTCAAAATCTCTTGTTTTGAAAACTTTATTCTTCCCATTCAAAGTAATGCTCTCATTCATCAAAGGTTCACTATATATGTATATTTCATTTGACTCTCCTTTTCAAGGTAGCCACATATGTGAATAATCTATTGATATGTAACCTAAGAAATCCTTACTCCAACTTCTACTCAACAAAAGACTATGTGAATCTGGTATATCTACTACTTGAATAGTTACTCTACTTTTTATACGGGGGTTCAAAAGCAATTTCTAATAAAACATTGGGTAGCTGACCTACAATCTTCACTCTACTTTTGCCTACTTTAACAATCTTCTCATTGAATTTTTCACGTATCAAACCATGTTTTTTGCATATAGACAATGGCATAATAGTGGATGTATCTTTAGAATCAATTAAACAATTGTGAAGATACTTGTGCTTTAACTTCATTGTTAAAAGAAAAGGAGGAGCTTCCCTATAAGGAGTGCAATCATAACTAGCTTTTGTTTTCTTGTCATTGTTGAATACATAGCTTAATTCTAATTCTCCAACTCTCCTTTTACCTTTAATAAACTCTAAAGATTTTTTTTGTTGATCTCTAATTTGTAGTGATTAATATATGCTAATATTTTCCTTGACGTGTTTGAGGTCTTCAATCAAATCATAGTCTCCATCTCCATAAAAATTTGGTTTCTTCATCCATTTATTTAAAGACTGATTTTGAATAGTTTTCTCTACTTGATCTTCTTTACTTTTATTTTTCTCTCTTCTACTTGGTTTAAAAACCTTTCTCTTAGTAGATGGATTATAAACAATGTTTGAAGGCCTAGAAGTAGTTAAACTTTCTTTTGATCTCAGATTATATCTATTTTCTTCATTGTTGTTACACTCCTCATGTGATGATATATCTTCTTCAAAACTTGATAAAGAAGAAGTATCACTAGATTCATTATTAAAATATTTTCGTGCATAATGAACACTAGATAACTCATCATCAAATTCTATATTAAGGAAGTTAGACATAGTAAGATCACTTTTATCCTCATCTTCTACTAACTTAGTATCTTGATGCTTATATTTTCTATTTTTCTTTTCCTCATTGATTTTAAATTTTGCCAAAGCTTTTCTAGTTTGACTACTTTTTTGAACAAGTCTCTCATTAACTATCCTTTTTCAAATTCTTACTTCATCTTAACATGAGATGGTCCCAGTAATGCTTTAAGTTGAGTGAAGCCTTACATAGGAATCATCTTTTTCTCTTCTCTTTATTGAGTTGTGAAAATATCTTCATGATTCAAATTTAGTTATTTTTCTAACTGTATAGCTTCACTAAAGTAGTCATTCAACGTTAGTAGGTTCGGAGTTCTCCTTAACAAAATTGAAATATTTGGATTCACAGCCTTAAGATAAGTGTCTCTAAGAATTTTTTTTAATGATCTATATTATTTTTGAAAGAGCTCATAAATTTTTTAAAACTTAATGTTGAAATCTCTAATAGACTCTTTAATTCCTTGCTTAGCTTGTACTAGCCCACAATACTATTGTTGTTGATCTAATTGATTGTTAAATTCGACTAAGAAAAGACTTTTCATATCATCCCAACTTAGGATACTATTTCTTGACAAGTTTAAATACCAAATTTGAGTCATATCCTTTAGATTTACTATAAATAACCTATAAGCTTGGTCTTGATGTTGAACATTTGCATGAGCTAAAGCTAACTCAAACATGTGGATGTATTCTTCAACCAAATAAGCTTTTCCAAGAATAAAAGGCTCAAGCAGATATTTGTAAACTACCTTTGAAATATCATTGTAATTCTGGAATCCTACTAGTGTAACTCTTTGCCAAGGATTTGCCATCCTATTAGAATTCCTTTTGGTCGTTGAATTCTTATACTTCTTTAGACTTCTCTTATAGACTAATAAACTAGATAGAAGGGGTGATCTTATAATCCTTTTGGTCTTTACTCCACTACTTGTTCCAAATTCAAAAACCTTCTTCTATTCTTCTTCTAATGAGTAATTAGTCTTATAATCAAGAATTTCTTTGGAACCTTTGAAATATTCCAAATTATTATTTTTTTTGGTCATTAATTGAAAATAGAATCTAATTTCTTAAACCTTTCTAGCAACAAAGAACCATTGGTGTGCTAGGACTATCAGGCTTATGAACTTAGGGGACAAATTTTCAACCTTTCTTCTAGTGTCAAAAGAATGGTTGAAAACCATTTAGGATGTGACCACCAATAGGTGTGGCCTTCCGGTCTCATGACTTAGGGAAGTAATGAGATTAAAGGTGTTCTTCAAACAGGGTTTTGATGTTTGTTGGCCTCTAGCAACATTAATGCTCAGATACCTCGAAATAGACTTAGTAGTTATGTGAGTATGTATTTGTTGTTATGAATGTTGAAATGGTTGGGTTGTGTATAAAATTGTAATCAGCTATCATAAAAGAGATTTAGCTGACTTTATCAAATACTATGAGCTGTCAAAGATTCCTATTTTGTCTAATCACTTAGTCTATATGGTCCCTACAATACTTGTAATAAATAAAATTTTACAAAAACATTTGAGCATAATTCTACCAATCTACTTCTAATTTTTCCTAAAGAGAAAGTTCCATAAGAAAACTAGAAATAGAGTGAGATTCAATGAACTTAGAAAGAAAAGGAAAAGAAAGTAGAATTGCATGAAATCTCAAATATCTAAGCAAGAAAAATTGATACAAGGAAACACTTTGTAATAAAGCTATTCCTAATTGAATAACTACAAATTGTCCAAACACTTTGAGCTTAACAAGAAATTTCATAATGATAATCTTATTATACTACTAAAAATCTTTGCATAAACTATAATGTACAAGTATCTAATTTGGCTAGTTAATAGTTGTTAAAGATTTCATTCAACAGATCTTTCAAAAACTTCAACAATTTCTTGATTAAAATAGCAAGGCAATAAACTTTAAAAATAAAGAATCTATTTCAAATTGATCAAAATACCAAATATTTTTCTAGATTTTCTATTCCCAAAACATGACAATTTCATTAAGACATTACTATTAAATTTCTCTTAAGGCTTTCAACAACATGAGATCTTCTATGGAAAATTTTAATAGGAGTCTAATATTGCACAAAAACAAAGCTATATAAGTAGCCTTGGAAAAATCCAAAAATTAAATGCCAAGCATGATATTATCTAAACCATTAGCTAAGAAACTAAAATAAAGTGGGAAGAAATGAACTCATAGGATTAAAAAAAAGCAGCCAAATTGATGTCTTTAGCAAGCCATCATACAAGTAATCTTCAAATGTCTTTTTCTTCTAAGTCTTTCTCCTTTTCTTCTTCTTCAAATATCCCCTTGAAGATCTATTTATAGTGGCTTTAGGGGAGTTACAATCATCATGAGAAGTTAAGGGTACTTACAAATATCTAGGAATATTAATTTATAACCACCCTAGAAGTTATAACTTCCATAGAAGTTATGATAAATTTGAGAAATATATGCTATGGTTGGCAAGTGTCCTCTTGGTAATCACAACTTCACAAATATCAAAGAAATTAAGCTATAACTTCCATAGGAGGTTATATATTTTGAAAAAACTTTAAATGTTGTAGAAAATAAAGATATGTTTACCACGTCTATTAAATTTATCCTTTACAATTTTTGGAAAGTAATTTATATGTAGCATATCTCATGAAGTGAAAATATACCTTACCTTGAGGTTATGCTAAAATTTATCCTTTTCCATCACGGAGGTTTTTTTCCTTGAAATAAAATTTAAAGATTCCTCATATAGTAAGGGTAGATCAAGGATTAAAAATAAAAGGAACCATTTCAAACTATAATTCACCAAAGAATATTTAGGAACATGGCATCAAGATACAACCACTATACCTCAATGATCTCTACAACAAACATGTGTATTGATTCAATTTGTTTTCATTTGCATAGTGTTGCATATGCTGCTTTGCATCTTACCATGCTTGTGGTTGGAATTGTAGGCCATGACCTTCTGAATGGAGTTCTCTGCACATCTCCATGTGGTGAGCAACTACTTCTGGCTCCTCCACCATTGGGGTCTCACGGCTGCACTTTTGTTTGTCGTGGTCACCTGCACTAGCACCATTCAAGATTTGGGATTGTGGCCATCATTGTTTCTATTTTTTTTCATGCCATTGGTCCATTTTCCTATCTCAAACATAGAAATCAGGGTTTTTTAGATTGTCATGTTGTGTCTTGGATGTCATTCAGGGAGAAAGCAGTGGCTACAGTAGCTCACACTTTCAAGTCTCTGATTTTGTGTCAACAACATTCATACCATACACGGAGAAAACATGAACTAGCTACTTTGCTGTGGTGTTGATGACTATGAGCAAAATTGGTTGAAACAAGAGTTTCTATCATTGCCACTTTCAAGAGAAATTCTATTATTACCTTGACAGCAGTGACCCTCCAAATTGAAGTCAGGGTTTGGTTGCCATGAAAAATATTCCAGATAAATCTATAAAAAAGGTTCAATACAGTGGTTTTTATTGTTCATTATTATATATTTTTTTGTTGTTCTAAGATAATTGCTTATCTCAAATTTCCCTTTAATTTTTTGGATTTCCCTTCTTTTTTCTTTCTGGTTCTAACTCTACTTGTGTGGTTCATAGCCATTTCATCGGTATTATTCCATCTTGTTCATAGTTTCAGGGATTGACATAGAATACTGGTTTTACAAAGCTTTTCTTTACTAAGTTGTAGGAATTGCATACAGTTTCAATCAAATACTAGGGCCTTGAATACTTATATTTTTGTATGGACTATTTTTTTCTCAAAGTAGATTAGTTTGGCGTATCTTTCTTAGTTATTATTACTGTCTAAGCAACCCTGCTAACATGAAAAATCTTGAGCATGAAAACCTTTAACATTTTCCCTAATTCTTGAAGGTTGTAACATATTCAATATGTTATAATACTACCAAACACTTGATATTCTTGTGCAGAACCATCTTATATAGAGAATAAAATACACTATGCATTCCACAAATTTGATAATGTAGGTGTAAATTCCACTATGGAGTCCCATAACATTTACATAAGTGAACTTCAAATATTACAGCCTTTGTCTTGTTATTAAACTTTCATAAATTTCATAATTAATACCCTTGATTTTCTATCTTGAAAGTATGAACACTTAAGCCATAATTATGACATCTTAAAACACTTTCTATTCATTTTCCTTTCTAGAACATTCATGATTCATTCATAATATTCTATTAGATTATCTTCCAATCTCAAATAAAAATTAATTTGTCCAATGCTATCTCAATCATCATCTTAAGAGAATGCTTCATCAAATGGCATTTATGTGATAACAAATACATGAGTAGATAATTCTAAGAATATCTTACAAAAGAAGAAATTATTCATCAAAATATGGTTCCATATTATCCAAAATAGAATGATTTAGCTAAGTGTAAAAATCAAAAAATTGATGTAATGGTACGATGTATATTAGACCAATACAAATTAGATTATGCCTTATGTGTAAAAGCTGTACAAACTATAGTTCACATCATTAATAAAAGTGCTACCCTCTATTCACATTTTACATCTCTAAATATAGTGTGAAATGACTTACATCTAATAAAAGAATAATCTTGTCATGATTTATCACAACTTAACCTAAATCATTACATGTTCTACAAGTCATGTGGTATTGGTAAATAAACTAGAATAGCTTTTCAAGCATAAAGAATATAGTTGCAAGAAGTAAGTTGAAGATTATACACTCAAATGTTGGTTCATATGGTAATGTAATTGTATTAGAAGGAGCATGATATTTTGTAACATATATTAATTATTATTCATGTAAGGTGTGGATATATGTCATCAACTTCAAATTATAAGTTTTTAATACCTTTAGAAACTTTAAAGCATTGGTGGAAAAACAGACTAGATTATCAATCATGGAGCTATGAACTAATAATGGGACAAAATACATGAATATAGAATTCTAAGAATATCTTACAAAAGAAGGAATTATTCATCAAAAGATGGTTCCATATTGTCTAAAATAGAATGGTGTAGCTGAGCATAAAAATTGAAAAATTAATAAAATGATAAGATGTATGTTAGCCCAATGAAAATTAGATGATGCCTTATGGATAAAAGTTGTACAAACTATAGTTCATATCATTAATAGAAGTCCTATCCTCTATTTACAATTTGAGTGTCCAAATATAGTGTGGAATGACTTGCATCTAGTAAAAGAGTGATCTTTCCATGATTTATCATAGCTTAACTTAAATCATGACATGTTCTACAAGTCATGTTATATTAGTAAACAAACTAGAATGACTTTTCCATGCATGAGGAATATAGTTGCAAGAACTAAGTTGGAGATTATATACTTAAACATTTATTTATAGGGTAATGTAATTGCATTAGGAGGAGAATGATAATTCATAACACATATTAATGATTATCCATATAAGGTGTGGATATATGTGATCAACTCCAAATTATAAGTTTTTGAAACCTTTAGAAATTTGAAATCATTTGTAGAAAAATAGACTAGATTATTAATCATGAAGCTATGAACTAATAATGGGATGGAATACATGAATATAAAATTCTAAGAATATCTTACAAAAGAAGGAATTATTCATTAGAAGATGGTTCCATACTATCCAAAAAAGAATGGTGTAGCTAAGCATAAAAATTAAAAAATTAATGAAATGATATTATGTATGTTAGCCCAATACAAATTAGATGATGCCTTATGGATAAAATCTATACGAACTCTACATCATTAATAGAAGTCCTACCCTCTATTTACATTTTGAGTCTCCAAATATAGTGTGGATTGAAAGAAAGCCTAACTTGAAACATTTATATGTCCTTGGTTTTAGAGTACATTATCACATCATAACGCAAATCAAATCAAGTCCAAATGCAAAAGAAGGATATTTCATAAGATATGGTTTCCATATGAAAGGTTATTAGATTTGGAATGTAGAGGAAGAAAAATTGGCAATTATAAGAGATGTGATGTTTAATAAAGATGAACTGTTAGAAGATGATCAGTCATCGTTGGTTGTCTACCTCAATGAGGCATCGTCGATGTAGCCAACCACATTGACAAGGCCTTGTCCACAAGGCTCCATCAATGCATTTTGACCTGTGTCGATGATGCCTCATCAACATGGTGTTTGTACATTGCCTATAAATACATGTCTACCTGTCACATTTATGGGGAGTCTAGATTTCAATTGTAGCGAAGCTCTTGCATTTTTTCCATTCGAAAGTTAGAATTTTTCCCTAAGTGCTCACAACAAGAGTCATTGAGTGTATGGATCTTTATTTGAGCATTGTTGTACCTAAGCACAATAGTGTGTGCAACAATAAAGGTGATCTTTCTGATAAACATTGTAGCACTTTGGATAGATTAGCTCTTTTATTTATGCATTCAATGTTTTTAATTATTTGTTAACTATTCTAAACTATTTCACAATTATTTTTTAAAAATTGAGTTAATAAGATTATTAAGCTAGATAGATTAAATACATAAGTATGGCCACTTCAACTATAACACATATTCACTTGGTAATCCTAGCAACATTATTGCTTGGTACACCCAGTAGTGTAGCGTTTGGTTGCCTAGTAGTGGATACATTGGTTCAAGACATGTATTGAAAGTGGGAATGGATACTTATGTTAGGATTAGTTAAATGATTATTTAATTAGATATTTAGAGTAGTTAATTAAAATCCTTTTTATCTACATTTTGAACACCCAAGATATAAAATACAAAATGATAAAAATCAGATGCCTCAATTACACTTAACCATACCAATGTGCATCACAAGTGTAATTGGGAGGACAATGATTGACCTTAAGGCTAGATTCACTTCCTAAAGGGCTAGTGCATTGGAAATGATAAAGTCCATAGAATTCGACCGAGTCATGCATGAACGCTTTGTGATGCATATGGTTGGGCGTAGGGGTATCTTGCCACTCATCATTGGCATTATTGCCAAGGACTTTGTTTGTGGAACATGTGCTACTTAGGTCTAAGTAAATACCATTAATATTGTTGTACAAACCTAAAATTCCATATCATTCCCACTATACATAAAGTATAAAAGTACACTAATAATTTCATTTTATTTTACAAAATGTCTTCTTCTTCTTGTAATCATGATGATAGTAAACCACTGATCCCATAGGAATGCAAAGTGGTATACACTCATCCAAATGAGTTTGTACCAAATTTCATCTTCATCCTACATTAAGATGAACAAATGCAATGGCGTGATATTGAGGGCAATGTTGTTTTGCCCCTTGATAGATTTATGTCTAGAATGCTAATTAAAATCCTTAAGAAGTTGGACATAGCATATCTTCATGAAGAGTACATTATGGATGGATATGACACTTGGAACTATCATCCCACTGAAACACAACGTAAGTGAGACAAACGTCAAGAGAGAATCCATGAAGCCACAAAGGGGAAACATTACACTAACCCCTTATTCCTTGAAAGGTTCTCAACATAAAGATTCTCCACCTCCTACTAACAATTGTAAGGATGTGAACTTGACCTTTTGATCAACTATTCATAAACTAGATTGAAGGAAGAGTGATAGAAAAAGTAGGGACTTAGGTGAACATCGCAATAACAAGGGATCTAATGATGGAGATTGTAAAAATCATAAGAGTGGTGGTGGACATTGTTGTGGCAATGGTAGTCCACCTTCCTCTTCATCATCTTCATTTGATTATGAACATTCCTCTTTATCTGATAGTTCTCATAGAAGCCATCAACGAAACAACTAAGATGAAGGTGATCAATGAAATAATAATGACTGTGAAGTCCACCAAAACCTAAGGGGTGGCCAAAACCATCATCGGCATCATCTACATAGTGATGATGATGAAACTTTACTAGAAAATTGAAGTATGCTTAACATTGTAGAGGTATTAAGAATTCCAAATAGACATATAAAGGATAGTCACATCAAGTGCCTAGATATGAATAATATCCTAAGATTTGAGGGGGGATATAACTCTAATTTGTAGACACATCTGCAAGCTTTTCAAGATGCTTGTGCCTTACAAAACATCAAGAATAAGTGGTAGAAACTTAAGCTTTTTCCAAGGACACTTATTAAGAAAGTTGAAAGTTGGTACTAGTCCATAGAACCAAAGTCTTTTCGAAGATGGAGTACCATGTTAGAACTATTCAATGACAAATATCAAACGTACTCTAGAGTGCCTAATTTGAGATGGAAAATCCAAGGTTGAAAACAAGGAGCACATGAACCCTTGGATGCCACCATGGGTTAATATTATTCACTCTTACATAGATGCCCTGACCATGGTTACTCTCAAAGGGAACAACTTCACCACATCATAGATGAGCTCAGGGTAGAAACAAGAAGGACCCAAAGGGGTGTATGCCCAAGGGAGGTTGTTTGAAATGAGAGCTCATCAGATCAAAAGGCTTATTGAGTAGGTAGAAAAAGAAGAAGGTGAGCTACAAAAAAGAGAGAGTGCTAAAGAGTATAATAAGGACCCATCCATAAAAAAATGAGAGGTCTAATTTTGTGACAAGGAGGAGTCACCACTTAATGAAGTGATAAACAGAAAGACCTTGCCTATTCAAAAATCTATTTCTGACATTTCAGCTAAGGTTGACATGTTATGGGACTCTTTGAATGAAAATTTTCAAACCACTTTAAAAATTGCTGAAGAATCCAAAGAGCAAATTAGTGATCCTAATCGTAGATGGCAAAAATAAGCTGAACATGCCTACTAAAGAGGTAAGGGTAAATCTACTGTAGTAGAGGAAGTTGTGGAGTCTAACTTTGATGATGAAATCGAATGTAACATTTTTTAATATGAACATCCAAAGAGATGTTTCCTTGTGGTGTCACACTTACAAGAATCTAGAGTGTACACATTGAATCCTTACCTAGCACATAGGCAAGTTCCAAGATAATTTCCTTATCCTCAAGGCAATCAAGACAGTTCCACCAGCAACAACAAGCTTACTAACCAAGTGGAACTCCTCCACAACCTTATGAGTAATACCAACAGTGGTACCAACCACAATCGTGGGGAATGCCACCGCCAAGGCAGCAATACCCTTATAGGCAACTAGATCCATATGGGTATTATGTTCAGCAACCCATCTCCCCTAGAGGTTCAACAAGTCATGCATCATTCTAGCATCACTATTATCCTCCAAAGTACCACTGAACACATTTACCACCTACTTGAGGGAACAAATTATATCAATATCCTTATCATCCTCCACATCCCTCTACACCTTTACCTCCACCTTCAACTCAGTTACCTCCTGCTCTGTCCATGTAGGGTGAAATTCCTTCATAGCTATAGCAACAAAATGCTATAAGGGTTGTACACTCACAAAACATTTTTCAACCCAGTGGTCTAGATAATAAATCAAGGAAATGACCTTTCTTCTAGCCCAGTAGTCCTCTCTAGCCCTCACAACCTACTTCGGTTGATCACCCTGTATCACCAGTATCGTCATCCTTTACATAAAATACCTTTGAGCACCCTTCAAATCAAGTGTTTCCTAGGATACAAACGATGATGCTAACTCATGTTTTCTCTAACTAGATCAAGGCTAGCAACCTTCCTACAAAAAGATCTGATCTAGGAAGTTCGTTCGTCTTTCTACAGATTGTTGGACAAGAGCCATGCAAGGCTCTTCTTGACTTTGGTTTCGGAGTTAACCTCATCTCCCATGATATATATAAATCCTAGAACCTACCATCTCTTAAGAAGAGAAACATCTATTTAGAATTAGCAAATCAGTCGATTACGATCCCTTTGGGATTCGTAAAGGACATTGTTATCATAGTTTGTGGGTGGTCCTATCCTACTGATTTTCTAGTAATCAAGGTGAACAACTACAAAAGTGACTTCCCCATCATCATGGGAAGGGCTTGGTTAAGTATGGTTGATGCACAAATGGATATAAGGGACCTATCTCTTGAAATATCTAAGGGGAATGAGTTAGGAAAAATTTAGAAGAAGTGTATTCCATGCATCGTGTACATCGATAACAGGTGTAATTATGTGCAAATGATTTGGTTAATCAAAAGCACACACATGAAGGCATGCAATCAGTGTGTGCAAGAAATTAATATTCAATAGTATTTGTATGCAGTAGCCACAAAGCAAGAGGACACCCAGTGGCTAACAGTTGATTTAGATAGTAGCACAATATAAATGGAGCCAACTGAGAGTTTAACTTATGCATATGTTGAAGGCATGAACAAAATTGAACAAGTCTAGTCCCAACTCTCTGATGAAGATGATGATAACTGTTGGGGAGAGTTGGAGATCCTTGATCACTTTAAGTAGGAGCTCTTAGAACTAAAAAATTTACCAATTAGAATGGAATATGCATTTTTAAAGAATGGTAAATTAGTCATCATCAATGCCAAACTAGCTCCTGAACAAAAAGAAAAGTTGTTGAAAGTGGTGAATAAATGGTCAACAACCTTCACTTGGTCATATCTAGAACTAACAGGAATCAATCCAAGGATATGCCAGCACCACATCTACACTGACTTGGCCATGAAGCCTAGAAGGTAGCCATAGAGGTAGCTAAATCCTAAATTGAAGTAAATCATTAAGAAGGAGATAGAGCACCTCCTCAAGGTGGGGTTTATCAATCCAATTGCGGATAGTGAGTGGGTTAGCCCACTCATAATTGTACCAAAGAAGGATGGTAAATGGTGGGTTTGCATTGATTTTAGGTTGTTAAATGTGGCAACATTTACGAATCACTTTCCTTTGTCATTCGTGGATCAAGTATTAGACACCATATCTAGGAATTGTTATTATAGTTTGTTAGATGGTTATAGTGGCTATAATCAAATCCAAATTGCACTAGAAGACCAAGCTAAGGCAACATTCATGAGTTCCTGGGGAACTTTTGCATACTGTAAGATGCCATTTGGCCTATGCAATGCCCATACAACACTTCAATGCTTGGTCCTTAGTATCTTTCAATAAAAAATTGGTAGTGGTGTTGAAGTTTTCATGGATGATTTCTCCACCTATGGAGCTACATTTGAGCAAGCCTTGGACTAACTTGAGTAAAAACTAAAGAGATGTGTTGAGACAAACCTACAGCTCAATTGGCAAAAGAGCCATCTCATGGTCTAAGAAGGCATTATGCAAGGGCATCAAATTTCATAGAAAGGGATTGAGGTAGACCCAAAAAGATAAGGTTCAACCAAAGGAATAACATACCAACCAAAGATCATTAAGGATATTCGGTCATTCCTTGGACACACTAGTTACTATCAGTGCTTTATTGAGAATTTCTCTAGGATTGTTAAATCATTGGTAGAACTTACAAAGAAAGATGCACCTTTCATATGGACCAAGGAATGTGAAAATGCATTCCAAAAATTAAAAGAAAAACTTGTAGAAACACCAATCCTACAAGCACCTGATTGGTCCAAACCATTCTATATCATGATAGATGCATCTAACTATGCTTTGGGAGCCATTCTTACATAGATGAATGATAAGAAACATGCATATTATATCCATTGTGTGAGTCAAAGCATTGTGGGGGCATAGTTAAATTACACCACCATAGAAAAAAAATTAATGGAAGTGGTGTATGCACTAGAAAAGTTTAAACATTATGTGCTAGGTTACAAAGTATTTGCTCATACAGATCATAGTGCAATTTGCTTTCTTATGAATAAGCTAACAGTGAGCCCTTGTGTTATATGGTGGCTTGTGATCTTGCGGGAATTTGATATTACTATGGGGGATTGAAAAGGGATAAGAATGTGGTCATTGACCATCTTTCTCTCTTAAGATGGGATAACAAAGAGGAGGAGAGCCCACTCTCTAATCAATTTCTAGATGAACTCCTCTTTACTGGAGCAATAAATGAACACACACTTGAAAAATCAATATGGTATAATGGCATCCTCACATATCTTCTCACTCAAGAGATGTCACAAGACTTGGATTTTGGGAAGAAGCAACAATTTCTTCATTGGGTCAAATACTTCATGGAAATCAATAGACACCTTTACAAGGTGTGTGCTAATGGCTTGATCCATTGGTGTGTTCCTGATGAAGATTAACTATGCATTCTCTAGGACACTCATGAAGGACCTTGCATAGGCCACTATGCAAGGAGATGCATAACCATAAAAATCTTGATGGTAGGGTACTATTGGCCCACAATCTTTAGGGATGCCCACTAGTTTGTTAAGTCTTGTGAACTTTATCAATGTGAGAGGGGGATGACTGCTAATATGGAAGGTCCTCAATAGTGGATTCAACCACTAAAACCTTTTAACATATGGGGCGTTGATTTCATGGGTCCCATCACATCCATGTCTATAAAGAAAGTGTATATTATAGTAGCAGTTGACTATTGCACAAAATGGGAAAAAGCAACAGTCGTTACAGATTGTACATCATCAATTGCCGCCATATTATACAACAACATATTGTAAATAGGTTTGGGGTGCCATGTTCACTAATTTATGGTAATGGAACTCATTTCACAGGTTTCACATTTAGAAAATTAATGCAATGCTTAGGGGTAGAACATAAATTAACAACACCTTACCACCCCCAAGCCAACAATCAAGTAAAGGTAACCAACTGAGAGATTACTAAAATATTAACATGAACCATTAGCAAATATAAGAAGGATTGGAGCACAAAACTTAATGATGCTCTTTGGGCTTACCGATCAACTTGGAAACTTCATATTAGATATTCTCCCTATGAGTTAGTGTATGGAAAACTTCCAGTAGTCCCAATTCAATCTGAGTTGTATACACTCTCAAAAATCTGTGAACTAAACCTTGACCTAAGTTTAGCACAAAAGGAGAGATTGATTAATCTGAATGTGCTAGACAAAAATTGCTTAGTGGCCTTATCTTTGAATGAGGTAAACAAGGCATTTAGAAAGCAATGTCATAACCTTAGAATTAGGAAAGTAAGGTTTCAACCAAGAGA
This sequence comes from Gnetum montanum, assembly GCA_015680685.1. Lineage (NCBI taxonomy): Eukaryota > Viridiplantae > Streptophyta > Gnetopsida > Gnetales > Gnetaceae > Gnetum > Gnetum montanum. The sequence continues at coordinate 109,837 of MNCI01009678.1, forward strand.
TAAGGTCCTCTACTAGAACCCCATAGATGTACCTCAAAAGGAAAAATTTCAAACATTGTGGGAGGGATCTTATATAATTAATCAAACCTTTCCCTCTGGGGCCATGATAATTTACAAACCTAATAGCCCAAATAAAAAGCAATTGGTCAATATCCAACAAGTCAAACCTTTCATAGAACTAAGATTGACCAATGTAAATACTACCTCACCTAATGGACACTCACATTCTATTTTTTAGATCTTCTCCTTCCATCTCAATCATGGGGAAGATGGCCATTCATGCTTATCATTACCATTGCCTCTTAGTTTTTCTACCTTTTTGTTTTTCACATTTTTGATTTTACAAATTTTTCTAATTTTATACTATTTTTAGTACATTTAAATTTTATTGATTATTTTACACTTTTTTATATATTTTACTTTATTTTTTCTCTTTTTTTATTAATTTTGCTATTTTCTCATTTCTACTAATAAATTTGCTTTATTGTCGTAGGACACAATGCTGCTATTGCTATTTACTGTGTGATTGTTGACATCTGGTTTCTATTTTTGAATCTAGCGTCTAATGACTTTGACATGGTTTATTTTTCATGGGATAGGCAATGAGTCCACATCATCCACCCATCTAAAGAACTCTATGGTTTTCCTTGTTATGGGAATTTGAGGTCCTTTTTCCTTAAAGAAACTTTTAATCAATTGGTGACCTTGGTAGTTCTAGAATCAGGAAGGATCCCAAGGTTTGTAAAGGGTGTGACTTCAAAGGGACTTAATACTCTTTGTACTCTTCTTCTTGCTTGAGTACTTAAGTGTTTTTTTTTTTTGTGAACTTCTCACTATTCCATAGCACCAATGATAGGAAGGCAAATAATGTTGTTGCATGGTGTGGTTCCCATCATTAAAAAAAAACAAAAACAAAACAAAAATGATGGCAATTCAAAGCACACTTCTTTGACATGAATAAGTCCTCGCATGGTGTGGTTCCCATTTCAAAAAAAATACTGGGAATTCAAAGCACACCCCTTGGGACAAATAAAAGGGTTACAAGCATTGGTTATGGAACTCAAAAGACATACACCAATGCTTGAATGTTCCCTCTAACTATGGCCCTTCCTCTTTCACTTCCTACTTTTCTCTCTTCTTTATGGAATGGTGGTTGTCTTGTAGGGATACTCTTGTGTCTCAAGTAGGTTGATTGGTCTTAGAGTGATGATGCAGTGTCATGAAAGTGGATGGTTTTGCTCTGAACTAAGGATGGAACTTCTCGAGTCATTTTAACCACAATTCCACAAGGGAGTTCTTATTACCTCAATTTAGAACTCCATTCCACCTTCTCTATCATCCATCCATGCTACCATAACTCACCTCACTATCAAGTTCTATGTTATGCTCTATGTCTTAGTCAAATGTATTTGAATTCTTGAATGGATTCTTTTAGGTTGGTCCTTAATTTATCACAATCATTAAATCGACCATGGGACCCATGATCTCCATAGTTGACGTTATGCAAGGGCAAAAAGGGCATGAACCTACTATGGGGAGGACCCACTTGCATAACTTTTAGCTTGATTAGTTAAGGTTCCTTACCTTTGACATTGTTACAGTCTTATATTTTGTATTTTCCATTGTGTAAACTACTTGGTGCTCCTTAATCTTTTATTGCATTCATCCATTAAATCAATTTTTCTTCATTTTTCAACTTGATGAACTTCAACATCCTCTTATCATGATTTCATACTATTCTTGGTCTTCTAAGCTTTCATTTGATCCTACTTTCATCAAAAAATTCCTTGTATTTTGAATGTTTGACCAAAGTCAATGGTGGTCAATAGCTACATTATCAAGGCCTCGTCAACACAACTGACCCTGTTGTTGAGGCCTCATTGACACAATACAAAAATACTATATATACCACTAGAAAATTTGGAATTTTTTGTCATTTTCTCATAACACACAGGGAATTTTTGCAATTTTTCGAAGCCCAAAACCTTCCAGAGCGTTTGTCCAAATCACTTCATTTTTCAATCTTGCACTTACCGAAGGTAAGATCTTTATCATGGGGGCCACAAACCTTAAGGTTTTCAATGCAATTTCTGAAAAAATTTTCTAACTCCCCTAAGGGTTAGTAACTTTAATCATACATAAACATCAACTTTTTCCAAGTTAGCCTTTCCAACAACCTCTAGGATGATTTATCAATGATAAGGCATAAATAGAAATAACAATTAAGTTAATTAAATCAACCATAATCACAGCTAAGCCATGTGTAATTACCCTTAAGAGTTAAGGTATCCAAATTTTTTTAAGGTTACACAATTATTGCTAATCCATGGTTCTATTGTGATTGCATATGACACCTAAACAAAAGTGCCCACAGGAAGGAGAATCCTTGCAACCATTGGAGAAATGACCTAGAGCTAGAAGGGGCTAGTATGAACAAGGCCAAGAACAACAAGAGGTGACCCATGCAAAAATACCTCTTTGGGAGGAACCTAAAGTGGAATTTGTTTGACAAATTCTAAAAGAAGAGGTGCCTATTGAACAATCTCAACAAGGAGAAGTGCATGGACCTATGCTTAGGCTTGAGATCACTCTAACTCAAGCATACCTAGATATCATCAAGTCTCGAGAGCTCCAAAGATCATTTCTTGAAGAAATAAAATTTAGGCCATTTTTGGAGAAAGCTCTAGAAGATGTCAGAACACAATTGCAAACATCTTGCATGTTGCCAATCATCACAACCAATGGGGAGTGGTATCTTGGAAGAGACCTATCTCTTTTGGAACAACCAAAAGCTAGGGTCCATTGTAAAGATCAAGGATGTTCAAGTATCCTATTTAGCAAAGGCCATTGCATAGGCACTGGGGTTTCCCAACATTAGAACATAGTTGGTAGAAATATCAACAAAAGATGACCCTGAGGTGAAAAGGAAGTGGACCCAGGGGTGTTACAAGGTGGACCGTAAGGAGTATGGCATGCTCACATTGGTAGAACAAATTTATTTTAAGATTGCAACCGATCACCTCAATCCAACGGTGAGGCCAAGTAAGGTGATTTCCTTCTCCACTTGTGCATGCACTACTCTAAGTGGAAAATGTCTCATTAACCTTCCACAGCTAATTTATTTGAAGATTGAAAAGCCTTTCAAGGAGAATGAACATGGAAAGAGGACTCTACCCTTTTCATGCCTGATAAGAAAACTTTGTAAGAGGGTAGGTATTATTTTCTATTCCAATGACACTCTCAGGAATACTCCCTTGGCCTCATGGGCAGAAACTATGAAGGAAAAAATGCTAGTTAGCCATCTAAGAAGAGGAGCTACCACCACCACCACCCACTCAGAAGATAATACCAGAGGCCCATGCAGTCCATGAGAATCTATGATAAATCCAAGAGTAGCTCTTGAGTGAACAAGAGTAGCAGGAAAGAACAAGTTGGATAGATCCACCTATGTACTGACAAGAAATGAGTCAGCTTAATGAGATGGCTTGAACAATTAGCCAAATGGAGAGGTGTGGTTCCATTTTCTTTGCCCAAAGAACACAGCTACCTTCAACATTAGATCCCAACACTTGGGAGGTGATAGTGTCACTAGAAACACATCATTTATTTCTAGAAATCTTTGAAAATGCTGCCACTTTCTTGGTGAGGTTGGAGGAAGGTGAGGAGGCAACTGTCTTGGTGATGCAGTACCAAGGGTAGAAAACAACAACAAAAGTGGTAGCTGATTATGTAGCTAAAGCAGTAAATACACTAGTGGTGTTTGTACCAGATGTATCTACACTCCAAGATGTGTATACGTTCGCAAGCACAGTTAGTAAGAAAATAAATGCAACTCAGCACAAATAACTGCTAGAACGATTGGTGGGAATTGGACAATTGACTCCAAATATCTTTAATCTTCTAGAGACCATCACTACAACCTAGTCAAAGATACTAAATGCAAGGGACAAATGCATCATTTTGGAAGGGAAACTAGAAATGGCCTAAGAGCATAATTAATGCTTGGCCATAGAGGTTGTTGCACTTCGTGCCCAACTTGTAGAGCAAAAAATCCTCAGCCTAACAATGATAAGAGATGAAGCTATCAAATAGTTTTAGGAACAAATTCAAAAGGTTGAGGAGGAAGTAGTAATGGCCATCTTCAAATAGTCCATGGTAGAAGTTGAAACACATTTAATTAAAAAGGACTTAAATCAAATACACCAAGAAAATGAAACATTAACCGTACAAAATCATCGCTTGTGAAATGTTGATGCTTAAACAAATCAAATGTAGGAATTCATTCATCAATAGTAGGAGAATCCTACTAGGGTTAACACTAAATTGAGAAAATTGGCTACAAAAAACCAAAATCAATCAATGGAGGAGGCCTCATCTATGAGGCCCCATTGACACATTTTGACCTACGTCAACGATTCCTTGTCGACGTTTTGTCTATCCATTGCCTATAAATACATGCCTATCCACCACATTTATGGAGAGTTCAAATTTCAATTGTAGTGAAGCTCTTGCATTTTTTTCATTCAAAAGTTAGAATTTTTCCCCAAGTGCCCATAGCATGAGTCATTGAGTGTATGAGTCTTTATTCAAGCATTATTGTACTTGAGCATGACAATGTGTGCGACAATAAATATGAGCTTTTTGATAAACCTTGCAGCAATTTGGATAGATTAGCTCTTTTATTTATGCATTCAATGTTTTCAATTATTTGTTAATTATTCTTAATTATTTCCCAATAATTTTCTAGTAATTGAGTTAATAGGATCATTAAGCTAGATAGATTAAATACATAAGTATGATTGCTTTGAGCGTAACACGTATTCGCTTGGTAATCCCAACAACGTTATCACTTGGTACGCCCAGTAGTGTAGCGTTTGGTTGCCCAACAGTGAATACATGGGTTCAAGACATGTACAGAAAGTGGGAATGGATACTTATGTTGGGATTAGTTAAATGATTAGTTAATTAGATATTTAGATTAGTTAATTAAACTCATTTTTATCAACATTTCGAGCACTTACTTAAGATATAAAATATAAAATGATAAAAATTAGATGCCTCTGTTACACTTAACCATACCAATGTGCATCACAAGTGTAATTGGGAGGACAACGATTAACCTTAAGTCTAGATTCACTTCCTAAAGGGCTAGTGCATTGGAAATGATAAAGTCTATGGAATTGAACTGAGTCGCACGTGAACGCTTCGTGATTCATACGGTTGGGTGTAGGGGTACCTCACTACTCATCAAAAGATAAACAAATCCATAAAAGTCCTACAAATATTGATTACGATGATAATAATTATTACGATGATGACCGTAGCTATACAGCTTACTCACATTTGCATTACAATAAAAATAAATAAGTTAATCCAACGTCAGAAAATTCTAATCCTCGAGATAATAAAGATAAAAATATTAAAGAAGAACCTAAGAGATTTGGAAAATGGAAATATATGATTAAAAGTACTTGGGACTGGTCAAATC
>MNCI01009681.1:8744-37694 GCA_015680685.1 Gnetum montanum
GAACCACGTAGACACCATAGATGCTATCAACGAGATGATAAAAAAGAACCCCTACTCACAACTATAAGCATGCTAGATATAATAGATGTCGTAAGAGTTCCAACAAGGAACCAAAAGGATAGTAGGATCAAGAGGTTATACATGAACAACATCCCACGATTTGAAGGGGGATACAACGCTGATCCGCAAAATCATTTACAAGAATTCCACGATGCATGTGCCTTGCAAAACATAGAAAATGAATGGCAAAAACTGAAGTTATTCCCAAGGACACTAGTGAAAGAAGGTGAAAGCTGGTATTGGTCCTTAGAACCGGAATCCATTCAGAGGTGGAGTATAATGTTAGAACTGTTAAATGATAAATACCAAATGTACTCTCGAGTGTCTAACCTGTGGAAGAAAATCCAAAGATGGAAGCAAGAAAATCATGAACCCTTGGATGCTGCCATGGGCTGCTATTACGCACTATTACATTGTTGCCCTGGCCATGGTTATTTGTAGTGGGATCAACTACGCCATCTCATGGATGGACTTAGGCATGAAATAAGAAGAACCCTTGGGACGTATGCCCAAGGAAGGTTATCGGAGCTTAGGTTTAATCAAATTCATATATTGCTAGAGCAAGTAGCCAAAGAAGAAGGTGAGCTACGAAAGAGAGAAAGTGTAGAAGAATACAACTGAGATCCTTCCCTCCAATAAAGGGGAGTGAGATTTTGTGAGGAGGAATAAGAGTCACCACTCGAAGAGATGGTGAATAGGAAAAATTTGCCTCTCCAAAAGTTAACAACAAAAGTATCAGAAAAGGTAGACCAAATGTAAGACTCCCTAGATAGTAGGTTTGAAACTATTCTTAAAATTGTAGAGGAGTCTAGGGAGTGAGGAAGTGACCACGACAAAAAGAAAAAGAGAGAAGTGGAAAATGCACGTAACAAGGGTAAGGGAAAAATGACCATCATAGAAGAGGTTGTAAATTTAGACATAGACAATGATGGCGGATGTGAGATATGCCAATATGAAAATCCTAAGGGATGTTGCCCAGTGATCTCACATCTATAAGAGTCTGGGATGTGCACTCAACCCACGACTAAATAAATGGCAAACACCCCAACAGATACCTTATCCCCAAGGTAACCCAAGGTAGTTCCACCAACCTTCAACATATTATCCAAGTGGAACTCCACCAACACCCGTTGAGCAACATCAACAGTGGAAATACCCACAGTCATGGGGATGCCACCTCCAAGGCAACAATACCCCTATCAGCAACCTGACCCATATGGCTACTATGTGCAGCATCCAATCTCTCCACATGACTTTGTTAGTCACATTACACCACAACATCACTACCAAGCTTGTGAGTATTATAGAACTCCTTCTCCTAGGGAAGATGCCCACAAACATACCATCCTTCAAATCCATCCGCAGCTCTCACACCAATAGCTCCATTACCATCCACTCCAGTAATGCAAGGGAAACTCCCTACTCAACTGCAGCAACACAATGCCATAAGGGCTTTAAATCCTCAACGCGCTATTGGTTCTGACAACCATATAAAGAAAAGACCTTTCTTTAGAGCCAACAGTCCAACCAAGCCCTTACAACCACAAGTGGTTGAACCTCTGAACGTCTCCCCATCAAATAAGGCTTCAGAGCTCCCTTCGAATCAAACACCGAGCTCAACGCATACGGTTATGTTAACACATGTCATTACTGACTAAATTAAGGTTGGCCACCTTCCCAAGAAATTCTCTAATCCTAGAAGCCCCTTAATCTATCTCCAAATCACTGGGAATGGGCCATGCAAAGCTCTTCTGGATTCAGGTTCTGGAGTAAACTTAATATCAAAATAAATGTACAAAGCTTGGAACCTACCTCCATTAAGGAAGAGCAATATTCGCCTAGAGCTAGCCAACCAATCCATCATTGTTCCCTTGGGACTGGTGGAGGACATTGTCACCACTGTGTGTGGGTGGTCATACCCAGCTCATTTCCAGGTGATACAAGTGAATAACGGTAAAGGGACTTTTCAATAATAATGGAAAGGGCATGGCTAAGTACTATATATGCACGTCTAGGAATCCACGATCTTTTCCTAGAAATATCTAAGGAAAACATTTTTGGAATGATTGAGAAGAAGAAGGTTCCATGCATCGCATATAGTGATACAGGGTACAATTGCATGCAGAAATCATGGGTTGTGCAAATTTTAGCATTACCTGCATGCAACCAGTGTGCACAAGAAATTAATATACAAAAGTACCTGTATGCAGCAGCCACATGACAAGAAGGCACCTAGTGGCTGATAACTAATCAAGAGAGCAACTCACTAATGTGCATGGAACTAACTGAGGCAATAACTTATGCTTATATTAAAAGCATAGATTCACTAGAGCAAGTATGTTGCTAGCTTCTAAGCCTTAACCTTGAAAACATCAACTAGGAAAAGTTGGAAATTCCTGAAAAATTCAAACAAGAGCCCTTCGAATTGAAACCATTGCCCACCGGTCTAGAATATATAACCCTCAAAAATGGAAAACCGGTAATCATCAATGCATGACTTGCTTCCAAACAAAAAGTAAGACTGCTCGAAGTAATAAAAAAGTGGTCAAAAGCCTTTGCCTGGTCATATTCTGAATTAACTGGAATAGACCCCAAGATATGCCAGCATAGGATTTACACTGACCCCTCCATGAAACCTCGAAAACAACCGCAGAGGTGATTGAACCCAAAATCGAAGCAAGTAGTAAAAGAATAAATAGAACAACTTCTTAAGGTTGGGTTCATATATCTCATTGCTGATAGCGAATGGGTTAGCCCTCTAGTGATCATGCCGAAGAAGGGAGGAAAATGGAGGGTGTGCATAGATTTTAGGCTACTGAACATGGCAACATTTAAGGATCACTTTCCATTGCCATTCATTGACCAAGTCTTAGACACCATAGCAGGGCATCGCTATTATAGTTTTCTAGATGGCTATAGTGGATACAACCAAATATGGATAGCCCCAGAAGACCAAGCTAAGACAACGTTCACCAGTCCTTGTGGAATGTTTGCATATAAACAAATGTCGTTTGACTTGTGCAATGCCCCTGCCACGTTTCAATGACTAGTTCTAAGTATATTCCAACAGTAGATAGGGAACAGAGTGGAAATCTTTATGAACAACATCTCCACCTATGTAACAAGTTTTGATCAAGCCTTGGACCGATTAGAGCAAGTACTGAAAAGATGCATAGAAACCAATTTAAGACTCAACTAGAAAAAAAGCCATTTAATGGTCCAAGAAGGCATAGTACTTGGGCATAAGGTTTCACACGTAGAAATAGAGGTAGACCTAGATAAAATTAGGGTCATCCAAGGAATCACCTGGTAATCAGAAATTGTCAAAGACATTCAATCATTCCTTAGACACACTGGCTACTATAGGAGATTCATTGAGAACTTCTCCAAGGTTGCAAAACCATTGGTAGAGCTAACAAAGAAGGACATACCATTTGAGTGGACCAGGGAATGTGAACGAGCATTCCAAACTTTGAAACAAAATGTTGTAGAAACTCCCATTCTACAAGCTCCTGACTGGTCCAAACCATTCCACATAATGACTGACGCATCCAATTATGCTTTAGGAGCCGTACTTACACAGTTAGATGACCAAACACATCCTTACTACATCCACTATGCAAGTAGAAGTATCACCGATGAAAAACTTAACTACACAACTACGGAGAAAGAATTAATGGTTGTAGTGTTTGCACTGAATAAGTTTAGGCACTATGTGTTAGGTTACAAATTGTTCATCCATACAGATCATAGTGTAATCCGATTCCTCATGAACAAGCCAACGGTTAGCCCTCGTATTATACAGTGGTTGGTAATCCTACAGGAGTTCGATTTAACAATGATCGATCAAAAGGGCACCGAGAACATAGTTGCAGATCATTTATCTTGGTTACGCTAGGACAACAAAGAGGATTAATATGTAATGTCTAATCATTTTCCTAATGAAGCCCTCTTTGTCGGTGTAGTGAATAACCAACCCATGGAGACGAACTAGTATAGTAGTATTCTCAACTATCTCCTTACTCAACAAACACTGCAGGAGCTAGACTTTAGGAAGAAACAATAATTTCTTCACAGAGCTAAGCACTTCATGGAGATCAATGGACAACTTTACAAAGTGTGTCCTGATGGCTTGGTTCGATGGTACGTGCTTGAGGTAGACCAACTGAGAGTTCTCCAAGACACTCATGAGGGCCCTTGTGGGGATCACTATGCAAGGAGACGAACGACTATTAAGATCTTGCTTGTAGGATATTACTGGCCAACATTATTTTGGGATGCCCATCAATTTGTCTAATCTTGTGAGCACTGCCAACGTGATGGGGGAATGACTGCTAGAATGGAGGGTTTGCAAAAATGGATTCAACCTTTAGAACCCTTTGACATTTGGGGAATAGACTTTATGGGGCCCATTACACCAATGTCCAATGAAAAAGCTTACATTGTAGTTACCATAGACTATCTAATGAAATGGGCTGAAGCAGCTACTATTACAGACTGCACATCATCTACAACTACACAATTTGTGCAACAATAAGTCATGAATAGGTTTGGTATGCCACGTGCACTTATCTCGAATAATCGAACACACTTTATAGGTGCAACTTTTTGAAAGCTAATGCAACACTTAGGGGTTGAACATAAATTGACTACACCTTCTCACCCCCAAGCTAATGGACAAGCTAAGGTCACCAATAGGGAGATCACTAAAATATTGACTAGGACAATTAGCAAGTATAGGTGAGACTGGAGAACTAAACTGAATGATGTTCTTTGGGCATACCGCTCCACCTAAAAACTCCCTATAGGATACTCTCCCTATGAGTTAGTGTACGGAAAGCTTCCAACGCTTCCGATTCAAACCAAGCTCCATACACTATCCATGGCTTGTGACCTCCACCTCGATCTTAATCTAGCACAAAAATAAAGGTTGGCAACTTTAAACATGCTAGATGAAAACCAATTAGCTTCCTTGTCATCAAATGAGTTGCACAAGGCATATAATAAGCAACGTCATCACTTGAAGATTCGAAAGGTTAAGTATTAACCAAGAGATAAGGTTCTCTATTGGAATCCCACACATGTGCCACAACACACAAAATTTCAAACACTGTGGAAAGGACCTTACATTATTCATACAACCTTTCCTTCAGGGGCCATGACCATATACAAACCTGAGAGCCCTAATAATAGATTATTAGTCAATGTGCAACAGACCAAACCTTTCCATGAATTTAGAATGGCCAGTGCACATAATACCTTTGAGAAGGAATGACCCTACTCACTATTTCAAATCTCCTCCTTCCAACTCAATCATGGGGAAGACGGCCACCTCTACTGATCATTTGAGGTTCTCAGTTCCTTTTTAAGTTTTTTTTTTTACACATTTTTATTTTACAAATTTCTTTAACTTTTCTTGTTTTTGTTTTACAACATCGTTTATAATTTTTCATTTCTTTATGTGATTATTTGTTTTGTTTGTTTTTGTTTTTTGTTTTTTTGTCTTTGTTGGTTGTTTTGATTTTGTTAGATTCATCACCTAATAAGTGCTCCTGATGGTGGTATGAACTGTATTCTATGGATTACTAATGTTTGGTTTTTACCTTTGAGTTATAATGTTGATACTAAGGTATGGTTCTTTTGATATAATAGGCAATGATTCCACGTCATCCATGCATCCATGAATTTCTATGGTCTCTCTTGGCTTGGAACTATACAATTCCTTTCTTTAATAATAAAACTATTAACAAATTGGTGACTGGGCATTTCTCAAACTAAGGAAGGACTCAAGGATTGAAAAGGGTGTTACTTCAAAGGGATTTGATGCATTTGTGCTAGCTATTCTCTTGGGTGCTTGGATGTTTTCTTCTTGAGTTTTCCTTACCACTCCGATGTTGCTCCATTATTGGGAAGCTGAGCCAATAAAAATAAGTCTTTGCATGGTGTGGTTCTCATGCAAAATAAAAATAAAAATGAGGATTCAAAGCACACCACTTAGACAAAATAATCATCTAGGCTACAACCACTAGTTATGGAACTAAACAAACATGGTCCCTCTAATTAAGGCCCTCTCTTGCTTCCTACTTTTCCCTTTCTCGTTTTCTCATAATGGTGGTGACTCTTTGGCAGAAGCATATTAATGCGAAGTCACTAGATATGGATTTTTTGAGGCTAGATTTGGAATGAGATCTACTTAGTCACATTAACCATAAATACATAAGGGGCTATACACAACCTTGCTCTTGGGACTCCATTCCATTCTCTTCTCCCCACCATTCTTTCCCCATTTTCCACCTCATTGTCGGTTATATCAGTAGTCTATATTTTGGTTGATGCATTATTTTCTCCTTGGTAAATCCTTGGGGTTAAGTCTTTAACTCTTGCTTCCAAATGACATTTCCAGATCCTACGGACTCTTTGAATGTGGGTTTTTCAGGGCATCAAAGGCATGAGCCTGCTTTGGGGAGGACCCACTAGCATTCCTATTTGATGCATCAATTAACTTCTTTTCCTTAAACATTCTTATAATCAACATTTGTTTTGCTCATTACCATATCTAACATCCATTTTATCAGTGTTGTCATTGTTTCTTTTTCTCCATCTTTCTTATTCCTTATCTTTTTCCATTCTATTGCTATCAGAGGATCGCTCTTAGTCATGGGGGCCCTGGTCCAATTTTTTCAATTTTTCCTAACCCCTACACCTTGGGTATTCACCAGTGTTATATCTCTAGAATCTGTATTAGCCATATCACAACTCAGCGAATGGACCTTACACCACAACAAGGTATCAACTGTATTGTGATTTACTTATCATTGCTCATATGTGACTGTGTTGTGTGTGTAGATGGCAATCATACAGCAATGGATTGGACCTCGAGGAAACACTCAGGATGGACTGGTGCTGGAATAGTTGTACAAGGAACAAGATGGATAACGTAGTTATAGATGGACAATGGAAGGCACAATCCTAGCGTCGGTAGCAACACATCTTCTTCTTCTCTCTCTCAGCTACCAAACAAGGCTGGATGTCAATTGTGTATAGTGTTCATTCTTGTAGTCATGAACACTAATATTGTCATGTATTATAATGATTGATCCGTTCACACGTCATCCCATTCACCATTAGTTTTCATTCAAGTCAATAATCCCATACATTCCTAATATTTTGTAAGGAACTCGAGGACGAGTTTTCATTCAGTCATGGGGGTATGATGAGCCATGATATCACGTACGCAATATCGCATCTGCCACCTGATATCGCAGATGCGATATTGCATCCTGCCTCATCTTCTATAAATAAGAGGTAGTGCCCTTTGTTCCACATAGTTAGACATAGACCCATAGCTAGATTCTTGTAGTTTAGTCATTTCAAAGTTAGAATTTTTTTTTGTGCCCGCAGTAGCAGTCATAGAGTGAATGGATCTTTATTCGAGAAATTTGTACCTGAGCATAATTTTGTGTACGACAATAAAGACAAACTTTATTATAAACCTTGTAGCATACAGATTAAGCTAATTAGTAATTAATGATTTTTTAATGCTTTTCTAATTAATTAATATCTCTCTCAACCTTTAACCCCCTTAGTTAAATACACTTAGTACGACTACTTCGAGCATGTGTGTAGCGCTTGGTAACCTAGTAATGATTAGCGTTTGGTAATCCTAGCAGTGTTGCATTGGTTCAAGATGTGTACAGTAAGTGGGAATGGATACTGGTGTTAGGAACATTTAGAAACTATTTAATGAATAGTTAATGTAAGTTAGTCACTTAGTTCTCTCTCCCTTTCCTTTATTAGCAGAAGACATAAAAGACAAAATAGCTATAAAAGTCATATACCTCAAGCTTACTTAACCATACAACCGTGATAATACAAGTTTGGGAAGATAATGATTGATTAACCTCGAGTGTTCCATTAAGGCGCATAAACACTTAGTCCTTGGATTTCGACCAAATCATGTGTGAAACGCTCGTATTCGTATGGTTGAGTGTAGGGGTACCTCGCCACTCATCAATTAGTGTATTTGAAATATAGATGATTTTATTTGTACAAAGCTCTTTTTTAAAATTCTATGCATTAATAACACTATTTTAGCTATAATAGTTTATATTAATTCATTTATTAATGTTGATATTACTAAATGATTTCACATAATATCTTGATAACTTAACTTTTAAAATAATGTCCTTAATGATGACAATGGATATCTTTTAAGAAAATGATTTAATTCTTCTTATGGATTATGAAATAACTTTACTAGCTTAGATATAATATATATATATATATGATGAGCATTGATTGTCTTCTACATCTAACTATATCAATCACCAATGTGTACATACAATCCAGTTGAATTCTATGGATGGGACTAGTGTGGTATCTAAATTGTTACATGTTGGTTGTAGGTTGTTGTCTTCTTACTTGGACTAGTGACAACTTTATTAAATATGGTTCAATTCAACATGAAATTATTAAGGCCTTGAGCTAAACTAATCAATAACATAGAAATTAATTATTTAATCTAATTAATAATAAAATTTAATCCCAAACTATCCTAACTAATGAATCATAAATTGGTTGCATTAATTGGGCCCTATCAATGCATGATTGGATACATTGACATGGCCCTGTCGATGTAGTGTCTATTTTTCCCTATAAATATGTGCTCACCCATCATGTTTATGACATATCTTTTGTCATAGTTGTAGCAAAGCTCTTGCAGTTTTGTCATTTGAAAGTTGGAAGATTTTTCTAAGTGCCCGCAATAGGAGTCAAAGAGTTTACGAATCTTTATTCAAGCACCATTATACTTGAGCATGGCAATGTATGCGATAATAAAGATGAGCTTTCTAATAAACCTTGCAGCACTTTGAAATAGATTAATTTTTTATTTATGCATTTAATGTTTTATGCTAATTCCATTAATGATTTAAGTAATTAAGCTAAATTAAGCTAGATTAAATAGCAATTAATTAAGCACATAAGTATGACCACTTTGAGCATATGCTTGATGCTTGGTAATCCTAGTAACACTTAATGTTTAGTAACCTAGTAGTGTTAAATGTGTTCAGGATGTGTAGGGTAAGTGGGAATGGATACTTATGTTAGGATTAGTTAGGTGTAGCTAGATAGATTAAATTAGCAATTTAGTTATTTTATTTTATTCATTATTCTTTATCCTTAGGTGACTTAAAACACAAAACTTAAAAATGATGAAAGTCATATGCCTCAGTTACACTTAACCATACCTTTGCATTTCACAAGTGTAATTGGGAAGACAACAATTGCAACAATTAGTTTCACTTCCTAGAGACTAGTGTGCTTAGAAGGATATAAGTCCATGGAATTCAACTGGATTGCATGCAAATGCTAAGTGATTCGTATGGTTGGATGTAGGGGCTACTCGTTTCTCATCATTAGTGTCACTACCAAGGACTTATAATTTGATATGTGCACTATCTAGGACTTGGTAAATATTATTTAGGATCATTGAATCAAATCCTAAGGTCATAATCATTCAAAATAATAATAATAAATACCTAATAATTAATCAAACTATACTACAAGCACACTAAGAAATTGTTTCTAAAAAATATATCTTTTGCTCACAAGCATGACAATTCTAAGTTAATAGTACCACAAGAATGCAGAGTGGTGTACACTCATCCTGATGAGTTTGTACCAATTTTACTTACATCATCCATCAAGATGAACAAATGTGGTGGTGAGACATGAAGGGGAATGTTGTATTACCACTTGATCAATCTATTCCCAAGATGCTACTCCAAACCCTTATAGGGTTGGGCATTATGAAGCTTCATGGAAAGTATGTTGTAGAAGATCATGACTTTGGGGACTACCATCCCACTAAGACACAATGCAAATGAGATTGGAAATAGGAAAAGCATTGCAAAGACATGAAGGGGAAATTGTTCACTAATCCCTTGCTCCTGTTAGATCAAAAAGATAATGAGGAACCCCTTTCTAAGGATTTTCAACATGTGGACTCTTCACCTATTAACTTTGGTGAAGGGGAGCCAAACCAAAATTCTAAATTAGTGATTAAAAATCCAAGTTTTGGTAACAATGAGCCCCATAGTCATGGGAGTTCTATGAAAGGAAGTCGAACTCAGAATTGGACAAGCATAATGACAATCACTCTAAGGATTGTGACCATGAAAAACAAAAGGGAAGTGCAAAACACCATAATGATGGTAGCCCTCCTCCTTCTTCACCCTCTTCATCTCATTTAACTTCCTCCTTTGAATCTGAGCAGAACTGCAAATGATCGGATAATAATGATAATTGTAGAGCCTACCATAAATGAAGGGATGGTAGAGGACATCACAAGAATTATCAAGATCATGATGATGAACCTTTGCTAGCCACTAGAAATATGATCAACATCAAAAAGGATGTCAAAATTCCTACCATGCATGTGAAAGATAGCTAAATCAAGAGGCTAGACATGAACAATATCCCTAGATTTGAGGGGGTATATAACTTAGATCCTCAAATGCATTTACAAGCCTTTCATGATGCCTATGCCTTACAAAATATTGAAAATGATTGGAAAAACTCAAGTTATTTCCAAAAATACTAATCAAGGAAGTAGAAAGTTGGTACTAGTCCTTGGAGCTAGAATCAATTCACAGATGGAGCATGATGCTTAAGTTGTTCAATGACAAATATTAGATGTACTCTAGAGCGTTCAATTTGAGAAGGCAAATTAAAGGCTAAAAACAAGAAACATATGAACCCTTGGATGCTACCATGGGTAGATATGATTCATTATTATATTGATGCCTTAACCATGGTTACTCTTAGCAGGAACAACTTCATCATATCATAGATGGGCTTTGCTTGGAAATACAGAGAAATCTTGGGGTCTACACACAAGGGAGACTATCAAAACTAAGAGCCCATCAGATTCAAAGGCTTATTGAGTAGGTTGTAAAAGAAGAAGATGAACTAAGAAAATGGGAAAGTGTTGAGGAGTATAACTAGGACCCTTCCATAAAAAAAAAGGAGGTCTGATTCTATGATAGTGAGGGTGAAGCACCACTTGATGAGGTGGTGCAGTGAAAAACCTTGCTAATTCAAAAATCTATATCTGAAAATTTAGCTAAGGTTGACAAAATGTAAAAATATTTGGATGAAAGATTTCAAACTACTTTAAAAATGACAGAAGAATCTAAAGAATAAGGTAGTGATTATGGCTGCAAGAGAAGGAAAGAAGCTAAACGTGCCTACCAAAGGGGTAAGGGCAATGCTATGACAGTAGAAGAGGTTGTGGAGTTAGAATCAGATAATGATGGTGGGTGTGACATCTACTAATATGAACATCCCAATGGATGTTTCCCTATTATGTCACACTTATAAGAATCTAGGGTGTGTGCTCTGAATCCTAGACTAGCATAAAGGCAAGCACCCAGAAGGTTTCCTTATCCTTAAGGCAACTCAAGGTAGTTCCACCAACAACAACAAGCTTATTATCCAAGTAGAGCTCCATCACAATCATATGAGGAGTATTAGTAGTGAAAACATCCATAACCATGGGGGATACCACCACCAAGGTAGTAGTACCCTTATAGGCAAAAAAATCCATATGGGTACTATGCTTAACAACCAATGTCTCCACATGACTCTTCTAGTCACACTTCTTTTCAACATCACCACTACCCTCTAGAGTATTACAAAACTCATTCTCCATCTACTAGAGGGAAAATCCCATATCCCCATCCTCCTCCTCATATTTTAGCACATACTCCTCCACCCATAACCCAATTACCACTTTCTCCATTCATGTAGGGTGAAATTTCCACATAGTCACAATAACGTAATGCTACCAAGGCTATTAACTTACAACTTGCTCCTTAGCCAAGTGATTCAAAACATAGATTATGTAAAATACCATTCTTCCAAACTAATAGTCCTACTAAGCCCTCATGTACTTATGCAGCTATTCATCCTATATCTCATTCATCCTCTATATTCATTCCTTTCAAGAGCCCTTCAAATCAAATGCCTCCCAAGGTCTACACATTTATGTTAACCTGCATTGTATCTGATTGGATCAAGGTTGGCAACCTTCCTAAGAAAAGAGTTGATCTTGGAAGTCCTCTCATATATTTGCAGATTGCTAGGAATGAGCCATACAAGGCTCTTCTTAACTCAAGTTCTGGGGTTAATCTGATTCCTCACAAAATGTACAATGCCTAGAACTTTCCTCCTCTCAAGAAGAGAAACATCCATTTATAATTGGTTGATCCATCTATCACTATTTCTTGGGGACTAGGAGAGGATATTGTGACCACCATTTGTGGGTGGTCTTACCCTATCGATTTCCTAGTAATCAAAGTTGACAACTACAAGGGGGATTTTCCAATCATTATGGGAAGGTTGTGGTTAAGTACTATTGATACATAAATGAACATCAAAGATCTTTTCCTAGAGATTTCCAAGGAAAATGCATTCAAAAAAATTAAGAAGAAATGATTTCCATGCATTAGGTACAGTGATACAAGGTGCAACTATGTGTAGAAACTCTAGTCTATAAAAGGAGCATCCATTTCTACATTTAGGCAATGTGAAAATGAGGTAGATATTCAAAGGTTCCTATATGTAGAAGCCACAAAGTATGAAGGAACCTAGTGGCTGATAGCTAATCTTGGCAGTAGCACACTTTGGATGGAACTTGCTGAGAGCCTGATATGTACCTATGTTGAAGGAATTGATGAACTAGAGCAAGTTCTGATGATGCCTATTAAGAAGAGTTGGAAAACCCTAAAAATTTTAAACAATATCCATTAAAGGTGAAAACTCTACCTACTAGCATGGAGTATGCATCTTTGGAAAATTGAAAGGTAGTAATCGTTGATGTTAATATTGCTCCTGAACAGAAATGGATACTATTGAGGATGGTCCAAAAATGGTCAACAGCCTTTGCTTGGTCATATCTTGAACTCATAGGGATTGATCGTAAGATATGTTAGCATCCTATCTACATTGATCTGACCATAAAGCCAAAGAGCCAGCCATAGCAACTGTTGAACCCCAAATTGAAGTAGATCATCGAAGAGGAAATTGAACAACTCCTCAAGGTAGGGTTTATTTATCCCATTGTGGATAGTGAGTGGGTTAGCCCACTTGTGATTATGCCCAAGAAAGGTGGCAAGTGGCAGGTCTGCATTAACTTTTGGCTATTGAATATGGCAACATTTAAAAATCACTTTCCATTGTCATTTGTGGATGAAGTCTTTGACACTATATCTGGGCATTGCTATTATAGCTTTCTAGATGGTTATAGTGGCTATAACCAAATCCAAATTGTGCTAGAGGATCAGGCCAAAAAAACATTCATGAGTCCCTGGGGGACTTTGCATATCAAGAGATGCTTTTTAGTCTATGTAATTCTCCTGCAACATTCCAACACTTAGTCTTGAGCATTTTTCAATGACAAATTGGTAGTGGGGTGGAAGTCTTCATGGATAAATTCTCCACCTATGGTGCCACATTTGAGCAAGCCTTAGACCACCTTCAACAAGTGCTTAAAAGATGTGTGAAGATGAATCTTTGGCTCAATTGGTAGAAAAGATATCTAATGGTCTAGGAGGACATTGTACTATAGAGTTTCTTAGGTAGGGATTATGGTGGATCCTGAAAAGATGAGGGTCATTGAAAGAATAACTAGTGAATCAAAAATCATTGGTTGAGCTTACAAAGAAAGATGCGTCATTCATTTGGATGAAGGAATGTAAAAATGCATTCCAGAGCCTCAAGCAGAACCTTATAAAGCCTCCAATTCTACAAGCACATGATTGGTCTAGACCATTTCATATAACAATATACACATTAAATTATGCTTTAGGAGTCATGTTTATGCAATTTGAGGACAAGAAACATCCATATTACATCCATTGTACAAGTCAAAGAATTATGGGTGCATGGATGAATTAGACCACAACAAAGAAAGAACAAATGGTGGTGGTGTATGTTGTAAAGAAGTTTAGGCACTATGTGCTTGAATACAAAGTGTTTGTGCATACTAATCATAGTGTGATTTGCCTCCTCATGAACAAGTCAGTGGTGAGCCCCCACATCATACAATGGTTGGTGATATTGCAAGAGTTTGATCTTACAATGGTAGATTAAAAGGAGACTAACAATGTGATCATTGATCACTTGTCTTAGTTACAATGGGATAACAAAGACAAGGAGAGTCCACTCTCTGACCAATTTCCTAATGAAATCCTCTTTACAAATGCAATAAATAAACAAGTGCCTGATGAACCAAAATGGTATGATGGAATCCTTACTTATCTTCTAACTCAAGAGATTCCATAAGATCTGGACTATAGGAAGAAAGAATAGTTTCTTCATTAGGCCAAACACTTCATGGAAATCAATAGAGACCTTTACAAGGTGTGCATTGATGGCCTGGTTCATTAGTGTGAACCTGATGCTGATCAACTGCATATTCTCCAGGATGCTTATGAGGATCCTTGTGGGGGCCACTATGCTAGGAGACACATGGCCATTAGGATCTTGATGGCAAGGTATTATTGGCCAACCATCTTCAAGGACATCCACCTATTTATCCACTCATGTGAACGTTATCAACGAGATGATGGGATGACTGCTCGAATGGAGGGATCTCAATAGTGAATTCAACCACTGGAACTCTTCAACATCTGGGGTATTAACTTCATGGATCTCATCACACCCATGTCAAATGGAAAGGCATACATAATCATTGTTGATTGTACATCATCTATTACAGCATAATTTGTACAAAAAAAATGTTGTAATGAGGTTTGGGGTGCCACATGCACTGATTTCTAATAAAGGAACCCATTTTACAAGCACTACCTTTCGCAAGCTTATGCAATGGTTGGGGGTTGAACATAAACTTCAACACCCTACCACCCCCAAGCCAATGGTTAAGCAAAAGTTACCAATAGGGAGATCACAAAGATCATGATGAGAATTGTTAGCAAATATAGGAGAGACTGGAGTACAAAACTAAACGATGCCCTCTAGGCATACCACTCAACATGGAAACTTCCTATAGGCTACTCTCCCTATGAGTTGGTGTAAGAAAAATTACCAAGTCTACCTATCTAATTTGAGTTCCATACACTTTCAACAACCTATGAATTAAACCTTAACCTTAGCCTAGCACAGAAAGAAAGATTAATCAACCTGAATGTGCTAGATGAAAATCGATTGGTAGCCTTATCCTTGAATGAAATGCACAAGGCATTCAACAAAAAGTTCCATGACATTAGAATATGGAAAGGAAAATTTTAACCTAGAGACAAGTTTCTCTACTAGAACCCCACACACGTAGCTCAAAAGATAAAATTCCAAACATTGTGGAAGGGGCCTTATATTATTTCCAAAACCTTTCCTTCTGGGGCCATGTTAATCTACAAACTTAAGAGCCTAAACAAAAAGCAGCTAGTCAAAATGTAATAAGTAAAACCTTTACATGAACCTAAGCAAGCTAGTGCAACAAAGGCCTCATTGGATGCACAACCACGCTCAATTTTTCAGATCTCCTCCTTATAATTTAGTCATGGGGGAGATGGCCATCTATGCTAACCATTATAGTAGCTCCTTAGTTTTTCATCTTTTTGTTTTTTATGTTTTTATTTTACACTTTTTTATTTTTACAACTTTTTATTTTATGCCTTCTTTATCTTACACATTTTTGTTTTTACTTTATTAAATTTTCCAATTTTTGTTTTACAACATTGTTGGTACATTTTATCTTTCTTGAATATTTTACAATTTCTTGTATATTTTATTCTATTTTGGTGTGATTGTCTCATGATTTTTTCTAATAAATTACCTTTTTGTTAAAGGGACACAATGATGTTGTAGTTGTTTGCTAATGGTGGTTTATACTTAACATTTTTGATTGCTAATGTCTAATTTCTATTTTTGAATTTTGATTACTAATAACTAAGACAAAGTTTCTTTTTCATGGAACAAGCAGTGAGTACACGTCATTCACCCATCCACAAACTCTATGGTTTTCCTTATTTTGGAAACATGAGGTTCCTTTTCATTAGTAAAACCTTAACAAACTTTTACCCCTGGTAGTTTCCAGACTTGAAAAGGATTCAAAGGTTTGAAAAGGGTGTGACTTCAAAGGGATTCAAAGTTCTCTATACCTTCTACCATCTTGAGTGCAAGTGTGTTTTTCATGGATCTCTTAATGTTTTATGTTGACCAGTAATAGGAAGTTGAATAAGTCTTTGCATAGTGTGGTTCCCATCTAAAAATCCATTAAAAAAACAAAACAAATTATGGGAATTCAAAGCACACTCCTTAGACACAATAAACAAGCTATGAGCACTAGTTATGGAACTAAAAAAACATGTTACCCATGCTTGAAAGTCCCGCTAACTAAGGCCATTTCCTCACTTCTTGCTTCACTTTTGTTCTTTAAAAGGAATGATGTTTGATCTGTGGGAGCATTCTTATTTCTCAAGAAGATGGATTGGTCTTAGAGTGGCAATGCGACGTCATTGAACGTGGTTGGTTTTGGTCTAGACTAAGGATGGGCTCTATCAAGTTATTTAACCATGAATTCTACAAGGGACTTCATGTGACCAAGATCAAGAACTCCATTCCCCTCTCTCTATCATCCATTAATGCTCTCATAACTCACCACACTACTGGTTGTCCATGTTTTTGCCCAATGTCTTAGTTTGATTTGTTGAAATTCTTAAATAGATTCTTCAAGTTTGGTCCTTAACTTTTTGTAACCATTAATCAACTTATGCAAGTGCAAAAAGGGCATGTAACACTATTGGGAGGATCCACTTGCATATCTGGTGGTTTGGTTAGTTAAGTTCCTTACCCTTAGATGTTGTTTCAATAAACTCTTTTGTGTGCTCCATTGTGCATCCAAATGTGTGCTCCTTAAGGCATTTTTCTTCATAAAATCTCATTCTTTAGTTATTTCTTAATTTTTCGAACTTCAAAACCATCTTTTAATATTTTCATCATGTTCATGGCTTTTTAGACTTCCATTTGACCCTCATTTCACATGAAAACTCCTTGTTTTTTATTAGTTTTGACAAAGTCAATGATGATCAATAGATGCGTAAACTAGGCCCAGTCGACATGGCCAGCCTTGTCAACTAGGCCTCATTGAAGCAGCAAAAAATTCTATAAATACCACCCAACATTTTTAAATTTTTTTCATTTGCTTCAAAATGGGAGGGAGGTTTTTGTAATTTTTTAGAGCCTAAAATCTTCTAGAGCCCATAACTTTCACATTATTTGTCCAAATCACTCCATTCTTTGATCCTATAGCTACCGAAGGTAAGTTCTTAATCATGGGGGTCATAAACCTTAAGGTTTATGACAAAAAGTTTTCAAAATTTTTCTAACTCCCCTAAAGGGTTAATAACTAGAATAATATTAAACCATCAATTTTTGAGAGTTTAACCCTTCCAACAAACTCTGGTAAACCTAAAATTAATTATTAATATTAAAATAAGAATAAAATAATAATTGAAATGATCAAATCGATCATGATCACAACTTAGTTAGATGTAGCATTTCTAAAGAGATATGGTATCTCAATTATTTCAAGTTACACATTAAATGCTAACCCTTGGTCACGTTGTGATTATAGATGGCACCAAGATTGAAATGGCCATAGGAAGAAGGACCATTCCAACAAAAGGATAAATGACCTAGAGTTGGAAGGGAGCAACAAGAACAAGCCCAAGAGTGGGTAGTAGAAACTCATGCAACGGAACCTCTTCAGGAGGAGCCTAAAGTGGAATTTTTTTGATAAATTCCTTAAGAAGAGGTTACAACTAAACAATCTCATGGAGGAGAGGCACCAGGGCCTATACCAAGACTTAAGGTCACATTGACACAAGCCTACCTTGATATGATCAAGCCTTATGATGTTCAATGCTTAGTTCTCCAAGAATTAAACTTTGGTCCATTCTTAGAACATGCTTCACCAAAAGTTAAAACACAATTGCAAAACTCTCCCATGATGCCAATCATCACTACCAGTGGGAAGTGGTACATGGGAGAGACATATCTCTTCTAGAACAATAGAAAGGCAAGAGCCATTATGAGAATTAAGGACATTCAGGTGTCCTACTCAGCAGAAGCTATTATGCAAGCTCTTAGTCTACCTAATTCTAGAATCCATTTGGTAGAGATCTCCATGTAAGCAGACCTAAAGGAAAAAATGGAGTGGACCCAATAGTGTTATGGGGTTGACCACAAGGATTTTGACTTGTGCACATTGGTGGAGGGCATATACTTCAAGATAGTGGCTTATCACCTCAATCCAACAGTGAGGCCTAGTAAGGTGACTACTTTCTCCATCCATGCATGTGTTACTTTAAGTGAAAAATTCCCTATAAACCTTTCATAGCTAATCAATTTGGAGATAGAAAAGTGCTTCAAGGAAAATGAATGTGGAAGGAAAATCCTACCCTTTCCATGTCTTATTAGAAAACTTTGTAAAAGGGTAGGGGTAGTCTACTATGAAAATGACATAATGGAGCATACTTCCATTGCCTCTTGATCTAAAATGATGAAAGAAAAGACCCCCACTATATCCAAGGAAGAGAAGCAACAACTGCCACCTCCACCATCCACTTAGGAAATAACACTGGAGGCCTACAATGCCATTGAGCATCTACATGAAATATAAAAGCAAATCTTGCATGAGTGGGAGCAATAAGCAGGAACAAGTGGTGGGAATCCATCTACGTGTTGTCTTGCAATGAGTCACCTCAATAAAGTGGCTTGAACAATCAGTCAAATAAAGGAAGGTGGGCCAATATTCTTAGCCCAAACAATACAACTACCTGCAAGGTCGAATCTTAGTGCTCGAGAGGCAACAATGTCTTTTTCACAACAACAACAATTCCTAGAAATCTCTAGGAATGCTACTACCTTTTCAGTGCACTTAAAGAAGGGTGCAGAGATAAGTGTCTTGGTGATGAAACACCAAGGATAGAAGATAGCAACAAAGGTGGTTGTTGATCAAATCACCAAAGCACTAAACACACTTGCGCCATCTATACCATAGAAATTGTTAGTGGTAGATTGAGTGTAACCCAACATGAAGAGTTATTGGATCAACTAGTGGGAATCGGGCAACTAATTCTAGATATCTTTGATTTTCTAGATACCATCACCACAACCCAGTCAGAGTGATCCAAAGGGTAAATGCCTCATTTTGGAAGGGAAAATTGAAACTACTCAAACACAAAACCAACACCTGGCTATAGAGATTACTGAATTAAGAGCCTACCTTTCTGATTCTACACTTCTCAATCTTGCATGATAAGAGATGAAGCTTTTCAATAGCGTTAAGAAAAATTTAAACAAGTTGAGGCAAGGATGGTAATGGTGATCTTTGGCTAGTCTGTGGTTAAGGCTAAGACATATTCAATTTAGAAGAACTTAGTCTCGACACACCTAGAGAATGAGATGTCAACCGTAGAGAATCATCACCTATGGAATGTTGATGTGTAGAAACAGTAGATGCAGGAATTCATCTATCAATAGTAGGAATAACTAGCTAGGATAAGCATTAAACTAAGGAGATTGATAGCCAAAAATAGAAATCTCTCTATGGAGGAAGTCTATGCCTTATGCCAAAAATCTATGATTGAGATTGCCACTTGGAAGAATGAGGCTCTTAAATTTGAGAGAGTCAAGAATCACTACAAAGATCAAGTTGGCCTATAAAAAAAAGTTAATAAAAAACACATCCAGATGACTAAGGCAAAAATTAGTGAGATCCTCTAATAACTCCAACAATAAAAAGAGGTATGGAAACCTATCATTGATGGCATATATGCCTATAACAAAGTGGAGATCCGCACAAAGGACTTACAAATTGAAGAAATGATAGAATACATTATGCTTGTCAATCTTTAATGTGCAAACTTGGTAATGCTTACTACTGGAAAATAGTAGTCAAAGTTAGAGAAATAGGTGGCTAGCTCCTACTTGATGTACAAGGCATAGTTTAAGCACCACAAGGAGACCAAGAAAAAGCTTGAGACTACAAACGCTAAACTCAAAGGTCTCAGGGTAAGACTTACTAATCAAAGATCAACTGCTAAAAACTTGACAAGAAGAATGAATGATTATCAGAAACTATAGAATGTAATTAGGGAATTCAATAACAAATGAAAATGATTTGCTGCCTAGTTCATCAATGTCAAGGAGCTATTCCCAATAATGCCTTGTCCTTGGGATGTGCCCATTCCAACCCACATAGATAAAGTTTCATGGACCATCCATCATCCCAGGAGTAAGGAGAAAAAGATGAAAGCATTATTAGATGCTTTTCATCTTCCACTAAAAGTTGCAGCCACAGTAGGACAACCATAACAACCTCAACCACCATGTGTGCTTGAAGTAGAAGAAGGTCCTTCAGAACCTTAGGAGCCTCAACCACCTAGTACCATTTAATCTTCTTCATCATTTTCATGTCATCGAAGGGATTATGATTTTCAATTTTGTCCTAGTGTTCAATTTTGTAGTCTTGAACACCATAAAATTTTGTAATGGTTGTATATTCGTACACTCAGGCACTTAGTGTTTATTTGTGTTTGTCGTATGTCTATCACCAATCATAGTTTCATACCTTTCCAAATTTATAAAGAACTCAAAAATGAGATTTCATTAGTCATGGGGGTATGATGAATCATAAATTAGTTGTATCAACTAGACCCCGTTGACTAGGCCCTATCGACTAGGCCTCGTCAATGCATGATTTGATGCATTGATGTGGCCTTGTTGACATAATGTCTATTTTTTCCTATAAATATGTGCTCACCTGCTATGTTTATGATATATATTTTATCATAGTTGTAAATAAGCTCTTGCATTTTTTTCATTTGAAAGTTAGAATATTTTTCATTTTATTCGAGCACTGTTGTACCTAAGCGTGGTAGTGTGTGCAACAATAAAGCATGCTTTCTGATAAACCTTATAGCACTTTGAAATAGATCAATTAATTATTTATGCATTTAATGTTTTATGCAATTTCCTTTGATGCTTTAAGTAATTAAGATAAACTAAGCTAGATTAAACATAAATTAATCAAGCACATAAGTACAACCACTTTGAGCATACACTTGGCGCTTGGTAATCATAGTAATGCTTAACGTTTGGTAACCCAGTAGCAGTAGCACTAAATATGTACAAGATATGTACAACAAGTGGGAATAGATACTTATGTTAGGATTAGATAGGTGTAGCTAGTTAGATTAAATTAGTACTTTAATTATTTTATTTTATTCATTATTCTTTATCCTTAGGTGACTTAAAACACAAAACATAAAAATGATAAAAATCATATGCCTTAATTACATTTAACCAAACCTTTGCATTTCACAAGTGTAATAGGAAAAACAATGATTACAATAGTTAGTTTCACTTTCTAGAGACTAGTGTGCTTTGAAGGTGATAAGTCCATGGAATTTGACTGAATCACGTGTGAATGCTTAGTGATTCATATGGTTATGTGTAGGGTCTACTTGTCGCTCATCACTAACGATGATGAATGTCCATTCCTAGCTTGTTGTTGAAGAATCTAAAGGGCCTTGGGTCTAGATCTAAGCTTAAAGGAAATAAGAACTTTGTTAGAACAAGCACACTCTTGTGAAACTCTCTTACTTCTATATCTCTTCTATATTCTTTCTATCTCATAAATGAATATGTGCTGCTATAATTATATAGGCCTTAATCTCCCAAGAATAGATTTGGAGAGATAAGCATGAATCTTAGAAATCATGGAGATGATCTTTATCATCTTATTTAAGGATCTTCTTAATATAGGGCAAACTAAACATGGAATTGGATAAGAATTACATGAATAGGATTTCATCTTATTTCATATAGATTTATAGATGAGATCTATCTAATTCTATTGTGGAACATCTACTCATCATATTCCACAAACCTTGTTATTGAAACCCTGATACAAGATACTAGGTCTGATGGGTCTCGATATTGGACCTGTGTTAACTAGGCTGCACTGATGGGGCCCCGTCAACGCAGCCGTGTTTATGTGGCCCTATCAATGCATTTCTCCATGCATCGATGTGGCCCTGTTTATGTAGAGTCTGTCTCTGGTTATAAATAAATGCACACCCGCCACACAGGATCATCTTTCTAGTAGCTGTAGATAAGCCATTGCAGTTTGTTTCCATAGGAGTTAGACTATTTTCCCAAGTGCATGCTTACAGTGTGATGGTTGTAATTGTATGGCACCTTTATTCGAGTGTGACGTACTTGGATGTGCACATGACTGAAAATAAAGATCGAGATTACTTCATCATTGCAACATTCACTTAGTTTTAATTTTTTAATTGTTATTGTTAATTATTATTGTTAATTATTATTTTCTTAGTTAATATTTCTTCACCATCATTTACTATTCCTGTTGTTAAATGCAGAATGAGTACGGCTTAATCACGAGCATTTAAGTGTGACTACTTGGTAACCCAGTACCGTACCTAGGATCTACGCTTGGTAATCCCAATAGTAGTCATCCATGAGGTCCAAGATGTATATAGATGATTAAGGAACCAATGCTCATCGCACTTAGGCTAGCTTAGAATTCATTTCCTATTGCTTATTAGTTTAATCAAGATTATTTTCCATTATCTCTAGGAGTAGCACTAGTTTAGGATCACATCATATGCCTCACTCTGGACTAAACTATACGTGACAAAGCAAATAGTAGTCCAGGTAGGAAGACAGCGAATTACAATCAACGTGTAACTATTCAGATACCACAACTAGCTCGTCTATGAAGTTCGACCAGACCATGGGTGAACGCTCGTATTCGTATGGTTGAGTGTAGGGGTACCTCGCCACTCATCATTGGTCCCATTGCCAGAGATGGTGCTAGTTATTTAGATTAGTTATATCATACAAGATCGTTGTAACAAGTATTAACAATATATCCTTTACAAACAAATTAAATTAAATGACATAAAGGCATCATGGAATGACATTGATAATGGATGGCAAAAACTTAAGCTCTTTCCTCTAACACTTGTTGGCCAAGAAAAATTATGGTATAGGTCATTAGAACCAAACTCAATTCAACGTTGGCTAACAATGGTAGAACTCTTTAATGAAAGATATCAAACCTATGCGAGAGTGTCAGCCTTGAGGAGACAAATCCAAGAATGGAAACAAGCGCGACATGAACCCTTGGACATGGCCTTAGAAAGATATTATGCATTGTTAAACAACTGCCTAGGCCATGGGTTCTCCGAGGAAAGGCTAATGTACCATATCATAGATGGGCTCCATAATGAAACAAGGGAGATCTAGGGATGTATGCCCGAGGTAAACTATATGAGCTACAAACCCATCAATTCCAAGAGCTTATTAAGTGGGTAGCAAAAGAAGAAGGAGAAATAGCCAAATCGGAGAATGTTGAAAGTTCTCAACAGGACCAAAATCTCAACTTAACAAGGGTCCATGATCATGAAGAGGAGAAATCAACTCACTTCAAGGAGGTGGAATCATCTTTGCCAATCCTACAATCACTAGATGAAATTGAGGCAAATATCAATAAGATGACAGATTGGGTATATGAAAGATGTGGAGAATATGCCAACATTATTAGAGGAAGACTATGCCAAATCAAGAAATAGGATAGGACACCACGCGACAATCGAAACAAAGGGTAGAAGATAATAAGAATAAGAACTTAACTACCAATTTCGCATATCAATGTAACGTCTATTTGTACGATCACCCCAAAGTCCAATGTCCAGTTTTGTCACATTTACATGAGCATTGGGGAGGAATGTTACATCCAGATTTCGTACAGAAATATCGGGTTCAACCACAGTGGCAAAAACCTCAGTCATGGGGGAGGCCACCGCCAACTAGACCATACCCTTCGTATGTCCCAACGCCAAATTCTTATTATGTTCAACACCCTTTTTCTCCAATGGGATCAGCATCCTCTACCTCACCTCATCATTATCATTCTCCCGAGTACTATCCACCCATGTCCTCTTCAATAGAATCACCACCTCATGTGCCTTACACTTCTCCTCAACCTCAATATTCTCATACTTCACCCTCTTCTACATCGCCATCAGTTATGCTAGAAGGCTTTGCACCATAGCACCAACCCATGAACGTTACTTATGCTGCTACTATCAATAGTAGTGGGAACCCTCCACAAAATCGAAAGCATCCTTTCTTTAGACAGGACTATAGAAAGAGATAACACAGTTCCAAAACCACTACATCTTCCAACTTAGCACAAATTCAACGTTGTGATGCATCGACCTCCTCAAACTCAATGCCTTTTGTTACTCTATCTGGGCCACCAATCAACAACAACCGTGGGGCCCAATGAATATTGCCACATGGGGAGACATGTTGATCCTTGCATACCATCTTACGATCGCAAGTACCATAGTGGGTCAAATCCTTATAAATTAACCACATCTTATAACTTTCCCCACTATGTCAACTGTACTCAAGTGTGTGAACCCCAATGGGGTAAGTATGACCAGGTCCCAATATTTCCAACATGCAAGGATCCCCACCTTCCATTTATTAATTCTAGCCATGCTCAACCATTTAGCTATGGGGGGTATCCTCCATTCTAACACAAAATTAATAAATATTTTTCTATTTCTTTAATTTTTCAACTTTTTTTCCATTTTTTCACCTTTTAATTTATTGTTTTATCTTTTTATATTTTATGAGTAATCTCATCTACGAATAAAACACTCAATGTGGCTAGTTGGTTGAGGTGTTGTTTTATGCTATTAAGTATAAGGTGATTAATTATTTGGATAGCGAACCCACCACATCCACCCAACCATTCTATTAATAAGAGGTTCTACTCTAGGTACAATGATATTCTTGTCATCATGAAACTTAAAAGTAATTTTGTGCTCATTATGCCCAGGGTGAAAAATGAGGGACTAAGAGGGAATGACCAGGGTGTGACATCAAGGGAACTTGTGAATTCTCTTTGGTGACATCTGTAGGTGCTATCATGCAGCTTGGTTGTACTAAGATCCTTGTAGATCTAACGAAAAATGGGAGTAAGAGTAATCAAAAGGCACTCAATCAAGGAAACTCAATGTTATTCTAGGGGGTCCCACTGGAAAGACATGCACACATGCCTGAAGGTAGGTGGCTTCTCTAGATTAAACATTCAAAAAATGAAAGAAGTGTGTGCCAAAGTGGCCACACAAAGAAAAAAAAAGAGAAAATAAAAAAAAAAGAGCAAGAAGAGTGTGCCAAAGCGGCCACATAGAAAAAAAAAAGAAGAAGAAGAAAAAGAAAAGATCAAGATCAAAGTGCCGCAAAGCAATTCTGAATCACTCCTCCCTTGAACAAAATGCCAAGTGATCGTACACCTTGTTATCATGGTGCTCTTCTTATTGTCTATCATTGGGAAAAAATAATGCAATGTCACTGATCAGAGGAATAGACTTGGTCTTGATTTTTGAGTGACAAGTTAATGACACATTAATCATGCCTTACATTGAGAATTCATTATGCCCTGAATCAGTTACCTCATGTCCCAATCTTTGCAATCCCTCCTACAATTTGTGTCATCTCGCTATTCATGTAATTGTGACTTGTGTCTTGTATAGCTTTGAATTCATATCTCATCACGGTGGTATTAACATGTGTGTGTTTTGTTGCATCAGCATAGATTACATGTAACCCTTCTAGTCCCTACGAACATTTTAAGGTGTGGTTATGCAAGGGCATTATAAGTTGGAACCTGCTTTGGGGAGGACCCACTTGCGTGACTTTTGTAATTTGTACTTGTTGCACACCACCACATCATCTTATACCCTCTAAGTACTTCATTGTCAAATTATTCTTTCCTTTGTCATCATTTTATCAAACGTTCCTCAAAACTAGGTCCTTTTATGTGTCACCTAAACAAACTAGGTCTGACATTAAACTTTTAGGGTAACTTCCTCAAAAAAAATTTCTAACTCTAAAATCACACTAAGCAAAGAATTCAACATTTATTAAAGGCAATGAGTAAGGTATGAAATCATTGAACTTTTTTCAATAACCTTACTAACAATTGATATTTGTGTGATTATAGATGGACCCTAAAGGAAGACAACAAGGAGGACCTTCTCAAGGTGCAACCGAACAACCTGGGGGAGGCAGAGGCTAAGGACCTCATGCAAAACATGCAAAGAAGAAGGCACAATCATTCAATATCGATCATGGAACTCCTGTTACTACATAATCTATCCAAGCAAACAGAGGAGAGGTTAGGGCCCGAGCCTATGAAGAGGAACGACGACTATTTGCAGCATGGCATCTCAAGGCCAAACAAGCGTTTCGGCAGCTGTCATGTCCATGGAAAGTGCCAACTTCATCAAACATTGGAACATCAGTATGGATGGCTCATAATCCATGGATAGAAGAAAGAAATGTCAGGCACTTCTTCAATGGTATCAATCTCAGAAGCCTAGCGCGTAGAACAAAGGAAAGGCCCCTTTGGAGGAGCCACCACTACCAAGAACCCCATGAGTTCCACAAGTTCTATCTTTTGTGTCTGTGTCCAAATTTTGTTTAATTCTCCACTGCAGCATGAATAAATTCCTAGTTAGTCAATAATCCCATATGTCGAAGGGTTCTAAAGGTGAATCCATTATTGTGGACCATCCATTCTAGCAATCTTTTCCCCATTGCATTGGCTGCACTCACAAGATTGGACAAAATGATGGGCATCCCAAAATAATGTAGGCCAATAATATCCTGCAAGCAAGATTTTAATGGTTGTTCATCTCCCAGCGTAATGGCGCCCACAAGGACCCTCATGAGCATCTTAGAGAACTCATAATTAATCTATATTGGGAACACACCATTGGACCAAGCCATTGGAACACACCTTATAAAGGTGTCCATTGATTTCCATGAAATGTTTGACTCAATGGAGAAACTATTATTTCTTTCTAACATCTAGCCCTTATGATGGTTCTTGTGTGAGAAGATAAGTAAGAATGCTACTATACCAATTTATATATGTGGGTGATTGATTGTTTATTACACCTGCAAAGAGGAGTTCATCAAGGAAGTGATCGAAAATTGGGTATTCATCCTCTTTGTTGTCCCATCACAACTAAGATAAATGATCGGCAATAACATTCTCAATGCCTTTACGATCTACCATTGTGAGATTGAATTCTTGTAAGATCACAAGACATCATATGATGCAAGGGCTCACCGTTGGCTTATTCATAAGGAACCAAATTGCACTATGATCTGTGTATACAAATACCTTATAGCCTAATACATAGTGCCTAAATTTCTCTAGTGCAAACACCATGGCCATTAACTCTTTTTCTTTTGAGGTATAGTTGAGTTGTGCACCAATAATGCTTCGACTTGCATAGTGAATGTAATAGAGATGTTTTTGATCATCTAACTGTATAAGTACGGCTTCTAAAGCAAAATTGGATGTGTCAGTCTTTATATGGAATGGTCTGGATCAGTCAAGAGCTTGTAAAATGGGTGTTTCTACGAGCTTCTACTTCAAGGTTTGGAAAGCTAATTCACATTCCTTGGTCCATTCAAAGGGTACGTCTTTTTTCATTAATTCTACCAACGATTTTGCAATTTTCAAAAAGTTCTCAATGAAACATCTATAATAGCCAATATGTCCAACGAACGATTGGACATCTTTTACAGTTTCAAGTTGACGAGTGATTCCTTGGATGAATATAATTTTTTTAGGATCTACCTCTATTCATGTTTGTAAAATTTTATGCCCTAATACAATGCCCTCTTAGACCATTAAGTGGCTTTTCTACCAATTGAGCCTTAGGTTGATTTTAACACATAATTTCAACACTTGCTCTAATCGGTCTAATGCTTGTTCAAAGTCTGCTCCATAGGTGGAGAAATTGTCCATAAAACCTCCACACCATTCCCTATTTGCTGTTGAAATATACTGAGAACCAAATGTTGAAATGTTGTTGGAGCATTGCACAAGCCAAACGACATCTACCTATATGCAAATGTCCCCCAAGGACTTGTGAATATAGTTTTGGCTTTGTCTTCTAGTTCTATTTGGATTTGATTGTACCCATTGTAACCATCTAGAAAACTATAATAACAATTCCCTGCAATGGTATCTAAGACTTGGTCAATGAATGGCAATGGGAAATGATCTTTAAATGTTACCATGTTTAATAGCCTAAATTCTATACACACCCTCCATTTACCACCCTTTTTAGGAACAATGACTAATGGACTAACCCATTCACTGTCAGCAATGGGGTAGATGAACTCGGCCTTCAGAAGTTATTCAATTTCTTCCTTAACTACTTGCTTAAGCTTTGGGTTTAGTCATCTTTGCAGTTGTCGTCAAGGCTTCATAGAGGAGTCAGTGTAAATTCTATGTTGGCATATCCTAGGATCTATTCTAGTTAATTCAAGATATAACCAAGCAAAGGATTTTGACCATTTGTTTATCATCTTTAGCAATCTTTCTTTTTTTTTGAGGAGTGAGTTTAGCATTAATGATTGCCAATTTTTCATTTTTGAGAAATGCATACTCCATACCAGTGGGCAATGGTTTTAATTCAAGGGGCTCTTACTTGAACTTGTTAGGGATTTCCAACTTCCCCCAATAGATATTTTTTATGTCGGTACTTGGAAGTTGGCAATGGACTTGCTCTAATGCATCTATGCTATCGATATAGGCACAAGTCAAGCTCTCAGTTGGTTCCATGGATAAAGTTGAATTGCTCTCTAGGTTAGCTGTCAACCACTAGGTGCCTTCCTATCTTGTGGCTATTGCATACTGTTGGCACATTTGGCCACTCCATGGAACAGTTGAAATAT
>MNCI01009684.1:0-10266 GCA_015680685.1 Gnetum montanum
ATTGAGTGGGGTCTCTACATTCAACTCTTAGGGTTGTGACCTCTTTCATGTAATCTCAAAATTTCATTCTCTACATGCTCTGCCCTTGTCTCTACCATGACCAGTTTACCTTTGGTAGCAATGAGTTCAAATTGTACTGCAGTGATGTCACTTAGGAAGTTCAAAATTTTTGTCATCACTTACCTAATCTATAGCAGTTAATTAAGCACATATTCATGATTAGCAATAGTCATTGAGATTCCTGTTAACATTTGAGCATCTCTGCCTCTAGTTAGGTTTATCGATGGTACAACAGGTACATTGAAAGATTCTTTAATGTGATCAGTGATCACTTCTGCTACTCCTACTACATCTTGGTGCTGCATTACCACAATTATGTCTCCCTCTCTAGTCTCTAGCACCACTTGGAATGATGTAGCATTCAAAAATATATATTGTGGCCATTGGGCCTTTTCTCCTAATTATAGTAAAATTTTTCCATTTGTTGGATCTATTGAAATTTTGGGTTGGATGGCACTATCAATAAATCTATAAAGATTTTCCTCCTCCCTTATTCCATAACTAATAGTCTCTGTAATTTATTATAGATGACTCATTGATGGTTTATAATCTTGCAGTGATGGTGGTGGGAATTTCTATTGTTGTTGTTCTTATTGTTGCTACTGTTACTACTGCTATTGTTGTTGCTCTTCATCATTATCCTTCCTAGGAGGTGCTGGTTTGAGAAATCCAACATATGAAGCATTCTGTGCTCTCCTACAAACATCATTAGTGTATCCTAGGATTCTAGATTGCTTGCATAACTTCTTGATAAGGAAAGGAAATGGAAGTGTTTTCTTTCCCACCTTCCTTTCTTCTAATCACCTTTGGATTTCCATAAAGTAGACTTGTGCAAGGTTGGCATTGTATTTTCCCATAAGGATCACACTTCCTCTAGTCATAGAAGTAGATATTTTATTTAATCCCTTTATTGGGAAAAATTAGTAGGTATCAATTTTGAAGTAGATTCTTTCCTCCAAAGTTAATTTGTTATACCAATTATCCTCTTTTCTATATGCCCAGTTTAGCCATAGCTTCATGGTTTCAGAAACTGATTTGATAGATAATTGTACTACCTTTGCTTCTTCATTAGGTATGTCAAGTGCCTCAGCTATCATNAAGATACCATTTTCCACTTTTAGAGAGGATGGATCATAATGGTAATGCTTTAAGTTGTGTCTTTATCACTTCTGAGGTAAACTCTACAAATGGGTCAAAGTTCATCTCTACAATTACTATGGTCAAGATGGAATTTTCTTAGATGGCTTGAAGGCATTCTTGTGACAACATGAGATGTTGTCCTTCCACTTGTTGTTCCTGTACCTCTCCTTGGACTAAATATTTAGTAGTAGGGGTTTCTTGATGGATACTGAATAATTGGACTTCTTTCTCCACATGTTCTAGGTCTTGTCCTCTAGTTCAGCCTCTTCCTTAGCCTTCTGGACTATTACTTGTAGCTTGTGGTCCTCCTTGTGCTCCTCTCTTCCGGGTCATCTTCAATCATTAGGGATTTGGAATTACTAAGGTATTCATATATATTCTTAATAGTTCCAAACATTACTCATTCCCTTAGTTACATTAAGTTCTTAGTTTATGACTATAGGATTAGATAAATTTCCAAAAAGTTACCTCATAAGTATTAATTTCCTTATAACCCTTCACAATTATCTATTTTTGTCCTTCTGTATGACTCATAATAATGGTTATGATTTCTTAAGAGCATTATTTAAGTATTCTTGCATTAGTATGATTGATTTTTATTAAAAATTTTTAAGTTTCACTTCATACGTATCCCTAAAATACCTTTTGGGCATTAGCAAATTTTGAAAACTTGGTGCAAATGTTTTCCTTGCTAGCACACCACCAAAACCTCACCACCCCCAAATGACTAAGATGAGCACTATGAGATCAAATAGATTAAAAAATCATGAAAATAGAACCATTAATGTATAAGATAATGCTTGGGAATGCTAGGAGGTCATAGCTCAATAAGGAGAAGAAAATTTGAAAAATTTTCCTTAGCTCAAATGAAAAATGATGAAAAAATAACTAAGTATCCATCTATATATATTTTTTATGTCATCCAATATTAGGGATCTAACATTTGGGATTCAATATCGAAGCCCAAAAATTTTCATTTTTCATGAAGTTCTAAGGATAAAAAATGATTCTTTTGAATGCTTGGAAGACTTAAAGATTGCTTAGAGGGTCTAGATGGATATATGCATATTTTTCAGAAATTTGTTATTGGAAGTTCATAAAGAAGGAATCTTATGCTACAAAATTTCATAAGATGGATAAGAAGGGGAATAAATCCTTGTTGTGAGAATGAAGAGAGTAAATGATATGGGAAGTGTTCACATTTGTTATGCTATAAGGTTCAAGATCATGTGAAATCACTTAGTAGGTATAAGATATAAGAGTTATAAAAGTGGGTCATCCCCAAAGAAAGCTCTAGCCCTTAATACCCTTGTATAACCATGCCTAAAAGTGTCTTTAGGTACTTAAGGAGTTGAATGTAATGCATACCTATTTAGAAAACACACATGTTAGTATCGCCAAATTAGAAAAATAATGATATGTTACATAAAACCACAAGTTTCTAATTAGTAAAATAGTGAGATGAGATGGAATTAGAAGGGATGATAGAAATTTGAACATGATGTGTCTTACAATAAGAATAATGAATTCTTGTGTTGTATTAGTGGTTAAAGTAATTGCTAGCCTTTCTAACCAAGATTCAAACCAAGTCAAAAACACATTTCAATGACATTGCATCGTTTCATCTCTTGGAATTACAACTCTAAGACTATCAAAGTTGTAAGGAGTATCATGAGTTGGTGTATTGTCCAAGTGAGTGGTTTATTCATGGTACTTTTTAATCATTTTTTAGATTTCTGAGAAATTGCCTACATTTAGGCATGGGTAACATGCTTTTCTAGTGAGAGCTCTAGAAACTTATTCTATGCTCTTTTTATGTTTATCTAGTGTCAACCTTTCCAATGACATGAGAAGGAAACACTTATTTTACTCTTGCTCCTATTTTTCATTAAATCTACAAGGATATAATACAGTCGTACCAACATGATAGAACTCACAACGATAATCCAAAAGAATCCACAAATCCCCTTGATGTCACACCCTTTACATTCTCTCTTACTTCTTCTCTCTTCTGTTTAGGCATAATGATCATAAATTTATTTTTAGTTGTATGATGAGAAGAATATCATTATAGCCATGCTAAGAACCTCTTATTTATGGAATAAAATGGATGGACGATGTGGGCTCACTATTCAAATAATCAATCCATTATGGCTTGATAACATAGAAAATTCCTACTTTATTAGACTACATCTTTCCCTATTCTTAATGTGTTTTATTAGCAATAAAAATTATTTACAAAGGGTTTGAAAAGAAAGTATGAAGAAGCTGAAAAAGAGAGTAAGAATTCTGAAAAGAATGAAAAATATTAAAAGAATGAAAAATGTCAAAGAATCAAAAGATATATCAAAGAATGTCAAAAATTTGATAAAAAGTATCAAAGAATGAGAAAACATTGAAGAATGTGAAAAATGGAAAGAAAATGAAAAATTCAATAAGTTACCTATAGTTCTAGATGGACATGCCATGATAATTATTAAGATCAGTTAAACGAAAGATAGAACAAGTAGAAGACTAGTGGGTAGATCAGGTAGACTCCTTGGAATATTTGTAATATGGTTTAACTTGTTGGATATTGACAATTATAAGCGTATGTGAATAGGATGGGTGGTGGATATGTAAGGCACCAGATGGATACGTGGCTTGCATAATGTATGGTCCCTTTCAAAGTGTTTTAAATTTAGCTTTTTGGTGTAAATGACTAGGATTATAATAAATGATCTTGTCACCCAGTTGTATAATTACATGCCTTATTTGTATATCGTGCCTCAAGTTGAAGTAATGCTTATGAACTTCACTAATCATAAGTGATACTAGCTGATTCTCATCTAGAAGATTTAGGTTCATTAGATGTTCCTTTTGGGCTAACCTTAGATTAAATTCAAGTTCACTGGCAGTAGCTAAAGTGTGAAGCTCTACTAGATTGGAAGTGTTAACAACTTGCCATAAACTACCTCGTATGGTATGTACCCTATAAGTAGTTTCCAAGATGTCTTATAGGCCAATAGAGCATCATGTAATTTAGTACTCCAATCCCTTCTAAACATACTAACTATCCTAGTGAGTATTTGAGTAATTTCGCAGTTAGTAACTTCGGCTTCACCATTTTCTTGAGGGTGATATGGTGTTATTAGCTTATGGTTCACCCCCAGTTGTTGCATGAGCTTCTTAAATGTAGCATTGGTGAAGTGAGTTCCATTATCTAATATAAGCATTCTTGGTACTCCAAATCTATTTACCACGTGTTGTTGGAAAAATTTGACAACTGTCTTTTCTATATAGTCTTTTACTATTGCTATCTTTGCCCAATTTATGTAGTAATTCATAGTCATAATAATATACACTTTTTCATTTGGCATCAATTGAATGGGCCCCATAAAATCAATTCCCCAAATATCAAAAAGTTCCAATGGCTGTATCTAGTGTTGTTGCCCTTCATATCTACCCATAATTCCTCCATCTCTTTGGTAGTGTTCATAAGATTGTGTGAAAATTGGACATCTTTGAATCAAGTAGGACAAAAGTAGCCTACCATCAGGAATTTTAGTGCTATTTTGTACCCTGCATAGTGGCCACCACATGGGCTTTCATGAACATCTTATAAAACTCTCTATTAGTCATATGCTGGTACACACCATCTAATGAACACGTCTGCATAGATCTTGTACAAATTGCCATTGATTTCCATGTACCATTTTTCTTTACTAAGGAATTTCTTACATTGTCTTCTACTTCATTCAACAAGAAGCTCTTGTGTTGTTAAATAAGTTAGGTACTCTGTGGTCCATGTCTTCTTTGTTGAATCAATAGCCTTTACTATTCTAGTAAACAAGTCCTCATCAGGAAAGTATTTTGATAAAGGTTCATCTCAAGTGTTTGAATCCCATTACAACCTTGATAAATGATCAACTACTATGTTTTCTATTCCTTTCTTGTAAATTATTGTGATGTTAAATTCTTGAAGAATCACAAGCCATCTTATCACTCTAAGATCAATCATTGGTTTGTTCATAAGAAATCAGATGGCACTATGATCAGTGTGGACATAGATTTGGTAACCAAGCAAAAAATGTCTAAAATTTTCAAGAATTTACACCACTACTATGATCTCCTTTTCAGTTGTGGTGTAATTTAATTATTGATGAGATGTGAGGTACCCCTATGCCCAACCATATGAATGACAAAGCATTCACACATGATCTGGTAGAATTCTATGGACTCTATAGTTTTTGGTACACTAGTCTTCCAAGAAGTGAACCTTATCCTAAGATGTTTCATTGTCTTCCCAATTACACATTTTAACTACAAAGGTATGATCAAGTGTAATTGAGGCATATGATTTTTATCATTTTATGTTCTAAGTTCTTTGATGCTTGAAGAGAGAGAGAGAGAGATAAAGTAATTTAATGATTAATTTGATTTAATTAACTAACTAGTCCTAACATAAGCATCTAGTCCCACTTTTCATATACATCCTAAACCCATGTATCCATTGTTGGGTTACCAAGTGCTATGCTACTAGGCACACCAAGCAATAACATTGCTGGAATTACCAAGCAAATATGTGTTATGCTTGAAGTGGTCATACTTATGTATTTAATCTACCTAGCTTATCTTGCTTAATTACTTAGTTGGCTTAATTATTACAAAACATTAAATAAATAATTAAAATTATTAAATGCATGAATGAAACATCTAAACTATCTAGAATGTTGCAAGGTTTATCAAGAAGCTCGTCTTTATTACTGTACAAACTGTTGTGCTCAGGTACAACAACACTCAAATAAAGATCTATACACTCAATGACTCCTACGACAAGCACTCAAAAACATATTCTAACTCTCGAATGGAAAAACTACAAGAGCTTTGCTACTACTATGACTTGAATTTCATAAATTCAGTTGGTGAGCACGTATTTATAAGTAAGAGCAAACCCTACATCGATGGGGCTACATCAACACATGAAACGATGCATCGATAGGGCCATGTCAATGAGGCCTCATTGATGTAGCCAACCACAACTCATCATACCCTCACGGCTGAATGAAAACTCATCCTTGAGTTTCTTTACAAAATTAGGAAGGTATGGGATTATTGATTGATACTAGACTTAATAAATTAACTTGAAAAAATTGAATACCATAGTGTACGAATCAACACATTACAAAAATTACAGTGCTCATGATAGAAAATTGAACACCATGACATGATTCTACAAAAATCTAATAGCACATCCTCTGATGGTGTAAAGATGGTGGAGAAGATTAGACAATCTTAGATGGTGGAGGTTCTAGGGGCTCTAAAGGACCTTCGTTGGCTTCAAGCACGTGTAGTGGCTAAGGTGGCTATGACTATCCTACTACTACCGAAACTTCTGGCATGAGGCAAAAAGCATCCAACAATGCTTTCATTTTCTCCTCCTTACTCCTGGGATTATGCTCAGTCCATGCAATGTTGCTAATGTGGGTTGGAATGGACACATCCTAAGAACATGGAATTGCTAAGAATAACTCCTTAGCATTGATGAACTAGGCAATGAATTACTTATGTTCAATGTTAAATGCCCTAACTATGTTCTACAACTCCTGGTATCTATTCATTCTCTTGGCTAGGTTTTTTGGAATTCATCATTGATCAGTCAATCATGCCCTAAGAACCTCAAGTTCAGCATTTGTCGTCTCAAGCTTTTGCTTAGTGTTCTTATGATGCTTAAACTTGGCCTCGGACAATAAGTACAAGCTGGCCACTTATTTTTCAAGTTCTAACCATGGTTATCCAATAGTCAACATTGCTATGTTTGCATAGCAGAGATTAGTTAGTTCCATATACTCTATCATTTCTTCAATTTGCAACTCCTTTAGGTAGATCTCTGCTATACTATAGGCATCTATTTCATCAATGATTGGCTACCATACCTCCCTTCCTTTTTAGAGTTGTTGGAGGGCCCCATTTACTTTTACCATAGCTATTTGAATATGCTTCTCATTTACTTCCTTTTGCAGGCCAACTTGGTCAATATAGTGATTCTTAACTTTTTCAAATTTGAGAGACTTGTTCTTCTAGGAGGCAATCTCAATGGAAAATTTCTGGTGTAAGGCTTAGACTTCCCCAATTGATAGATTACGATTCTCTACAGTCAATTTCCTCAATTCTATGTTTACCTTGGCTAGTTGCTCTTGCTTTTGATAAATGAATTCCTACATCTCTTGTTTTTGTGCATCAACATTACATAGGTGATGATTTTCTACAATTAGAGATTCATTCTCTTAGCACATCTGAACCAAGTCCTTCAAAATCAAGTAGGTTATTCCTTCTGCTATGCACTAGTTAAAGATGGCCATCACTATTTCCTCCTCATCTTATTTTAATAATTCTTGAAGCTAGTAAAAAGCTTCATCTCTAGTTATTATTGGGCTAAGGAGTGTAGGATCAGCAAAACAAGCACATAGTTTAGCAACTTCTAAGGCTAAGCATTGGTTTTGTGCTTAAGTCATTTCAAGTTGCTCCTCCAAGATGATGCATTTTCCCTATACTTCTAGTAACTCTGATTGGGTTGTAGTAATGTTGTCTGAAAAATTGAAGATATCTGAAATCAGTTGCCCAATCCCCACAAGTTGGTCCAACAACTCTTCATGTTAGGTTACACTCAATCTTCCACTTACCATGCCCATGAATGTTTGCACATCTCAAAGTGCAAACATGTCTAGTATAGATGCCATAGGCACATTAAGTGTTTTTGCAATTTGGTTAGCAACTACTTTAGTTGCAGTCTCCTACCCTTGGTGCTGCATTACCAATACAGTTGCCCCTTCATCTACCTCCAAGCCCACTAAAAAGGAGGAAACATTCCTAGAGATTTTTGGGAATAAATGGTGTTGAGATAGAGAAATCGTAACCTTTCAGGCACTAGGATTCAATCTTGTGGGCAACTAGGTTCATTGAGCAGAGAATATTGATCCACCTCTTTACATCTAGCTAATTTTTCAAGCCACCTCATAAAGGTAACTCATTGTAGGTTAATATATAGATGGATCTCTGCCAATCATTCCTACATGTTTACTCATGGAAGGGCTATTCTCAAATTTTACACAAGCACTCAATGGCTACATGCACCTTCAATGTTGTTTCTGGAGTAGGCAGTGGAGGTGGTGGCTACTGCTCCCCTTCTTTAGTCATGGTAGCTGTCTTATCCTTCATCATTTTAGACCATGAGACTATAGGAGTACACCTAATCATGTCATTTGCATAGCATATGATCCTTATCCTTTTGCAAAGTTTTCAAATGAGGCATGGGAAAGGCATGGTTTTCCTTCTACATTCATTTTCTTTGAAGCACTTCTTGATCTCTAAATAGACCAATTGTGGAAGGTTTTCTAGAAATCTTCCACTTAGAGTGACACATACTCGAGTAGAAAAATTGATCACCTTACTGGCCCTCATAATTGGATTGAGCTAATAGGTTGTTATCTTAAAGTATATGCATTCCACTGATGTGAGCATGCTAAACTCCTTACGGTTGACCCAGTAACAACACTAGGTACACTCTTTTTTTGCCTCAAGGTTAGCTTGCATAGATAGCTCTACTAGTTATGTCCCAGCATTAGGCAACCTAAGCACCTATGATTTAGTTTTAGCTAAGTAGAACACTTGAATGTCTTTGATCTTCACTATGAAACCTACCCTTCTATTATTTCAAAAGAGTTACGTCTCTCCCGTGTACCACTCCTCACTAGAAGTGAGGATTAGCCACATGGAAGAGGTTTGTAATTGTGTTTTCACCTCTGCTAGAGCATGCTCTAAAAATGGCTCAAAGTTTAGTTCCTAGAGAACTGATCATTGGATATCATGAGGCCTAATGGTGTCTAGGCAAGCTTGTGTTAGTGTGACTTCAAGCCTCAGTATGGATCCTAATGCCTCCGCATGCTACGATTATTCTATTGTAACTTCTTCTTCAGGAATGTGTCAAATAGATTCAACTTTGGTCTCCTCTTGAAGATGTCCCATTCCATGGGTTTCTTTTGGCTGATCAT
This sequence comes from Gnetum montanum, assembly GCA_015680685.1. Taxonomy (NCBI): domain Eukaryota; kingdom Viridiplantae; phylum Streptophyta; class Gnetopsida; order Gnetales; family Gnetaceae; genus Gnetum; species Gnetum montanum. The sequence goes on from MNCI01009684.1 coordinate 9,231, forward strand.
TGGCCCCTTCTAGTTCTAGGCAATTTCTCCCTTGCTTGAGAGGATCCTCCCTCTTACAATTGTTTTGGTCTTAAAGCCATATGTAATCACAACATGACCATGGGTTAGCAATTGTAGTGTAACATGAAACAATTAGGATACCTTACCTCCTTGGGATGGTTACACTTGTCTAAGTTGTGATTATGGTTGATTTAATCAATTTTAATCATTATTTTTATGTGTTTTAGAGTTAATAAGTCATTACGAGAGGTGTTGGAAGGGTTAACTCTCAAAAATTGATGGTTTCATATCGTTCTATTCATTAATCCTTTAGGCGAGTTAGAAAAATTTTCAAAAAATTTCATCAGAAGTCTTAAGGTTTGTGGCCTTCACGATTAAGAGCTTACCTCTTGTAGCTATAAGATCAAAGAATGGAGTGATTTGGAGAAAAGATTGGAGAGTTATGGGCTCTAGAAGGTTTTAGGCTTTGAAAAATGGTAGAAAATCCCCCTGTGTTATAAAGAAAATAACAAAAAATTCCAAAGTATGCAATGATATATATAGAGTTTTTGGCATGCATCGACAGGACCTAGTCGACAAGGCCCCATCAATGGGGTCAATTGCATCGAATAGGCCTAGTCAATGGGGCTATTGATCACCATTGACTTATGTTGATTGTGGTCAAACTTCAAAAACACAAGGAGTTTTTGAATGAAATTGGGGTCAAATGGAATCCCAAAAAGCCATGAACATGATGAAAATAGTAGAAGAGGATATTGAAGTTCAAAAAATTGATAAAATAGTTCATAGAATAAATATTATGAGATTTTAAGGAGCATCAGGAAGAATACACAATGGAATATACAAAAGATAGGATAGTAATAATGTCTAAAGTAAGGAACTTAACTAACCAAACCGAAAGACATGTAAGTGGGTCCTCCTCATAGTAGGCACATGCCCTTTTAGCATTGCATAACATTAACTAAGAAGCCTATGGGCCCCATGGTCAATTAATGGTTATGAAAAGTTAAAGACCAACCAGAAAGAATCTATCCAA
>MNCI01009685.1:0-35766 GCA_015680685.1 Gnetum montanum
GCAAAATTTCGAGAGGAAAGAACCCTCTCAATATACGCCTCTGTCAATGAAGCCATCCCAGCTCTTCGATCAACTCTTGAAAGCTGGGTTAATGAAACATAAACAGTTATCCTCTGCGGCCATCTAGAGACATGACCGATTCTATCAACTTGTTCAGAACCCAAGCCTAGCAACACCGGATGAGCCTCCAGTGCCCAAAAGTTTTAGAATGGATCGCTTCTACGATTATCACCAATGCAATGGGCACAACACAGATTACTATTTTACCTTAAAGTAGGACATACAGCAGATGATCGACGATGGCCAAATCACCTTTGACGAGGCCAACCCGATCCAACCGCAGAATCAAGCTCTGGGGGTGTATAAAGACCCTCTCAACACCAAAGAGGCACCATACGTTATCAATACAATCTTCCTTGATGATGAACCCGAGACACCCAACATCAACACCGTCTACCCTAAGTATAAACAACAGGTACCTAACAAACCATTTGTAGTACATGTTCCTCCTACTCCATCCGCATCCATTCCTCAACCATCATCTGCTCTGCAAAAACCTTATGTAGTGCGCATACCTCCCGCTGTCACCACCCCGAACCTATCAACCCCTCCTACTTGGCCTGCCCCTTTCATAGTCCGAGTGCCGCCCGCAGCTGCAAAAGTAGAAGTCCAAGCCTCTACCTCACATACGCAGGGTAAACCTAGTCCCTACGTCATCAGGGTGTCCAGCCAGTCTTCCGACCAACCACATCTGACTGTCCACCTGAAACCCCGCCCGCCTCCATATGTGGTATGAATCCCAGGGCAACCTGAAGCTCCAAGACCAGCTCCACCCCATGCCATATGCGAGAACGCTTAGCAGATAGGCTTACGTGTGAACGCTTGGAGAAGGAGCGCCAAAAGTTAGCTGTAGGGCCCGCCGTATCCATGATGCAACCCAATAGTCAACCAAACGCAGGCAACGAGGGTGAACCCTTCAAAAAACATGATACATCTGAAACGACGGCTCCGAGTAATAACGATAGATCAAAAAGGCATGAAATAAAACTGCTGGGGCCAATGGACCCAATCATCGCTGATACAAACGCCCCCAACAGTAGAGATTTGGCAACGGCTTTAACGCAAGTCACACAAGCGCTCAAGAAAAAGAACACTTCGCTAAGCTTGTATGACTTGATTCTTACATCCCAAACACATCGTGAAGCTTTGGTACACATGTTAATGTCAATCCCAATGAGCGAGAACTTGCCCCCAAACAAACCATCCATTCATGCGATAATGTACTCGCCCCAAGGGACAACATCCAAACCACTAAACTTCCACGATGATAACATTAAAATAGATAAGAAAATCGGGGAGGTGACAACAATCCCCATGTTCATAACAATACGCATAAACCAGTTCAAGATACATAGGGTCCACGTAGATGATGGAGCTGCTACGAACGTGGTACCATACCCCATCATTGAACAACTAGGGCTGATGGAGCTAATCAGACCGACTGCAACTACATGTCTAAAATCATTCAGCGGGTCACGTGTGATGGTCAAAGGCATAGTGACCTTAGACTTCATAGCGGGGGACCAGTTTCCCACATTCGCCGATTTCATGGTAGTCGATGAAATGCCAGGATTCAACCTAATTCTAGGAAGGCCTTGGTTAGCCCAAATGAAAGCAGTCTCATCCCCTATACACCAAGAGATTCACCTACCTTACAAAGGCGGTGAAATCATCATTTATGGGGAGGTTTCTACTCCCATTATTTCATCCCACAGAGACATGGACCAAGGCTCAGAAGTTAAGCTCGAAGAGCCTGGACAAAATGATACAAAAGAACAAAAATCGGTAAGTGCTAATCCTTTCAACATGGAAGAAGAGCCACCTAAAATAAAAACACCTGCACTTGACACCGTACATACACCTTCTTAATTAGAAATTAACATAGAACTCGCAACAAATATTGAAACATCTAAAAACACTGACACAGAAGCCATTCCATCAGACGTCCCTTGGGCTGAGTTACCATTCAACGTAATTAGCGAAGGGGACGCTGAATACAGAATCATACCGGTAGACACATCACCTAACATTAAAAAGAAGAAAATTAAAGAATTACCAAAATAATACCATCTCAAGCAGTCCGAAACGATGTTAAAATATAGCATGTCCAAAACAATGTTAAACTACAACTTGTCCGAAATGACATTAAACTACAACATCAAAAAAGAAAACAAACCAAAAACATTAAACTACACTCCTTATCTGGAATGATGTTAAACTATCATGTCTGCAATGACTTAAAACTAGCCACGATCAGAAATGGTTGGTCAACCGAAAAATCCACCCACGTTATCCGAAATGTTACTTGTTTATGCATTAGGCCCGAAATGGCCATAAACTACGCATGAGGCCCGAGATGGCCTTAAACTAGATCACACACTTGTACTTCGTTTCTCCTCTTATGATTACATCCGCATATTACATATTATACTTGGAAAAAATATATATATATAAAACTGAAATATTTTACATTGCCGTGTCGTGTGTGCAATTAAACTCAAAATCAACAAAAAATATTTATACATGCAATGCTGTACAATTATAAGTGTCAATTGTTTCCATTTATCTCAAAGTTTTCAAGTTACAATTTCCATATCAATGTGATTCAACATAGTTCCAAAGATAAAACTAAGACAAAAAAAAGAGACTAAGCATCTGGGACGGGAGGATCGTCCCCTTTAGATCCACCGGCATCAGGAGCCCCTACTCCACTGGGGCTAGCCTCTTGGGCATCATCACCACCTTCATCCTGAAAATACAACATAAGACAACCAAGATGAGAACAAGAGAGCATCAAAATTTCAAACACTCTGTAGCAAATCAATTTCACAATGATAAAATACTTACCATAGGAGATCCCCCTAAGCCAAACTCCACTCGACGAAGGATTTTCTCCTCTGAAACACTAGCACAATCTGTTTCACCGAGGCCTAGGTTGACATCTGCCAAGGCCTTTCCCTTGTCAACAGCTGACCAGACAGGACGTTTCAGAGGAAATTCACCCACAGTAACTTCCCTAGAAGTAGTGATGATAACCCTCTTAGGAGATTCCATCTCAACTATGGTGTTCTCCCCAAAAGTATCGAACGCAGAACGTAAGCCCAAACCCTCTATGAACATCTCAAGTTGTCGTTTCTCTATGGAAACTTCTTTTAAAGATTTCTTATAGTGGTGCTTATGATTTTTCTCATCTTGGCCCCACTTATGCACCTTGGAGGCAAATGCCTTCCAATCTTGGCACTTCAGATTCAATAGGTCTATCTAGGCTTTACGTTCCGCGAACCTCCAAGTTAGCGACGCATGGCAATTTAACAAGTTCCAATATCTATTGTACGTAATCTCGAACGTTCGCCAAGAACTATCACCTGCTAATCAGGTCAAAGAAAATTCATAATGATCTTCGAGATCATCGTGTTCAGTCGATAGCTCGGAGACTTCCTTCTCCTTTGTCTGGATCTGCAACCATAGTTGTTCAATGGATCGCCTACAGGTCCACACCGACTTGGCATTATGGACAAGGCTTTCCACCACCTCATTGTAAACTGGCCTTGGTACCTGTTCCACTTCTAGGGGTAGTGTAGCCAAACTATCAATACTGATCGTCTCAGCAGGATCCCACCTCAGCTTGGTGCCTATGCGTACGAAAAGATCAAACGTTAAGACAACAGAAACAAGGTGTGGCACTCTAAAACAACAAGCCATTTAAAACATTATACCTATTTCAGGGTGGACCTCCTGAATTCGTTCGATGACTTCTTCCATGATTTCAGCCACAAAATCCATCTTGCTTGGCATTTCTGACCAAGTAAATGAATCACAGGTGCAGGAACTAACCTTAGCGGTCATCTCAGGGGGAACCGTCTTCATGGGTACGTCCAAGCGCACCATCCTGGTTTCGCTACCTGCGTTTGTGAAAAATGAAAACATGAAAATAAAACACCGTAGCAAGGACAACTAACAAGGCAAGATGAAATAAGATAAAAAGAAAATATACTGTCCTCCTTGTCACCCTCTGGAGAATCCCCCAAGTCCAGATCTCCCCGAAGAAAGCTGCGGAACATTTGTTCAACACCACCCTGGTCATCCAATGGTTCAATTTCACCAGTGTATCCCTTTAGCTCCTCCGTTCCTCCTCCCTAATCCTTTTCTACATTTTCTTCTTCATTATTCCACTCCTTATTGGTCTCCTACTCCTCAGTAATGGTTTCTAATGCTTGCTTCCTCACTTTTCAAATCAAGCCAAAGACATCAATGACATGTAAGCGATTGAGAAAAAAAATTATGAGCAAAATGAAAATAATAACACAATAAGCTGGCAAAGTCTACATACCAGGCATCTTGAATCTTATGAGCTTTACCTATGGCTCCCTCACATTAGAAGCCTCCCCAGTTGGGCGTTTGAGTCGCTTCAGCTTTGATTTGGCCTACCCAACGGTTTCTTTAATAACCTGCTCAGCTCTTCTTGCAATGAGGGGCACATTGTCTAGCTCTAATCCTAGACTATTGCGAGTATGAATGGAGGTATTTGATGATCCCCCGGCCGTAATAGACACAGACTCATCAATACCCTCAGGAGCGTGTTGAGACTTGGTTGTTTCGAATAGGTGATTGATCCATGGACGGGATAGTTGACCCCGATCCTGTAGAATAAACTTGTTATCCCCACGAACTACTAGAAACTCGACGAAGCGACGAAGGTAACCGGTGAAGAATGCAAAGGTGAAGTGGGATTGTGCCTCAACATTTGAGCACAATCGCACTATCTCCTTGTGCAAGCCAGACAACAAAAATTCAACCCAGTTGTAGCACATGCCAGTTTCCAGGATAGTTCACAGGATGCGTATAGCCTCAACCCTAAGACTCCGTACTTGAGAAAGGATTTTGGGGAACACCCACAATCTAAACAGGAGATATAGTTCATTTACCTCCTCAATCTTTGCTTTCCCCTACATCGGGAACCCCTTGGCACCCTTGGCCAGGCCCAGCCAGTCCTCCAACTTGCGCACCATATGGAGCTCTTTATGAGCTCTGTCTAAGACTACACTTATGCCATCTACCGGTACCCCGAATAAGTTTGAGAAAAACTTGGGCGATAGATGAAAAACCACCTTAACACCCTTAATCCGGGTGCTATAGTAGGAGACAGGCGCATTAAAAGAATCCACGATCCCAATCATTTCCCCTATTGATACATCAGGACTTGGGGTCATGAAGAGCTCCATAAGGCCGGCATTCTCTAAGCAACAAATAATAGATGGCGAAGCATGATTGTGTAACCATTTTTGGGCCTTAGTCACCTCTCCGAACTTCATTGACAGTGTTGTCTCAGTTCGCCTAGTTGTGATGGGATCCCCACCAGTAGGTGCATCAACTGCAAATGCAATGTAAGATTGTCGTATCAGTATAACCCTCGGCGGTTAAAAAACACTAGCACATCCAAAAGACATTGTCATTTACCTCCTGCAGTAGACTTGGATGTGCTGCCTACACCAGAGTCATGAGGGAAAACTGGCCCCTGGTCAGACCAATCTTTATCTAGCCATCCGCGGGCTTGCAACAGTGCCAACGCTCTAGAAAATCATTGGTGAAAATAGATGATATCCCCCTTCATTAGACCTAATACAGTTTTACGAAGGGTAGGACTTGCCATAAATGCCTCTAGAGAGGTATGAGTTAAGGCAAGCCCATCATCTTCGACACATATTCCGTCTACATTAAATTTTGGCCTACAAACGAGTGGATGTCAAAATTGAGGCAAATGCCAAATGACGAAAGAAGCAATAAAATTGAACAGTCCTACCTGCCCACTCGGTACACTACACCTAGAGGGTTCTGGAATAATGTATGCATGCGTGCAGCTAAAAATAGAGTATTATCGAGGTAGTCCTGCCCTCGTGGCAATCGGCCCCACATGCGCGCTAATGGGCGTGTGGACTTAGGCCTGCGGGAAGAACCGTCCTCATTCGTAAATGGCCCCTCGTCGATGTCTTCCATGAAGACAATGACACCCTCCGTAGCTCCTAACAACATTGCCTCAAGTATACTCCATGCCATCAATTCATTCAGGTGTGACCAGATAACTACTTCAAAATTGTCCAATATGAAAGACAAGAATTCAGACGCACCTTCTCTGAACCAAATCCCGTTGTGTTCCACGGTTAGGTCCGGGGTAGGCTCATTCGCCTCCATGGGGCCAAACCATGTTAGCACCCTGACAAGCTCAACCATGAGGAGAAAAGGCTTGGTGTCCCTGCAAACAACTAGAGTACCAACATAAAATCAGCCATGCACCAAAACAACACAAAAAATCAAGGTTCACATCATAGATTGACACTTAGAAAAATTTTCTAACTGTTTACGCTCGGCGTATACGCTGTTAAAACCTAGCATAGACGCTGCCAAAATTTGTTTACGCCTAGTGTATACACTGCTAAACCTAGTATATATGCTATCAAAATCTGTTCACGCCCAGCGTATATGCTGCTTGACCCAGCGTATACACTGACAATTAACTGTTTACGCTGACGCCCGAACCTCTTACGCTCAGCGTATACGCTAAAGAAATCCTCAATGTATACGCCATAGAAGTGGCCAGTGTAAATAGTCTACGCTATACACTGAGCAAATAGTTTACGCCAGAAACATGAAAAACAAGTCTACGCTGCATCATACTTAAAAGAACAACTGTGTACACTTAGCGTATACGCCGAAGAAACCCTCAGCGTATACGCCGTCACAGCGTAGATCGTCTATGCTAATGAAACAGAAAGCTTATGCTGATAAAATAGAACTTCGTGCATAGAAAACTTCTTACGTCTGTACCGCCTAAAATCGTCGGACTCTGGCTGGAAGGGAACAGAGACCACGGGATTGCAGGGCGCGTACAGAAGACCCTACCTTCACCTGAGGGTGAGCTGGAATGCACGAAGGCAGAGTACCTTGGGTGGTCCGCACACGGATCAGACAAGGATTTCCCCGAACGTACACCGAAATGCTATACATTCGGTTATACGTAAATAATGTAGCAATGTAAACGGAGCGTAAACAATGTAGATGATGCAAACAGCACATAAATGTAAACGGACGTAAATAGAACGCATGCAACAATTAATAGAAACTGTAGACGATTGTAGGAAGAAAATGTAACAATGGTATTACAGAATCAAAGTACAGTGCACCAGTCCAACGCAGTTGTGGTGAAACACAAGGTGGACGAAAAGCCTCGGTGAATGCAGGGATGGTTGGGCTGGTTTACACTGTAGACGCGGCATAGAGACTGTGCACAGCGTACAGGCTTTTCCAGTGTAAGAGGGTTTTGAGCTTTGGTATGCATCGTAATTGGTCCTGGGTATGCTCTTGAATTTTTGCCAAACCCCCCCCTTTGAAGTGGAAAATTAGGGTTTTTATACAGGTTGTTACGCTAGACTCGGATTAGGAGACACGTGGCGCGTTGACCAGGTGCGTACACTTTACAAAAATACAATATATTACATTTGTTAGGCGTATACGGTGGGCGTATACGCCGCATCAGGCCAGCGTATACGGTGGACGTATACGCTGAATGTGCAGGGCATGTGGATTTGGGTGGAGATGCTGCGGACGCTGGGCGTATACGCTGATGGATGCGGGCATATACGCTGGGCATATATGCTGACGGTTGCGGGCATATACGCTAACGGTTGCCAACTTGCTTCAATTCTTGCTCTTCGGTGTTGTCTTCATTATGTCTTTGGAGATCTTGTTGTCGGGCGTATGCATCTGTTGTACGTGCCGAACGTGCATGTGAGACGTGTGTACACCGGGCGTCTACGCTGGGCATACACGTTGGGCGTATACGCTGCGGATTTGAGCATATGCACTGGTGTTGTGCACTTGGGCGTATACGCTGAGCGTATACGTTGGAACTACATACTTAGTCAAAATTAAGTATTTGATCTCTGAAGCTTCCATGTTTGATGCCAAATGTAGCTGTGCTCGTCCGGAGTCCCAGGGACCTGCTTGGTGTCGGACAAGTACTAAGCTCCAAATTTTGTGGTGTTTCATTGGCCCCTCTTTGTTGACACTTGGAGGAATCGACCCGAGAAGCGTCGACAAAGAAGTGCAAAACACCACAAGCAACTTGATGTAGACCTTTTCCTTTGCCACTTGACTAGACGTCATCGCACCGTGTTCAATAGTACATGGGATCGGGAAAGTGGAATTTTATATCTGGGAGGTCATGGAGATTGTGATGATTGATAACGGATCCAAGGGATTATGCTGGGGAAAAGGGATGCTCTAGTGTGCGGCATGCTGATCCTTGTCAATGGCCATCGTTTAATGTGCGATGTGCGTCCTTTGGCGGAACAAGGCCCTTGGTTAGTGTTCAGGGGAACTTTTTGGCAAGACCAAAGCCATGGGAGGATGTGTTACATTCTTTGGAGGAACAGGGTCCATGTTTAATGTTTAAGGGGCAACCTGTTGACAGATAGCCAAAGCCATGTAACTGGATGCTTCTTGACTGTTTGGACATGAGTACTTGGTTTTGAGACAACTGCCTTCTCACCTGGGGCTTATATGGGAGGTGCCAAGAGTCTCTTTTTTTTTAGAAATTTTATGTAGAGCTTGTACTCATGCTTAGGTGCCAGGCTGTGTGTTGCAACTGTAGTGACGTGTTGCAATGTGCAACAACGTGCTCAAGGATTTTTGAATGTATTTGATGTATCGGAGGTCGGGAGATGGATGATGAGTATACCAGGAATGAGAATGTATTAGTGAATGGTTTGATGTAGTCTCGCCATGTGCGTTGCGAACATTGTACCATCTTGCTGCTTGCGATGAGGTGCACCCTTGTGCGAAAGCCTCTAGGTGTCATCCTACAAACATAACTCCAAGGGGACAAGAAAATCATGAGTGGATAAGTGAGCTCAGAATTACATGGCTACAGACAGAATGAAGATACTGGAGGAGGTTCTGAGCACTGTGTATGAATGGCGGAAATGTTGAGGAGTTTGTTGGACGGTGAGTGGTGCAGTAATTTTGATGAGTGAGTGTGGCTATGAAGTGAGAGCTGGAGATGAACGTGTCAGTTTATAGTCTTAATGGACTACATGGGTTAGTTTTATGTCATAACCTGTCAGACATTGCCCGTTTAGCGTCATGGCAGACGTTATGTTGCTAGTTTATAGTCTTAGCGGACCATGCAGAGGCAAGCTAGTTTAGAGTCTTAGCGGACTCTGATGGTTGTGACAGTGGCAATTAACTGTCATGCCAGACGGGTGCTAGTTTATCATCATTGCGGACATTGTGGGGTATCAGTTTTAAGTCATAATTCAGGACTATTCTATGGTATCAGTTTACCGTCATGATCCGAGGATGAGCTGTGGTATCAATTTATAGTCGTGATCCCAGGACTCGTGCGTACCTGAGCTTATATTCAAACATAGAACGGTTTTAGGTACAAGTGATTGGTTGGATTGGCCAACTCATTTCCTTCCATGTCGACTAACTTGAATGCTCCATTGTCGAATGCTTTGATGACCAAGTAAGGCCCTTCCCAATTGGTTGAGAATTTATCCAAGTGTTCTCGAATGGTCTTAAGCATAAGGTCGCCTTCTTTGATAGGGCGCTTGTTGATGTTATGCCGATGTCATTGCCGTTGTTGTTTTTGGTACCATTCGATTTGGGCAAGTGTGCGTATGCGTTCTTCTTCCACCGAGTTGAGGTCGATGATGCATAGATCATTGTTCTGCCCATCATCGAGGAGTCTAGAGAGTGTGATTCTTAAAGATGGTACCTGTAATTCCAAAGGTAAAATAGCTTTTGAACCGTAAACCAGACTATATGGTGTTTTACCTGTTGATGTTCGGTGCGTAGTACGGTATGCCCACAATGCGTATACCAATTGCTTGTGCCATTTTCTTTTGCTCTGGGTAAGCATTTTCTTGATTATTGCAATGATTGTCTTGTTTGTTGCTTCTACTTGTCCATTTCTCTGAGGATAGTAAGGGGATGAAAATGAGTGTTTGATCCCCAGATTGTCACCAAAGGTTTGGGTTTCAGTACTGCTAAATTGTGGCCCGTTATCAGTGATGATTATCATGGGGATGCTGAAATGGGTTACAATGTTTTCGAGGATGAAATTGCATACATGTTTAGATGTCATTTTCCGAAGTGGAGCAGCTTCTACCCACTTCATGAAATATTCGATTGCGGTTATGATGAAACTATGGCCTGTAGAAGATGAGGGTGTTATTGGGCCGATTAGGTCCAATCCCCACTTTTGAAAGGGCCATGTGATTTGTGCTGTATGCAACTCATTTGGCGGGACATGTATTAGATTACTATGTTTTTGGCAAGTGCTACATGTTTTAACCTTGGAGAGATAGTCATACTTCATGTATGACCAATAGTAGCCTAAACGTCTGATTTTCGTTGTCATGGCTTTTGGTGCTCTGTGTCCTCCGCATAGTCCCTCATGTACCTAATCAACAATGGTTTGGGCATTGATACTATTGACACATGTTAGTAATATGCCTTCGTATGATCAGCGACACAGTGTGTCCCCTACCAGGGTATACTGCTTAGAACGTTTCCACACGACGTCTTTCTGTGCATTTGTTAGATGTCGTGGTGTTTCACTGCATAGAAGGTATTCTTTTATGTCATCATACCATTCTATCGCATGCATTGTACTAACAGATGCAATTGGCAACGTGTCGGGAGTATCAGTTATTAGTTTGGCACAATTGATTACGGAGCTTGGTAGTGCGTGGAACATGTCTGGCGATATGTTTAATGATAATGTGGCTAACGCGTCTGCGATGGTGTTATCATTTCTAGAAACGTGTTGCACATTGATGTCTTCGAATTGCCTCATTAGGTGTTTTGCCAAGTCACAGTATGGTTGTAAGTGTTGGGCTTTACATGTGTAGACCTCTGTGACTTGGTTTAGGACTAGTTGTGAGTCTCCTCTGACTATAAGCAGTGTGATGTCTGAAGCCAGTGCTGCCACGAGGCCTCTAAGGAGACCTTCGTACTCCGCTATGTTGTTCATGTAATGAAAGTCGAAACGATAAGCAAAGGGTCAGATCTCCCTGGAGGGATAGGTGATGACAACGACTGCACTTCCTCCTCGAGAGGTGGATGCTCCATCAAAGTTTAGGATGGCATCGTAGTCGCTGGGCACTGTGTCTATGGTGCTTATATTCTCATCTCGGAACTCCGGCTCTATAGTCGCTTGGTCGTGTGTTGGTGATGTTGCCATTTGTTTTGCTATGGCTTGACCCTTGATTGATGATTGCGCTACGTAGTATAGGTCAAATTCGGCTATCATGGCTTTCCACCGGGCTATTCAACTTGTTTCGTAAATGTTCCCTGTTATGGCTCTTAGTACATTATCCTTGCAAATTATGTGAACCTGGTTACGGAAGAGGTAATGTCATCATTTTCTTAAGGAAAAGACCAAAGCTAAACATGACTTCTCCACGTCATTGTACTTTTTCTCATGGGCAACTAATGCATGGCTTAAGTAATATACAGGGACTTCGGTTCCATCATCTTGTTTTTGGCAAAGCATAGACGCGATTGACGATTCCAAAGTGGCAAGGTAGATATAAAACAGTTTATCGTTTTTGGGAAGGTAAACCGTAGGCAGTCGGGCAAGTGCTGTTTTGATGTTCTCAAATGCTTCTTGGCACTACGGAGTCCATTCAAAATAGACATTTTTACGTAATAGGTGGTTCATAGGTTTTAGTTTGTCTATGAGTTTTTCTATGAAGCGCTTGATAAACTGCAATCTACCTTGTAGACCTTGAAGTTCGGTAAGGTTTCCTGGTGGTTTCAGGTTTGTTATGGCCTTAACCTTATCGGGGTCTACTCGTATCCCTGCTTCCGAGGCTATGAATCCAAGAATTTTGCCTGTCTTGACACTGAAGACACATTTTTTCGGATGAAGTCTTAGTTCATACTTTAAACAATACTTTAAGACTAAATCGAGATCTTGTACTTATTGTTCTTTCAGTTTTAATTTAACTACAATGTCATCCACATAATCGTTGAGTGAGTGTAACATATAGTCACTAAAGATGAATTTCATTGCTCTTTGATACGTGGCCCCAGCGTTCTTGAGACCAAAGGGCATCATTGTGTAACAAAAAGTTCCCCATGGGGTCATGAATGTTGTCCGAAGCTGATGTTCCGGATTGATACGTATCTAATTGTATCCTGAAAAATCGTCCATAAAAGATAGTAAGGCATGCCCGGTAGTCAAGTCAACAAGCTGATCAATGCTGGGTAGAGGAAAATCATCTTTTATGGTTGCAACATTCAAATCCCAGAAGTCAATGCACAAGTAGATGCTTCCATTTTTCTTCGGGACAATGACCATGTTGGACACCCAATCAGCGTAATCAATAGCCCGAATGAATCTAGCCTGATAAAGCTTGGTGATCTCATTGCGAACTGCTAATGCTACCTCGGGTCTAACTTTTCATGCCTTTTGTTTTACTGGTCTCAATTTTGGGTCAAGAATGATGTTGTGTTGGACAATTCTAGGATCTAAGCCAGGCATGTCCGTATAGGACCAAGCGAATGCTTTGATGTTTTCCCTAAGCACGTTTTCAATGTCTTTTGTTAACTGTGGTTGTAGTAGTGTGCTCAGTTTTAATATTTTGATTTCCCCATCAGGCATGGTAATGGAGGTTTCAGTTAGTGGATCTTCGATGATATCTTCAGCCTCTATGTCAAGGCACTATGTCATGCCTTCATAATTTGCTGTTTGCTGTGTTGCGGCTATGACTACATCGTCCGTTGGTGAATTTAAGTTGATGGAGTTTACGTTAATGTCTCATGTAATTTTTCCATATGGTCCATCAATGATTAATTGTGCGGTTAAATGCTGGCTGTCCATTGAGCTTGCTGATTGTTCTATGCCTTTTGATAATTTTAAACTATGTGTATGTGCATAATGGTGGATTTTCATCACACCGAGACGTATGGCAGGTTAAGGCCATATTGGGCCATCGCTAGATGATGAAATGGCATTTTAAGGCCGTACTGGGCTGCAAGTGGATTAGGAGATGGCAGTTTAAGGCCATATTGGGCCATGGTGTGGTTTACACTAGAAAGTTCAGCGTAAACATGTAAAATGGGGTCCATGGAGGAACCAAGACGTAACAATCTCCATTTAGAAAATTTTAGTATTTTTAATTTTTAATTTGGACGAATTTTGGGTGAAAAATAAGGAAAAAAGGCAAAAAAGGCAAAAAAGGAGCAACAGCGGTGTCAGCGTCAGCGTCAGCCTCAGTGTCAGTGGAGCGCTATATAAACAGGGGGGTCCATTTGTTTCTCACTTTGAAAGCGACAGAGCGTAAGCGACAACATAAACTGTTAAAGCGTAAGCGTAAACCATCACGCCTAGCATAAGCGTAACCTTGCTTGTGAGCGTAGAAGCCGAAGACTAACCCCAGCATAGATGTGTAGCGTTAAATCCTAGCGTAGACGCGGAGTGTCCACTTTCGAGCATCAGTGTAGACAGTCGTGTTCTACAACGTAACTTTAAACAGTTAGCGTAAACAGGCCAAGATGGGCAAGGGCAAAGAAGTGGAGGGCCAGGGGAGGAAGGGTCCTGACTTGACCTTTGTGGAGAAGACCGAAGTCATGTTGTAGGGCCTTCCCAGGCCAAGGATCCCATCCTAGCCTATCACATCCCATAGGTAGGCCCTAATCTCTGCCTCTGTTGTGATTTGTTTTGCTTCTTCTTTTCTAGCGTAGATGGTCTCGACGTATACGCCGAGCGTAGAGGGGTTTCGGTGTTTGGGGTTTCTGGCGTATACGCTGATCGTCACTTTACAGTGTGAAGCGTAGACTATTAGGGCGTAGTCAGTTTCATCGGCACACGCATTTTTCCTGCATTATAATGTCAGCGTATGCCACGACGTCATGAGTTTTATGTGCAAAATCTTGTCAGCGTGATTTGTTTGTCATCAGCGTAAATTCTGTTTATTGTGACGGCGTATACGCTGAGGGTTTGCTCAGCGTATACGCTGTACGTTTGCGGTTGTTTTTTGGCGTAAACTCATTATTTTTTTTTTTATTATTATTTTTATCTTTCTGGCGTAAACGTGTTTTGTTCAGTGCCAGCATAGACTGTTTACGCTGAACGTGAACTTAGGCGTGTACACTGAGGATTTTCTTCAGCGTATACGCTGAGCGTAAAAGTTTTGGGCGACAGCGTAAAACAGTTTATTGTCAGCATATAAGCTGAGTTTAGGCAGAGTTTTACGCTAAGTGTACAGCGTATACGCTGAGGTCGAGCAGCATTCTACACTAAGTGTAAACCATGTCGCTGGCGTAGACGCTAGTTTATGCAGCGTATACGTTGAGTGTAAACAGTTAGTTTAATTTTGAGGCTTCGGTCCATGATGTAAAACTGTCGCTTTTCGGGTTGTTTTTGAAGCGTGGCTAATTTGTCATTGTTTCGCGATTGGTTGCAGGGATAGTAAGCGCTTCCTTATCATTGTTGAGCTTGTTGGGGTGTTGTCATGGGTTGGCCCTGTTGAGGATGGCGAGCTTCCCCTGAGTCTAACCGTGGATGACAATGGGATTTGGTTCAGGGAAGGCACTAGCAAATTTTGGGCTTTCCTGTTGAACAATTTTGAGGTGGCCATCTAGTCAAATTTTAGGGAAGTGGTTGCATGAAGCGTGCTTGATGCAATGCTGCTGGGAGCTGTAGAGGACATCATGGTCTTCATAGAAGACATTGACGAGGGACCTCTTGTTAACGAGGATGGTACTACCCGCGGGCCCAGGTCAACACGCCCACTAATGCGCATGTGGGCACTATTGCCGCGAGTGTTAGATTACCTCAATAATACGTTGTTCATAGCTGACCATGCACATACATTATTCCAGAATCCCCCCAGCACGGTGTACCGAGTGGCAAGGTAGGAATATAAGTTTATCGTTCTCCTTTCGCTTTTTAGTGTTTGTTACTTGTTTTGATGCTTATTTGTTTACAGGCTGAAGACCAACTCGGACGGGATACTCATTGAGGATGAAGGACTAGCCCTTGCCCACACTACTCTGGAGGCATTCATGATGGGCCCCACCCTTCGTGGAGCCATATTAAGTCAAACGAAGGGTTCAATGGTCCATTTTCATAATCATTTTTCCAGAGCATTCACGATGTGCAAAGCTCGTGGATGGCTTCATGAAGATTGGACGGATAACGGGCCTGTCTTCCCCCGTGACTTTGGCAGCACATCTAGATCTGCCACTAACGGTATGTGATAAAATTTCCTTGATATGTTAGTGGGTTTGTCCAACTATTTGGAGTTACGCTAATATGACCATTTTAAATTGCTTGTACAGTTGATGTACCTTCTAGTGGGGATCTGGTGACAACCGGGTGAACCGAGACTACTTTGTCGATGAAGTTTGGGAAGGTGGCTAAGATGCAAAATTGGTTGCGTAGGCAAGCTTCACCATCCATCACTCATTGCCTGGATGATGCCGGCCTCATGGAGCTTTTTATGACGCCGAGTCCTAATGTATCCATCGGGGAGATGATTGGGATTGTGAACTCTTTTAATGAGTCTGTCTCACATTACAACACCTGAATTAAGGATGTCAAGGTCATTTTTCACCTGTCACCTGAGTTCTTTTCAAACTTATTTGATGTACCAGTGGATGGCTTAAATGTAGTGTTAGACAGAACTCATAAGGAGCTCCAGACGATTCACGAGTTGGAAGATTGGCTAGGCGTGGCCAAGGGTACCAAGGGATTCCCGATGCAGGGGAAAGCAAAGGTTGTGGAAGTGAATGAATTGTATCCCCTATTTAGGTCATGGGTATTCCCTAAAACCCTTTCCCATGTGAGATGTCCTAGGGTTGAGGCTGTTCATGTCATGCAAACTTTCTTGGAAATAGGCATGCGGTATAACTGGGCCCAATTTTTGTTGTTGGGCATGCACAAGGAGATAGTGCGGTTGCATTTGAATATCGAAGCGCAGTCCCATTTCACCTTTGCATTCTTCACTGGTTACTTACGCCATTTTGCTGAGTTCCTAGTAGTTCGTGGAGACAACAAGTTTGTTTTGCGGGATCGGGATCAATTATCTCGCCCATGGGTGAATCATTTGTTTGAGACAGCTAAATCCCAAGATGCACCTGAAGGCATTGATGAATCTGCTTCCATTATGACGGGGGGATCACCTAGTGCTTCAATCCACACACATGATAGTTTGGGATTGGAGCCAGAAGACGTACCCCTTACTGCTAGAAGGGAAGAGTGGGTTATCAAGAAGACCATTGGCCAAGCCAAGTCAAAGCTAAAGAGGCCTGAACGCACGACTGAGGAAGTCACCGATGTGAATCGGCCGCGTGTGAAGCGCATACGCTTCAAGATGCCTGGTAAGCGATGCTCACCCATTTATTGTCTTATCGTTTTCACTTTATTTATAACTTTTACTTCAATTGCTTACATGTCGTTGCTATTTTTTGGCTTTAGAGACCATCACCGAGGAGGAGGAGACCAACACGGGGAAGAATAACGGGGGGAAAGCACAGAGAAGGATAACGAGGAGGAAATCACGGAGAAGAATCAGAGCGGAGGAATGGAAGAGTTAAAGGAGAATACCACAAAAATAGAGCCGTTAGATGATTAGGATGGTATCAACCAGATGTTCCGCAGCTTCCTCAAGGGAGATCTGGATTTAGGAGACCCCCCAGAGAGTGACAAGGATCGTGGTATGTTTTCTTTTTATTTCGTCTTGTCTTGTTAGCTATCATTTCTACTGTGTTTTATGTACATATTTTCATTTTTTCAGACGAAGGGAGCAAGACCAGAATGGTACGCTTAGATGTACCCCTAAAGACGGTTCCCCCTAAGAGGACCGCTGAGGTCAGTTCCCGTACCCGTGAGCCACTTTCTTGGTCAGAGATGCCAAGTAACATGGATTTTGTGTCTGGACTTGCAGAGGAAGTTATTGAACGGATCCAGAAGGTGCACTCGGATATAGGTATAAAAAATTTAGAGGTTTGGAATTTCATATATTTTTTATATTACTTTAATATTTTTATGTATATTTTTTTTTGTGTGGGTAGGTGCTCAATTGAGATGGGATCCCTCTGAGAACATTAGCATCGAAAGTTTAACCACGCTTTCCCCAGAAGTGGAACAGGTGCCAAGGCCTATTTACGAGGAAGTTGCAGAAGGCTTTGTGCACAACGCTAAGTTGTCATGGACCTGTAGGCATTCTATTGAACAGTTGTGGCTGTAGATACAGGCAAAAGAAAAGGCCGTCTCTGAGTTGTCAGTGGAACGTGACGATCTGAAGGCTCGGTACAAGTTCGCCGCTGCCAGACTAAGAGGAGATCGCTCCTGGCGAATGTTCGAGGTCACGTACACCAGGTATTGGGACCTATTGAATCACCATGCATTGCTGACTCGGAGAATGGTAGAACGCAGAGCCCAAATTGATCTCCTGAATCTTAAATGTCAAGATTGGAAAGCTTTCGCTTCCAAGGTTCGTAAGTGGGGTTAGGACGAGAAAAACCATAAACATTACTACAAGAAGTTGTTAAAAGAGGTGTCTATTGAAAAGTGGAAACTAGAGATGTTTGTGGAAGGTTTAGGTTTGCATTCTACTTTCGATACTTTTGCCCAGAATACAACTGTGGAGATGGAGTCACCTACAAGGGTGATCACCACTGCTTCTGGAGAAACATCGATGGGCGAGTTCCCTCTGAAACGTCCTACTTGGTCAACTGTCGATAAAGGCAAGGCCTTGGTAGACGTCGACTTAGGCCTTGATGGGACAGATTGGGCTAGCGTTTCAAAGGAGGAAATCCTTCGTCGGCTGGAATTCAGCCTAGGAGGATCTCCTATGGTAAGCATTTTTGTTCTTATGAAGTTATTCTTCAAATAATGTTTAACAGGTTGACACTCGTTTATTCCTACCTTGATTGTTTCTTTTTTGGCATTTTCAGGATGAAGGTGGTGATGATGCTCAAGAAGCTAGCCCCAGTAGAGTAGGGGCCCCTGATGTTGGTGGATCAAAAGGGGACGACCCTCCTATCCTAGATGCTTAGTGTTTTAGCTTCATTTTATTGTCGTTTGACCCGGACTTATACAGGATTTGTAACTTGAAAATTTTGAGATGGATGAGACAGTTGACACTTGTAATTGTACAATGTTGTATGTAAGAAACCTTTTGTTGCTTTTGAATTTAATTGTAGACACGACACGACAATGTAAAATGTTTTTGGGTTTACTTTTCTACTTAAAGCGTAATGTACAGAAGTAATCCTAAATGATACGTGAAAAGGAAGACAAAGTATGCACTAGTTTAAGGCCATTCTGGGCCCCTATGCATAGTTTAAGGCCATTTCGGGCCCCGTTGTGAACAAGTAATATTTTGAATAAAGTAGGTAAGTTTCTCGGTTGACCGATCATCTTTGATCGTGGCTAGTTTTATGTCGTTGCGGACATGGTAGTTTAACGTTGTTCCGGACTTGGAGTGTGATTTTTAATATATGTATTTTGTTCATTTTTGGGTGTGGTAGTTTAACATCATTTTGGACTTCATGTAGTTTAATGTCATTTCAGACAAAGTGCGATGATCTTATTTTAATTGTTTTTTCATTCTTTTTATTTTTATGTCTTGTGATGTATTAACTGGTATGATTTTGTATTTGGCGTCCCCTTCGCTGATCACGCTGAATGGTAATTCAGCCCAAGGGATATCCGATGGAATGGCTTCCATGTCAATGTTTTTAGATATTTTGATAGTTGGCGGGGGTTCTGTATTATTTTCCATTTGAGAGGTTGTATGCACAACATCAAACATGGGTGTTTTTGTTTTAGGAGGCTCTTGTTCCATGTTTGAAGGCTTATTGCTTGCCAGTGGGTGCGCATTTTTATCGTTTTGCTTAGGCTCTTCAAGCTCAACTTCCGAGCCTTGGTCCACGTCCACGTGTGATGAGATGATAGGTGTAGCGGCTTCCCCGTGTATAATGATTTCACCGCCTTCATAAGGCAGGTGGATCTCCTAGTGTACAGGGGAGGAGACAGCTCTCAGTTGGGCCAACCAGGGTCTTCCTAATATCAGGTTGAATCCCGGCATCTCATCAACAACTAGGAATTTGGCAGATGTAGGGAACTGGTACCCCGCTATGAAATCTAAGGTTACTGTGCCTTTTACCATTACGCGTGACCCGCTGAATGACTTTAAACATGTAGTTGCGGTTGGTTTAATTAATTCAGTAAGTCCCAATTGCTCAATGATTGGATATGGTACCACAGTTGTTGCGGCCCCATCGTCTACGTGGACCCTATGTATCTTGAACTTGTTGATACGTATCATTATGAACATGGGGGCTGTTGTTATTTTCCCTATTTTCTTGTCCACCTTAATATTGTCATCATGAAAGCTTAATGGTTTAAGAGTTGTTCTGTGAGGCGAGTACATCACCGCATGAATGGAGGGTTCATTTGGGGGCAAATCCTCGCTTACCGGGATTGACGTTAACATACGTACCAAAGCTTCCCAGTGTGTTTGGGATGTTAAGACCAAGTCGTACAAGCTCAATGAAGTGTTCTTTTGCTTCAATCCTTGGGTGACTTGTGTTAAGGCCGTCGCTAAATCTTTACTGTTTGGAGTGTTTTTATCAATGATAACTGGGTCCATTGGGCCCAATAGTTTTATTTCATGTTTTGTTGGTTTGTCATTTTTGTTCGAAGCTGTCGTTTTAAGCGATTCATATTTTTCAGATGATTCACCTTCATTACCTGCGTCCGATTGGTTGTTAGATGAAGACATAGGCACAGAGTTAAGTGGAATGGGCTTAGGTGGCCCCAAAGCTAACCGTTGGCATTCCTTCTCCACACGTTCACGTGTAAGCCTATCTGCTAGATGTTCTCGTGTGTGGCGTGGAGGTGGGGCTAGTCTTGGAGCCTCAGGCTACCCTGGGATTCGCACCACATATGGAGCTGGGCAGGGTTGCGGTTGTGCTGTTGGGTGCAACTAGTTAGAAGGCTGGCCAGGGACCCTAATGATGTAGGGACTGGGTTGGCTTGGCACTCGTGAGATGGAGGTTTGATAATCATTAGGAGTTTCGAGTATCCTAACAATATACAGAGTTGGTTTTGGTGGAGGTTGGACCTCCGTTGTTGCGACAGTGGGTGGTACTCAGACTATGAAAGGGGTAGGCCAAATATGAGGGGTTGATGCATTTGAGGGGACGAGAGGAGGGACACGTACTACGTATGGTTTGTCCTGTGTCATGGTGTTGGATGTGGGTGGGGCCGAAGGTATTCAGACAATGTATGGCTGCTACGGAGTACATGGTGGTTGAGACGCGAACCTGGAGACAGTGGGAGGAATCTGAACTACGAAGGGCCCACCAGGTGTTTCTTGTTTATGCTCGGGGTAAACGGTGTTGATGTTAAGTAGCTCAGAATCTTCATCGATGCAGATTGTACTAATAACGTACAGTGCCTCGTTGGTGTTTAGAGGATCTTTGTATACCCCCATGGCCTGATTCTGTGGTTGGATCGGGTTGGCCTCGTCAAAAGTTATTTGGCCTTCATTGATCATCCACTGAATATCCTGTTTGAAGGTGAAATAGTAATCCGTACCGTGCCTATTGCGTTGATGGTAATCGCAAAAGCGATCCATTCTAAAACCTTTGGGTACGGGAGGCTCATCCGGTGTCGCTAGGCTTGGGTTCTGTATGAGTTGATAGAACCGATCGTGTCTCTGGATGGCCGCAGGGGATAACTGCTTATGTTTCATCATCCCATCCTTTAGGAGTTGATTGAAGAGTTGGGATGGCTTCATTGGCAGAGGCGTGTATTGAGAGGGTTCTTTCCTCTCGAAGTTTCACGTATGGTTTGTTGGGTTCTGTTGCAATGATGATTCTTGCGCGGTTATGGGAGTTGGATTATTGTAGTTGGTAGGGGTTACCAGCTGTTTGTTTTGTTGTTGCGCCCTGGCTATCACCGCTATAGTTGCCTTAGCCTTCTCCTTATCTTTTTTGGTGTGTTGATTCTTAAAGGCTAGGTATGCAGGGTCATGGATGTTTTGGGCTGCCTCTTCTATGTTCTTAATTTGTGCAAATGCTTGGTTGAGATCACGTGCGTTAAGGTAATATAGCTTGGATTTAAAGAAATTGTTAACAGCCCCTTTTAGTATAGTAAGTAGGTAGGTCTGGGAGATTGGCTCATGCAGCTCGTTGAGAGTAGCGCTCCACCTCTGAATAAATTTTTGTACAAGTTCAAGCGGTGCTTGCTTGACCTGTATGAGGCTGTCCAGGGTGGCCTCAGGTTTTAGGTTGTACTTGAACCGAGTCACGAACTGATGTAATAAGTCTTCCAAGGAGAAGATGGAATTCCTTGGTAGGGCCTGATACCAGTCAAGTGCTCTCCCTGCGAGGGACATGGGGAATACTTGGAAAAATGGAATGGGGCCATGCCTGGAGCAGCGCGCATTCTAACCTAAATGTTATCAAGTGTGCATTGGGGTCTGTCTCCCTATTGTAGTTGGTTAGTGTTGGTAAGGGAACACCTTTGGGCAAGGTTAAGGGTGGGACAGATGAGCTGATGGGGTCGTCTTGGTAGAAGTCCACTACCTTCAGCTTCCCATCGGCAGCGGTTTTGAGGCGTTTTACCTCGTCCGCTAATTCTTGCATCAGTTTCTTGGCATCCACCCAATCTTGGGCACTCAATAAAATGGCAGCTTGAGGTTGTGCTATTTTATACATGTTGGATGGCTGGACGCTGGGTTGAAAGGCCAAAATTTGTGCGGCCGGGGGTTGTGCTTGTGGCACGTGATAGGGGAAAGGCTGTGGTTGCTGTGGTGGTGGCTATACTGGGGGAACGTTGGCTGGTTGGACCATATGGGGTGGCATGTTATAGTAGGGAGGTTGCTGTTGCTGTGGTTGAGCGCCCATCGATACCCGTTGTCCAGCTACATTTTGTGGAGGGACCTCCTGTTGGGTTACGGCGGTAAAAGGGGCTGTATGCGTTTGGATGTGCGGGATGTAGTGAGCGGATGTGGAGGCCGGTATCACGTGTGGCATCCCTATCACTCAGGGTGGGAGTGTCGCTCCCACACTATCGTGAGGGGGAGGTGCTTGTGAAGATGGGCCGGCTACTGCATCGGGGATGATGGCGAGAGGGAGCGTGCTGAATTACGGGTCAGTTGGAGGTGGCGCATGAGCAAATGAAGATGTGTGCGAAGGGGGCATTTTTGTGTGAGTCAGTATGAGGGGTTGGAGGGGCATGATCTCCCCTGTACTAGGATGAAAAATGGGGTTAACATATGCTTGCGGGCTCAGAGTGTGGTAGGAGTCCTCGGGCTTGGATTGAGTAGCGAAGTCATCCTCCTCTTCTAGTTGGGGTTCTAGCGTGTGCTGAAATCCTTTGCAGGAAGAGCTGTGTGATGAGTTCTGAGTACTGCTCTGGAACCAGAATTACATCATATGGGGAAGGAGTGAATTCATGTCCTCCCCTGTAAAAGAGTTCGAACTGCCTCTTTACTTCCATTTCAGCTCGGTCAATAGCCAGGCCAGCTTGTATCTTAATAAATATGAAATTATATTGATCCTGGGTGATAATGTTGGAGGTTGGATCTCTTCCCTGCAACCTTAGGGACCGGCAGGGCCCTGCTTCAGGTTGTACCCCTGGGTGTTGTGCGACGAGCTGCTGGACAGCCATGGTGTCTAGGATGTTAGTGATTTGAGTGGTGGAAGTGGTGGTGTTTGTAGGGTTCATGATGATATATTGCAGATATGAAATTATCTGGAGATGTGAAATTAATGTATTGCGCAACATACAGTGTATACGCTTCAGCTGACAGCGTATACAGCGTATATGTGCGTAGAGTAGATGGTCAGCGTAGACGAGTCTACAGCGTAAGTGGTTCAGCGTATACGCTGGACAACGTATATAGCGTAAGAACACAGTGTAAAAGGGTGAGCGTAAAAATGGGATAAAATGGATAGCGTAAACGCAAGCTGTAGTGTAAGACAGGGCTCAGCGTAAAAACAGTATATAGCGTAACACAAGGCTCAGCGTAAAACAATGTAGTGTAACATAGGGCTCAGCGTAAAAACAAGGCACAACGTAAAACAATGTATAGCGTAACACAATGCTCAGTGTAAAAACAAGGCACAACGTAAGACAATGTAGCATCAAAACAGGGCAGCATGTGGTTTTCTGAGTAATTTTTTAAGAGGGACAGCATAAATACTGAATAGTGTAGATGCTGGATAGTTCGCAGACTAGGTTTTTGGACTAGGCTTTGTAGACGCTGAGAGAGTTCCAGTAGGAAGTAGCGTGTGGTTGGTGGCGTAGACGCTGGACAGCGTAAACGCCAAGAAATGTACAGGTAAGGTTTGTTCAGGCCCTCCTTCTAGCACCAATTTCTATACCGCCTAAAATTGTCGGACTACGGCTGGAAGGGAACAGAGACCACGGGATCACAGGGCACGTACAAAAGACCCTACCTTCACCTGAGGGCGAGCTAGAATGCATGAAGGCAGAGTACCTTAGGTGGTCCGCACGTGGATCAAACAAGGATTTCCCTGAACGTACACCGAAATGCTATACGCTGGGTTATACGTAAACAATGTAGCAATGTAAACGGAGCGTAAACAATGTAGATGATGCAAACAGTGCGTAAACGTAAACGGACATAAATAGAACGCATGCAACAATTAATAGAAACTATAGACGATTGTAGGAAGGAAATGTAACAATGGTATTACATAATCAAAGTACAATGCATCGATCCAACGCAGTTGTGGTGAAACAAAAGGCGGATGAAAAGCCCCGGTGAATGCAGGGACGGTTGGGCTAGTTTACGTTGTAGACGTGGCGTAGAGACTGTGCACAGCGTATAGGCTTTTCCAGCGTAAGAGGGTTTCGAGCTCTGGTAAGTAGTGTAATTGCTCCTGGGTATGCTCTCAGATTTTTGCCAAACCCCCCCCTTTGAAGTGGAAAATTGGGGTTTTTATACAGGTTGTTACACTAGACTCAGATTAGGAGACACGTGGCGCATTGACCGGGTGCGTACACTTTACAAAAATACAATATATTACATCTGTTGGGTGTATACGCTAGGCGTATACGCCGCATCAGGCCAGCGTATACGCTGAATGTGCAGGGCGTGTGGATTTGGGTGGAGATGTTGCGGACGCTGGGTGTATACGCTGATGGATGCGGGCGTATACGCTGGGTGTATACGCTGACGGTTGCGGGCGTATACGCTGACGGTTGCCGACTTGCTTCAATTCTTGCTCTTCGGTGTTGTCTTCATTTTGTCTTTGGAGATCTTGTCATCGAGCGTATTCATCTGTTGTATGTGCCGAGCGTGCATGTGAGACGTGTGTACACCGGGCGTCTACGCTGGGCGTACACGCTGTAGGTTTGAGCGTACACGCTGGGCGTATACGCTGCAGATTTGAGCATATACACTGGTGTTGTGCACTTGGGCGTATATGCTGAGCGTATACGTTGAGCGTATACATTGGAACTGCATACTTAGTCAAAATTAAGCATTTGATCTCCGAAGCTTCCATGTTTGATGCCAAATGTAGCTCTGCTTGTCAGGAGTCCCGGGGACCTGCTTGGTGTCGGACAAGTACTAAGCTCCAAATTTTGTGGTGTTTCAACGTCATATAGCCTTCAACGAGAAAAAATGATTACGCTATGCACTGAAAATAGATTACACTAGGATAGTCGATGCTAATCTGAACTTACGCTGTAAATTTATGCTCGGCGTATACGCCAATGTCTCTACGCTGTGAATTTACGGTCGGCGTATACGCCAAAAACCCCTACGAGACTGTCTACGCTACGAAGCACGTACAGGGAAAAATAACTAACAGAGACAAGATCAGAGCCTACCTGTGTGATGTTCCAAGCCATGATGGAATCCTTGGCCGGGGCAGGCACTACAACATGGCTTCGCTCTCCTCGGCGAAGGTCAAGTCAGGACTCTTCCTCCCCTACCCTTCCACCTCTTTGCCCTTTCCCATCTCAGCGTCTACGCTGGGATTGATAGCTTACGCTGAGGATTGAAACTCAGTATGCCTACGCTCAACCTTCTGTGCTCAACGTCTATCGTGGGGTTTAGTTGGCATCTACGCTGGGTTTAATCGATCGGCGTCTACGCTTAGGTTTGGGGTTCGGCGTCTACGCTGGGTTCGATGGTTTATGCTCATGCTCAGATTTTACATTGGGTCATCTATGCTCCTGCAAACCGATGAAAAACAAATGAAACCCCCCTCCTTATATACTGCTCTGCCGTCGCTGCCGCCGCCGCTTACCCCACCGTTGCTCCTTTTTTCCATTTTGTGCCTTTTTACTTATTTTTCGCTAAAATTTCCCCAGAAAAATAATAAAAAATATAAAAAATAGAAATTACTACATCCTGGTTCCCTCGTGGACCCCATTTCATACGTTTACGCTAAACATCCCAGTGTAAACCGCCACATATAGCCCGGTATGGCCTTAAACTACCATTACGGCCCGGTAAGGCCTTAAACTGCCATTTTCAAACCCACCTGCAGCTTGGTAAGGCGTTAAACTACCACGCATCCCGGTGTGATGATAATCCACCATCATGCATGTGCACATATCTAAAATTACCAAAGAATATAGAATGATACCCATTAGCTCATTCAGTTCTCTGTTTATTGGCAGGAGTAAGCCTGATGGATTACCAGCACTTAACCGAACCATTAATTATCGATGGACCATACGGCAAAATTGCAAGGGACACCAACATAAACCTCATCCACTTAAATTCAGCAACGGACGATGCAGTCATCACCTCAACACAGCAAATAATAGAAAACTACGAAGGCATGATAAAATCCCTCAACATAGAAGCCGAAAATATCACTGAAGGCCTGTTGACCGAAACCCCCATCACCATGCCTGATGGGGAAATAAAAATATTAAAATTAAGCAAATTGCTACAACCATAATTAGCCAAAGACATTGAAAGCGTGCTTAGGGAAAATATGAAAGCATTCGCTTGGTCCTACACAGACATGCCCGGGCTAGACCCTCGAATTGTCCAACACAATATTATCCTTGACCCAAAATTGAGACCGGTAAAACAAAAAGCACGAAAGGTTAAACTCAAGGTGGCCTTAGCAGTTCGCAATGAGATCACCAAGCTTTATCAGGCTGGCTTCATTCAAGCCGTTGATTATGCCGAATGGGTATCCAACATGGTCATTGTTCCGAAGAAGAATGGAAGCATTCGCTTATGCATTGACTTTCGGGATTTAAATGTTGCAACCATAAAAGATGATTTTCCTCTACCCAGCATCGATCAGCTTGTTGACTCAACCTCTGGGCATGCATTATTATCTTTTATGGATGGCTTCTCAGGGTACAATCAAATATGCATCAACCTGGAGCATCAACTTCAAACAACCTTTATGACACCATGGGGAACCTTCTGTTACACAATGATGCCTTTCGGTCTCAAGAACGCCAGGGCCACGTATCAAAGAGCCATGAAATTCATCTTTAGTGATTACATGTTACACTCACTCAACAATTACGTGGATGACATTGTGGTTAAATCAAAAATAGAGGAACAACATGTACAAGATCTTGACTTAGTATTAAAATGTTGTTTAAAGTATGAATTGAGACTCAACCCGAAAAAATATGTCTTCGGCGTTAAGACAAGCAAGATGCTAGGATTTATAGCCTCAGAAGCAGGGATACGAGTAGACCCCGATAAGGTTAAGGCCATAACAACCCTAAAACCACCAAGCGACCTTACCGAACTTCGAGGTCTACAAGGTAGATTGCAGTTTATCAGGTGCTTCATAGAAAAATTGACAGACAAACTAAAACCTATGAACCACTTGTTACACAAGAACGTCCATTTTGAATGGACTCTGTAGTGTCAAGAAGCATTCGATAACATTAAAACAGAACTTGCCCGATTACCAACGGTTTATCCACCTCAAAAAGATAAACCATTTTACATTTACCTCGCTACTTCAGATTCGTCAATTATGTCTATGCTCAGAAACGAGATGACGGAACCGAAGTCCCTGTGTATTATTTAAGCCATGCATTAGTCACTCACGAGAAAAAGTATAACGACATGGAGAGGTCCTGTTTAGCTTTGGTCTTTTCTTTGAAAAAATGGCAACGTTACCTCTTCCGTAACCAAGTTAATATAATTTGCAAGGATAATGTGCTCAGGGCCATCATGGGAAACATTTACGAAATGAGTCAGATAGCCCGCTGGAAAGCCATGATAGCTGAATTTGACTTACACTACATAGCTCAATCATCAGTTAAGGGTCAAGCCATAGTGAATCAGATGGTTGCGTTACCAATGCACAATCAAGCGATAATAGAGCTAGAGTTCCTGGACGAGAATGTAAGCGCAATAGACATAGTGCCTAACGACTACGATGCCATTCTAAACTTTGATGGAGCATCCACCTCTCAAGGGGGAAGCGCTGCCGCTGTCATCACCTATCCCTCCAGGGAAATCTGATCCTTTGCTTATCGTTTCAACTTTCCTTGTACCAACAACATAGCAGAGTACGAAGGACTCCTTAGAGGTCTCGCGGCAGCATTGGCTTTAGACATCACACGGCTTGTGGTCAGAGGAGACTCGCAGCTGGTCATAAACCAGGTCGCAGACATCTATACATGTAAAGCCCAACATTTACAACCATACTGCAACCTGGAAAAACACCTAACAAGGTGATTCGAAAACATCGATGTGCAACACATCTCCAGAAATGACAACACCATCGCAGATGCACTAGCCACCCTAGCATTAAGCATATCACCCGACATGTTCCACACATTGCCAAGCTCCATAACCAGTTGTGTTGAACCAATAACCGATACTCTTGACATGCTGCCGGTTGCATCTGTTAGTATAACACACGCCATAGAATGGTATGATGACATAAAAGAATACCTTCTACGGGGCGAAACACCACGACATCTAACAAATGCACAAAAGGATGTAGTACAAAAACATTCTAAGTAGTATACCCTAGTAGGGGACACGTTTTGTTGTAGATCCTACTAAGGCATATTGCTAACATGCGTCAATAGTACCGATGCCCAAACCATTGTCGAACAAGTACACGACGGACTATGCGGAGGACATATAGCACCAAAAGCCATGGCAACAAAGATCAGACGCTTAGGCTACTATTGGCCACACATGGAATACGACTGTCTCTCCAAGGTCAAAACATGTAGTACTTGTCAAAAACATAGCAATCTAATACATGTCCCAACAAATGAGTTGCATATGGCGCAAATCACGTGGCCCTTTCAAAAGTGGGGATTGGACCTTATTGGCCCAATAACACCTTCATCTTCTGCAGGGCATAGTTTCAATATAACCACAACTAAATATTTTATGAAGTGGGTAGAAGTAGCTCCACTCTGAAAAACTACATCCAAACATGTGTGCAATTTCATTCTTCAAAATATTATAACCCGTTTCAGCATTCCCATGACAATCATCACTGATAACAAGCCACAATTTAGCAGTGCCGAGACCAAAACCTTTTGTGAAAGTCTAGGCATCAGACACTCATTTTCATCCCCTTACTATCCTCAGAGCAATGGGCAAGTAGAGGCGACAAACAAAACGATTATTATAATACTCAAAAAGATGCTCACCCAAAGCAAGCGAAGATGGCATGAACAATTGATATACGCACTGTGGGCAGACCGTACTACACATCAAACTTCAACAGGTAAAACACCATATAGTCTTGTTTACAGTTCAGAAGCTGTTTTACCTTTGGAATTACAGGTATCATCTTTAAGGATAACACTTTTCGGACTCCTCGACGATGGGCAGAACAATGATCTACACATCATTGACTTGGACTCGGTAGAGGAAGAACGCATACGTGCCCTCGATCAGATCAAATGGTATCAAAAACAACAACAGCAACGACATAGCCACAATATCCATAAGCACCCTATCAAAGAGGATGATCTTGTACTTAAGGCAGTTCGAGAACACTCAGACAAATTCTCAGCCAACTGGGAAGGGCCTTACTTTGTCATTAAAGCATTTGACAACAAAGCGTTTAAGCTCACTGACATGAAAGGGAATGAGTTTGCCAATCCAACCAATCACTTGTTCTTAAAATCATTCTACATTTGAGTACAAGCTCAGGTACGTGCAAGTCCTGGAGTCATGACTTTAAACTGATACCACAGAAAAGTCCTGGAGTCACGACTTTAAGCTGATACAATAGAAAAGTCCTCGAGTCACGACTTTAAACTGATACCACAGAAAAGTCTTGGAGTCATGACTTTAAACTAATACTACAGAATAGTCCTAGATCATGACTTAAAACTGATACCACAGCTCCTCCTGGAATCATGACGATAAACTGATACGGCACAGTATCCGCAATGATGATAAACTAGCACCCGTCCGGCATGACAACAAAACTGCCACTGTTGCATTCACCAGAGTCCGCTAAGACTATAAACTGGTTTGCCTCTTCATGGTTCGCTAAGACTAAAAAAAACTGGCAACGTAACGTCCACCACGACGCTAAACAGGCAATGTCCAACGGGTTATGACAAAAAACTAACCCATGATAGTCCGCCAAGACTATAAATCAGCAAGTTCATCTCTAGTTCTTCAATCTACAGCCACATTCAAGCTTCACCATCATCACTACATCACCCGTCATTAGCCGATCTTACCAACATTGCTACCATTTATATACAATGCCTAAAATCTCTTCGTGTACCTCTATGCCATCAGTTGCTGCTTAAGTCTAAGCTTGATTATTCACTCATGGTTTTTCTTGTTTCCTTCGAGTTATGTTTGCAAGGTGATGCTCAAAAGTATTTGTACAAGAATGCATCCCATCATGAGTAGCAAGATGAGACAATGTTCACAGCACACATGGCAAGACTAAATCAAATTGTTCGTTAGTACATCCCCATCTCCCGACACACTCTCTATCAATCAACATAGTTGACCCAGTCACACCTTGATACAACCAGTACATCTAAAACTTTGAGCACGCTATTGCATACTGTCACACTTTGAAGCAGTTTCAACACACGACAAAGCACTTGCGCATGAGCACAAAATCACAGCAAAGTTACATTTTCTTCCAAAAAAAATGCAAGACCCTTGGATGACTCAGCTGGTTCACATGGTAGGTGGAGCATAGAGACTGTGCACAACATACAGGGCTTTCCAGTGTAAGAGGGTTTTAGCTTTGGTGCGTAGCGTAAATTTCTCTAGTATGCTCTGGGACGTTTGCCAACCGACCCCGGATGAAGTGGAAAAGTGGGATTTTTATATCGGTTGTTACGCTAGACTCGGGTTAGGAGACACGTGGCGCGTTGACCGGGTGCATACAATTTATAAATATACAACATATTACATCTGCTGGGCATATACATTAGGCGTATATGCTACATAAGGCCGGCTTACACGCTGGGCGTATACACTGGACATGCAGGGCATGTGTGAACTTGGGTGGAGATGCTATGGACGCTGGGCGTACACACTGAGCGTATACACTGACAATGGCTAGGCGTATACGCCGGGCATGTATGCTGATGGTTGCCAACTTGCTTCAATTCTTGCTCTTCGGTGCTATCTTCATTCTGTCTTTGGGAGATTCCATGTCGGGCGTAAACATTTACCGTACCCATCGAGCGTACATGTGAGGCGTGTACGTCGGGCGTGTAAGTTGGATTCCTACACTGGGCGTATATGCTGTGGGTGTCGGGCGTAGACGCTGGGCGTATATGCTGGTATTGCATACTTAGTGAAAACTAAGCATTTTGATCCCCAAAGTTGCAATGTGTGACACTAAATGTAGCCATGGTTGTTCATGGGTCCTAGGGACCTGCTTCTTGCTGGAGAAGTACCAAGCTCGAAATTTTGTGGTGTTTCATTGGCCCCTCTTTGTTGACGCTTGGAGGAATCGACTCGAGAAGCGTCGACAAAGAAGTGAAAAACACCACAAGCAATCCAATATAGACTTTGTTCTTTGCCACTTGACTAGACGTCATCGCACCGTGTTCAGTAGTACATGGGATTGAACAAGTGAAATTTGTAGCTGGTAGGAGGAAAGAGATTGTGGGGATTGGTGACTCCCCAAGGAATTATGCTGAGAGATGGGATGCTCGGGTGTGCGGCATGCTGGTCCTTGTCAATAGCCATTGTTTAGCAGACTTGGAATTTAGACATGTGATGTGTGTCCTTTGGCGGAACAAGGCTCTTGGTTAGTATTCAAGAGAACTCATTGGCAAGACCAAAGCCATGGGAGGATGTATTACATTCTTTGGAGGAACAGGGCCCGTGTTTAATGTTTAGGGGGGACCTATTGGCGGAGAGCCAAAGCCATGCAACTAGATGTTTCTTGACCATTTTGGACATGAGTACTTGGTTTTGAGACAATTGCCTTCCCGCCTGGGGGCTTATATGGGAAATGCCAAGAGTCTCGCTCTTTTTTTTTTGGAGGTTTGCATTGATCTTGTACTCATGCCTAGGTGCCAAGCCGTGTGTTGCAACTACTGTAACGTGTTGTAGTGTGCAACCGTGTGCTCAAATTTTTGAATGTGTTCGGTGTATCGGAGGCTGGTAAACAGATAATGAATATACTGGGAATGGGAATGTACTAGTGAACGGTTTGATTCAGTTCCGCCATGTGTGCTGTGAACGTTGTCCCATCTTGCTGCTTGTGATGAGATGCATTCTTGTGCGAATACCTCGGGGTGTCATCCTGCAAACACAACTCCAAGGAGACAAGAAAACCATGGGTGAATAAGCGAGCTTAGATTTGAACAGCTGCAGATGGAACAAAAGCACTTGGTTAGTATTCAAGAGAACTCGTTGGCAAGACCAAATCCATGGGAGGATGTGTTACATTCTTTGGAGGAACAGGGCCCATGTTTAATGTTTAGGGGGGACCTGTTGGCGGAGAGCCAAAGCCATGCAGCTAGATGTTTCTTGACCATTTTGGACATGAGTACTTGGTTTTGAGACAACTGCCTTCCCGCCTGGGGGCTTATATGGGAAATGCCAAGAGTCTCGCTCCTTTTTTTTTGGAGGTTTGCGTTGATCTTGTACTCATGCCCAGGTGCCAAGCCGTGTGTTGCAACTACTGTAACGTGTTGCAGTGTGCAACCGTGTGCTCAAATTTTTGAATGTGTTCGGTGTATCGGAGGCTGGTAAACAGATAATGAATATACTGGGAATGGGAATGTACTAGTGAACAGTTTGATTCAGTTCCACCATGTGTGCTGTGAACGTTGTCCCATCTTGCTGCTTGTGATGAGATGCATTCTTGTGCGAACACCTCAAGGTGTCATCCTGCAAACACAACTCCAAGAAGACAAGAAAACCATGGGTGAATAAGCGAGCTTAGATTTGAATGGCTGCAGATCGAACGAAAGTACTGGAGGAGATTCTGAGCACTATGTATGAATGGCAGCGATGTCGATGAGATTGTCTGCTGGTGAGCGATGCGGTGATTCTGATGAATGAGTGTGGCTGTGGAATGAAGAGCCAGAGATGAATGTGCTAGTTTATAGTCTTAGTGGACTAT
Organism: Gnetum montanum; assembly: GCA_015680685.1. Classification (NCBI taxonomy): domain Eukaryota; kingdom Viridiplantae; phylum Streptophyta; class Gnetopsida; order Gnetales; family Gnetaceae; genus Gnetum; species Gnetum montanum. The sequence continues at coordinate 32,659 of MNCI01009685.1, forward strand.
CATGGGTTAGGTTTATGTCGTGACCTATTGGACATTGCCCGTTTAGCGTCGTGGTGGACGTTACGTTGCCAGTTTCGAGTCTTAGCGGACCATGTAGAGACAAGCTAGTTTATAGTCTTAACGGACTCTAATGGTTGTGATGGTGGCAGTTTACTGTCATGCCGGACGGGTGCTAGTTTATCGTCATTGTGGACACTGTGGGGTATCAGTTTATTGTCATGATGCCAGGACAATTGTGGTGTTAGTTTTAAGTCATAACCCAGGACTGTTCTGTGGTATCAGTTTACCATCATGATTCCAAGACGAGCTGTGGTATCAGTTTATAGTCGTGATTCCAGGACTTGCACATACCTAAGCTTGTACTCAAATGTAAAATGATTTTAGGAACACATGATTGGTTGGATTGGCAAGCTCATTTCCTTCCATGTCAGCTAGTTTGAATGCTCCATTGTCAAATGCTTTAGTAACCAAGTAAGGCCCTTCCTAGTTGGCTGAGAATTTGTATGGGTGCTCCTGGACAGCCTTAAGCACAAGGTTACCAACTTTGATAGGGCGCTTGTTGATGCTATGCCGATGTTGTTGCCATTGTTGTTTTTGGTACCATTAGATTTGGTCGAGTGTGCATATACGTTCCTCCTCCACCGAGTCAAGATCAACGATGCGTAGATCATTCTTTTGCCCGTCGTCGAGGAGCCCCAAAAGTGTTATCCTTAATGATGGTACCTACAGTTCCAAAGGTAAAATAGCTTCTAAACCATAAACAAGACTGTATGTTGTCTTACCTATCGAAATTCGGTGAGTAGTACGGTATGCCCACAATGCGTACACCAATTGTTCGTGCCACTTTCTTTTGCTCTGGGTAAGCATTTTCTTAAGTATTGCAATAATCGTTTTGTTTGTTGCTTCTGCTTGTCCATTGCTCTGAGGATAGTAAGGGGATGAAAATGAGTGTTTTATCCCCAGGCTTTCACAAAAGGTTTGGGTTTCGGCACTGCTAAATTGTGGCCCGTTATCAGTGATGATTGTCATGGGAATGCCGAAACGGGTTACAATATTTTCAAGAATGAAATTGCACACATGTTTGGATGTAGTTTTTTAGAGTGGAGCTGCTTCTACCCACTTCATAAAATATTCAGTTGCGTTATGATGAAACTATGCCCTGCAGAAGATGAGGGTGTTATCAGGCCGATAAGGTCCAATCCCCACTTTTGAAAGGGCCATGTGATTTGCACTGTATGTAATTCATTTGGTGGGACATGTATCAGATTGCTATGTTTTTGGTAGGTGCTACATGTTTTAACCTTGGAGAGACAGTCATATTCCATGTGTGGCCAATAGTAGCCTAAGTGTCTGATTTTCATTGCCATGGATTTTGGCGCTATGTGTCCTCCGCATAGTCCCTCATGTACCTGATCGACAATGATTTGGGCATCAATACTATTGACACATGTTAGCAATATGTCTTCATAGGATCGACGACACAGTGTGTCTCCTACTAGGGTATACTGCTTAGAACGTTTGCGCACTACATCTTTTTGTGCATTTGTTAGATGTCATGGTGTTTTGCCACGTAGAAGGTATTCTTTTATGTCCTCATACCATTCTACCGCGTGTGTTGTACTAACAGATGCAATTGGCAATGTGTTGGGAGTATCGGTTATCGGTTTGTCACAATTGATTATGGAGCTTGGTAATGTGTGAAACATGTTTGGCGATATGTTTAATGCTAACGTGGCTAATGCATCTACGATGGTGTTATCATTTCTGGAGACGTGTTGTACCTCGATGTTTTTGAATCGCTTCATTAGGTGTTTTGCCAAGTTGCAATATGATTGTAAGTGTTGGGCTTTGCATGTATAGACGTTTGTCACTTGGTTTAGGACTAGTTGCGAGTCTCCTCTGACTACAAGCCATGTGATGTCTGAAGCCAGTGCTGCCATGAGGCCTCTAAGGAGACTTTCATACTCTGCTATGTTGTTCATACAATGAAAGTCGAAACGATAAGCAAAGGGTCGGATCTCCCCAGAGGGATAGGTGATGACAGCGGCTGCACTTCCTCCTTGAGAGGTGGATGCTCCATCAAAGTTTAAAATAGCATCGTAGTCGTTGGGCACTATGTCTAGGGTGCTTATATTCTCATCTGGGAACTTTGGCTCTATAGTCACTTGATCACGTGTTGGTGATGTGGTCATTTGGTTTGCTATGGCTTGACCCTTGACTGATGATTGCGCTACGTAGTACAGGTCAAACTTGGCTATCATGGCTTTCCACTGGGCTATTTGACTTGTTTCATAAATGTTCCCTGTTATGGCTCTTAGTACATTGTCCTTGCAAATTATGTACACCTGGTTATGGAAGAGGTAATGTCACCATTTTCTTAGAGAAAAGACCAAAGCTAAACATGAGCTCTTCACGTCGTTGTACTTTTTCTCATGGGCAACTAATGCGTGGCTCAAGTAATATACAGGGACTTCGGTTCCATCATCTCGTTTTTGGCAAAGCATAGACGCGATTGACGATTCCGAAGTGGCAAGGTAGATGTAGAATGGTTTATCATTTTGTGGTGGATAAACCGTGGGTAGCCAGGCAAGTGCCATTTTAATGTTGTCAAATGCTTCTTGACACTGCGGAGTCCATTCAAAATGGACGTTTTTGCGTAGCAGGTGGTTCATAGGTTTTAGTTTATCCATCAGTTTTTCTATGAAGCGCCTGATAAACTGCAATCTACCTTGTAGACCTCGAAGTTTTGTAAGATTACCTGGTGGTTTCAAATTTGTTATGGCCGTAACCTTCTCAGTGTCCACTCGTATCCCTACTTCTAATGCTATAAATCCAAGCATTTTACCGGTTTTGATGCTGAAGACACACTTTTTCAGGTTAAGTCTTAGTTCATACTTTAAACAATGCTTTAAGATGAAGTCAAGGTCTTGTACATGTTGTTCCTCTGTTTTTGACTTAACCACAATGTCATCCACGTAATCGTTGAGTGAATGTAATATGTAATCATTAAAGATAAATGTCATCGCTCTTTGATACGTGGCCCCAGCGTTCTTGAGACCAAAGGGCATCATTGTGTAACAAAAGGTTCCCCATGGTGTCATAAAGGTT
>MNCI01009686.1:2989-48926 GCA_015680685.1 Gnetum montanum
AAGGCTTTTAAACACAAGCGCTTCTATGGAAAAATTTTAATAGAAATTTCTATCGGGCAACAAGAACAATAAGAGCAATCTAAAAATCCCAAAATTACTTGCCAAAGATGATACTATCTAAACCACTAGCTAGGAAATTTAAACAAAATAAAAAATGAAATGCATAACTCACAAGACCATGACAAAGAGGCTGAAATCTTCATTCTAGCAAGCCATCTTCAAGAAATCTTCTTTACAAATCTTCCAAGTGTGATGTGAGACTTCCTTGTTCTTCCTTTTTGTGATGATGATTTTCCCCCTTTTTCTTGTGATGATGATTTTCCCCCCCTTTCCCCTCCTTGACCCTTGATGCCTTTTTATAGGGTTCCAAGATAGGTAGGGAAGTTACAATTTCAAAATATCCCACAAATATCTCAAAAATATCTCTTCTAACTTTTCTCTCAAGTAACTTGACTAACCAATTAGAAAATTCCTTGCCCAACAAGTTACGAGGTTACTTTCCCAACAAGTTAGGTAAGTTACAATAATTTTAGGTGGTTTCAACCACAAAAGAGATAAAAATGCTGCATCTAACAAGTGTACTTGGTAGTGGTTACAAACATCATGGATTAAGGCTAGGAAGTTAGCTTTATATATATAATTAGAGACAATATTAAATTTGATCATCCGTCTCTCCTTGGCCATGCTCTAAAATAATTTGGAGAGTACTTCATAATCTTCATGTGTTTCCTTTGCTCTTTATCAAAATATTTTTCTCATCCACTTCACAATGGCCTTGGGTATACAAGTCGGCTTACAAACCAGGCGTTCCATCAATGAGGCATTTCATATTTAATTTAAATATTATTATATATCAATAGAAACATTTGAAATATTTATGATAAAGGCGCTTCACTATCTGGCCAAGTGCTGATTTTACTTCACAAACTTCTGCAACGCGCGGCCACACCTCCGTTGAATTCGTAATAGAAGTTGCATCTTCCAAAAATTCTGCAGCGATTGGAACCGATTCGGTTCACGGTTTTTTGGTAGCTGAAACATCCTCTCCATTTGTGTTGTCGCCATCTCTGCAGTTGGCAACGGCTCCGCCATAGTTGCAGGCATTAGAGTCGGCATCAATCCTGAACAGATTCAGCCGAGAGAGATCAAGCGCTTCCTCGTCAGCACCATTCTGAACACCGGAATTACTTGGCATTGTAGGTTATAGATTTTTGGAACAGGGTGTTAAGGGTTACGGATTTTTGGGACTCAGGCTAGTCTTCCACGTTACGAACACGCACAGATAACCCGGCAAGCTGAGCTAACGCGTACACAGGCCCATTTCTAGCAACATATTTTCTCTTGCATATTACCCATTCTCTTGATTCATCAACGACATCAGTAGCAAGTATGAATAATCTTGAAATCAATGGAATTTTTGACTGATTAAATGCCCACAGGCCATAAGTAAAATTACACGCGGCGCCTCTCTCTAGAACAAGGTTTCTTTCACCCTTTCTAATAATTTTCTCTGCAGGTTCACTATCAACAATCTGATCATTTGAACAATCTTGTTGAGTACTGGAGAAACGGAGTTTGTGCAGCAAGTGTTTGATGGAATGTCTGCGAATTTAGTAACGGTTTTCCTACACTGACGATGCCACATACCACTAACCATTGGCCTATTGCCCAGCACACTTCAGAAAAATATTCGTATGATGCTAGATGATAAAAATGCTATCATCTTTTGGCTNACCATGGTCTCTTACAATAATACAGAGCACCTCCTTCATTTTGCAGCACTTCACTTTTTCCTTTCAGAGAAAAACATTTTTCTTACAGAGAAATATATTCTTAAATTTTACAGGGGAAATAACTTCACCCTGCCTAGACTGCTGAAATTGCAATATTCATCTGTAAAGCTCAGTGAATTATAAAGTGGAACAACATATTGATGATTCTGTATTTATCAACCAGGGCTGTGTAAGCTTGCTCTAGTATTCTTAAACATGAGAATGTTTTTTGTGCACTTATTCTTTTTCTCTCAAACTGAAAATTAAGCTACTTCTTCACAAATTCTCAACTAATTTAAATCTGCTTCATGAAATGGCCAAATGTGCCAACAATTACATGACCATAGGTTCATAGGGTAGGTGGATCAGGGGTACACATCACTTGTGAAAATGCTTCCTAATATTTGAGAGATTAGGAAATGTATATGGTCTATTTGCACTAGCTTGTATTCCCCATCCACTTCACTAATGATGTTAAAGAGGAGCTTTAGGCATGGTGCATCAACAGGTTCATTGTTGTTGGTCTTGGCTTCTTTTGCTACCTTGTTCATTTCATCTTTGTGGCTAATGGTAGGAGTTTCTTCTTGAAAGTCCACTTTGGACCTGTATTCTACATCAATGATGTTAACCAATAGAGGGACCACACTATCACCATGAATGATTATTTCACCTCCCTTGTAAGCTAGGTGAATCTCTTGATGGATGGATGAAGACACAACTTGTAACTGAGCTAGCTAAGGCCTTTCTAGGATAATGTTGAATCCTAGTATTTCCTCTAGCACCAAGAATTTTACTATTATAGGGATTTGTTCCCTTGCTACAAAGTCTAGAGAAGTAGAGCCTTTGATAGTAACCCACAATCCATTGAAGGATTTAAGGACTGAAGTTGATGTGTGTTGCATATTCTTTGTTAGGCCCAAACAATCAATGATGGTATAGGGGATCATGTTTGTTGTTGCCCCATCATCCACATGCACTCTATGCACATTTTATTATCCTATCCTATAAATATGAAAAGAGGAGCCTTTGTTACCTTGTTGTTTTGAGGGCTAGTCTTGGTCTCATTATTGCGAAACACTAGTAATGTTAAATTTTTTCTCCCCTAGGTGAAGTTGATATCATCACTGCATGGATGGATTCTTCACTAGCAAGGATGTTCTCAATAATGGGAATGGAAGTCAACATATTAACTAATGCTTCACAATGTGCTGTAGAAGTCATGGCTAGGTCATATAGGCTAAGGGTTGTATTCTCTTGTTTCAACAACTATTTGACCTATTCCATTACATTAAGAAAGTATTTGTTATTGGTCATGGTCCTATCACCCCTATTGTTCTTATTTCTTTCATGCATCCAAAAATGTATACTTCATGTTTCGGTTGTTGTGGCTTTGCCTCTTTTCCCTTCCCTTTAGGTTTAGGATCCTTCCATGGTTTACTAGTTGAAGCAACCTATGTAGTTAAGGCCATGGGAATAGATGAGATGGGAGTGGGCTTTAGTAGGCCCACTTCCTTCCATGCCTTGGCTTGCTTATCATTCTTGTTCTTAGGATTTTGCACAGGCTTCTTCCATTGTTTACTTGGTGACTTCTTGTTGTCATTGATTGGTTGGGAGAAAAAAGCCATTGCATTCGCCACCTTGGGGGATCATTATTCTATTATATAGGTGGACTTAGTTGTAATGGGAGGGGGAACTCTAATTATGAAAGGCTCATTGGGGGGTATTGGTGATGGTAACCTTACAAAAAATGGAGGCCTTGAACTAATTAAAGTTGATGGGCCCCTTTCATTGTGAGGAGGTACCTAAATTACAAACAGTTCCCTTGGAGGCCTTAGGTCATTGTTGACATTAAATGTTGCTATGATATATGGGTTGTTTTTGGTATTCAATGGGTCTTTATAAACATACATCAATTGATTCTGAGGACTAACTAGGTTAGATACATCAAACACTAGTTCATCCTTGTCTATTATCTTTTGGATCTCATCTTTTAGCCTAAGCCAAATGTTAGTATCATGATCCATCAACTGATGATAGTGGTAGAAGTGATCAAGTTTAACGTATCTAGGTACTAGAGGATCATCCCTGGTTACATGAGTGGTGTCTTTGGCTATCTCATATAGCCTCTCATGCCTCTTACAAGAATTTTATGTCATCTATTTATATTTTATCCTCCCACTCTTTAATATTTGATCTAGAAGTTCTAATGCCTTTAATAGTAACCAAGTGTATTTTGACAAGTCTTTTTATTCAAAATTAGGCCTAAAAGTAGTCAATGTAAAGGCACAAGATGTTGAAGGTTGGTTATTGTTGTTAGTAGGGATCTTGGATTGGTTTGTTCTTGGCCCTTAGGTGGTCATTTTACTCTCCTTTGTCATAGTGGCCATTATAATGATGTTTTTCCTTTCCCTCTACCTATATTTTCATGCATGTTGATTTCTACATGTCACATAGGTTGGATCATGGCTGGCCTCTATAGTTTCCTCTATGTTTTTAGTCCAAGAAAAGACCTGACTAAGTGACTGTGGATCTAGATAGTACAATTTTGACTTAAACAAGTCATTGACCATCCCATTGAATATAGCCAAAAGGTGTGTTTTAGCTATTAGTTCTATAATCTTGTTAAGTAAAGCATTCCATTGTTGGATGAACTTTTGAACTAACTTAAGGGGTCCTTGCTTGACCTTCATCAATAGGTTAAGGGTTGTATCGAATCCCAAGTTGTACTTGAAACATGATAAATCAAGTCTTCCAAAGAGGATATGGATCCTCTTGGCAAGGAACAATACCAATCTAGGGATTTTCCCATAAGAGACATGGGGAATATTTTCATTATTTTTTTTTTGGCTAGGCTTGTAGTAAAAAGCACTCAAAGTGGAAGGTTATAAGATGGGAGTTATGATTACCCTCTTCATTGTACTTAGTAAATTATGGTATGGGAACACCTAGGGAAAGAGTTAGTTACAAGACTACAAGACTAATGGGATCATTCTAATAGATATTCATAATTTTAACGATCTAAGATGTGGAAACCTTAAGCCTCTGTAACTCTTTTGTTAGGTCTTGGATCATTTTGAAGGCTTGATCCACGCCTTGAGATGCCCCCATGGGTTGTGGGGATTGCATGAAATATTTAGGGATAATATGGGAGGCCTATGCCCTTGTGATTGATTGCAACACTAAGGGGAGTGGTTGGGTCATCATCATTGTGGGTGGGATGAACAATGAGAATGAGGTTGGTGCTAGTATTTGGGGTACAAAAGGAAAAAAAGGGCTATGTGACCCTTGGCTTACATGAGGTTCCACTATGGGTTCCATTTAAATGGTTAAAGGATTAGTGGTGGCTACAACCATAGATGATGGCTACATAGACTATGCTTATGTGAAAAAAGGCATGGAAAAGTGGATGGTTGTTAACTATGTCAATGATTGTTTTTGGTGCATTGCTATAATGGGCATGGACCCAAACATGATCAGATAGGAAAGAGGTGAGGACTAGGGGATCTTTCCCATGGAAGAGATGAGGGGGGTTGAGGTAGGCATGATGGATTTGGAGGTTGATTATTGAAAGAGGCCTTCCATGATATTTTCATGTTTGGATTTAGCCCCAAACTCATCCTCTTCTTGTTGCTACTCATTCGAGCTAGCCTTCCCACCCTCTTCATCCATCTTAATTAACTAAGAAAGGATTTGAGCATAGGTTTTTGTCAAGGGTATCTTATCATATGGGGAAGGTATGTATTCCTTCCCATCATGGTGGATAAGTTCATATGCTCGTTTGGCTTCTACTTGCATTCTTGAAATTAGCATGCTAGCTTGAATTTTCATGCAAAAAAACGCTTTAGTGATCTTTGTTTATCATCAAAAAATATGGGCTTCACCCTTTGAAGCTTGACTGATTACCTACACTTAGCCACACCAAGGGTCCTTAGGGTCATAGACCCTTAGGGCATGTTGGCTAGATCTATTTTCTTTGAAGTTAAATGATAAAATATTTGATTGGTGGAATAGCATTGTCAAAGAGATGGTTTTAACCTTTTTATAATTTTAGTAAAAAATCTATTCATTTAGATTATTCACTAGCATAGTTGACTATAAATGGAAAGGTAGTAACAAAACTATTATATTAAAATACTAGGTAGTAGATAGTTGTGTATTGGATAGTAGACAATATTCAAGATTGTACCACTAACTACACAGGTCCTTCCAACAAGGTCTACACTAGAGGTTGGTGTAGTAGACTACTAGGATTCCCAGCCAACCATGCTAAGTGGTGGGAGTGGAAAAGTGGCTTACATTGCCTTTTAAAGTGGGAGATGATTTTTAAAGGAAAACTACATTGGTTCAAAGGTATTCAGTAACTACTATGAAAGTACTATAAAAAATCCAACTCACTTACCACAACTACATTGGGTATTTGGGAAGGGATTTGAACAAGTTTTAAAATTTAAAACATAAAAGACTTGGTATTAAGAAAATATTTGGAAAAGGGGTTTTATGCTAAGAATTTGTATGGAAGCTATCTTTCTAGTACCAGAAAATTGTTGGACTTAGAAAATTTAGTTGCTAGAATGGAAATAAAAAAATCCCAAGTGTTGGTATAGTTTTAACCTCAAATCTTAAGGACCTTTGAAAAATAGGATTCAAGTCATCCTAGATGGTTTGGATGATCACCCAAGAACTTACAAAAATATAAGTGGAAACACTAAGATGGTGGAAACAAAAACAAAATTTTATATTTGAAATGAAAATAGATGCAAAAATTAAAACTTGAACGTAATTTGCATAATAATGAATAGTAACTTTACTGAAATGGAAAATGCATAAAGTACAATGTTTAAGAGCTATAAATCTGTGTGTTGGGTAGACAAGAAATTTTCTTGGAAGGAGCTTGAAGTCTATTGAAGCTTGCAGTATTCACCTAAAACCCCATGATCTAGATACTTTCCAACCCTAGTTTCTAGCAACATCCTACTAGTTTCTATTCAAATCTACAACTATGGAAACTAATGGTATTTCATCCTTGTGGTAGTGATATCATGTTGGGAGTCTTTAACACCCATTGTAGATACCAATTTACTCTTAAAGGTGTTGCAGGTTTGCAAAGGCCATCTTGGTTGCAAAGATGCCAAAATGCTTTCAAGTGGAACTACCTCAAAATTACAAAACTACTCAAAAGGTTGGGAATAATAATAGGCTATTCAAATTTGGCTTATAAAGGTTATGAAATTTATACTTGTAGACCCTATACATCATAGTCATGATTACTGATAGATTGATGTCTATTTGTAAGTGTAACAATCATCAATTCTTACCATAGGTGACCATTTATAGTATGTTTGAATACACCATAGTCACCAAAGCTCATTCAGAAACTATAAGTAATAAAAAAGTGTTTGTGACTATGCTAACCTTGGTGGACTATGCTAAAGTTGCTAGAAACTATTGGTAAACTTGATCTCTATGTTGGCCATGCTACAATTGTGAAAGACTTGAAGTGACTATGCTAGTCACTTTTGGGAAAATGGAAAATACCAACAATTCCAGCACTAGATATGTGCATCTAAACTGGATTTTGTGGTGACTACATTGGATTTTGGTGGAAATGAAAACCCAAAACCATCTATGTTGAGGGTAGATGGTTCTAGTGTACTTAAGGCTATACCCCTACAAAAACCCATGAAAATGCTAAATTTAGCAATTCCCAAGGCATTTTTAGCTCTTCCAAGCCCAAGTATAGACATGATATGACTTTTTCCACTTGGGAAGTAAGGTAATAGCAACTTATGAGGCATTTTTTAGCCTTAAAAGGTTAATTTATGAAATATTGTAGCTCATGGACTACAAATCTTACATTTAAAATAAAATCTTACCTCAAGTTGAAAGATGAAAATTACAACTTGCAACATGAATTTTCTTGGTGGTCTTTCACTAACCTTATAGGTTGTAGCCATGTTGTGTAATTAATGATAGTGAGAAAATAAACATCCTTTTGCATCTGCAACTTGTACATCTGATTCTTGCAAACAAGGATAATGACAATACCTTTATCATGATGAGCATTAAAAATACCTACAAACATGTTTTTTAAAATTCTGTATGATAACCATTACGACATAATTGGAAAACACTTAATAATTTTTTTTAAAGATCTAAAACATAATATATTTGGAGGAAAATATATTTATTACCTTGAGTTGTTGTGAAGGTGAGCGATCTAATCTCAGTAATGATTGGCTTCTTTGTATTATCTATAGTTGCCTTTTCATCTTTTTTTTTTTAAAACTTGAGAATAATTTTTTATTCCCTGTCATGTGATTACTACACCCACTATCAACATATCAAATATTGTTGTTGTCTCTAGAATTTGGTACCTTTATAGAAATCAAGAGTTGATCTTCCTCTTTATCAATGTAAAATAGTTGTTCACCTTTGTGTTGATCCTTTTGTTGATCTTCATGTTCTACAATTTTTTCTTTACCTTTATTTTCATACTTCCTTCTAGACCAACATTCTAGAGTATTATGTGTGTTGATGCTACAAAACTCACAATGATTACCTTCCCCTAAGTAATTGGATCTTCCATGATTATGACTCCCAATTTGCTACAACTACATCCACATTCTCTAAATGAGACTATTCTTGAGTATCACTGATTTTCATTTTGATTGGACATCCTTTGAAATTAAACTTGAAATGTATTTGCCATTGACTCCTTATGATCAAAAATCTTTTACTTATATGTTCTTTATCTTCCTATGAGCTCAACCATGATCATCTTATTGAGATATCTTACTTTTTCAATAGTCATGATGATGGGATCATATTGACTAATTACACTTTGAAGAATATTTTTAACAACATGCTTTCCTCAAGTATTTCTCCATAATATTTAAGTCCATTTTGAACTTGTTGAAATTGGCTAAGGTATTGATCCATATTTTCTAAATCCAACATGCATAAAGAACTTATAGCTTGACAACACTATGTTTTTATAATCTCTTGTATGCAATCTCTAGTTCATACCATGTAGCTTTGCTAGTTTGAGGCATGATAATTTTGGAAAATATTGTCACATCTAACATAGATTTAATGGTGAATAATGATTTTTCATCTTTCTTCCAAAGATTCTTGAATTTATTATTTTTTCTTCTTTAAAGCTTCAATTGTTGCTTCATCAACATCTTTGAATTCATTCTCAACAAAATCCCATATATATTATAAGATCAAGAATGTCTCCATCCTAATTGCCCAATACTCATAATTCTCTCCATTGAAGTTGTGAGCCTGAAGAAATATAGATGCATGATTTTGAGCAATACTGGAGAGTTCTATTGTAAAGGATCTAAATTAACTAGCTCTTAATCAAAATGATAATGCTAAAGGGCCTTGAATCCATGATCAAAGCTAAAAGAAAATAAAGAACTTAGTTAGAACAAATACACTCTTGTGAGATTCTCTTTAATTCTCATACTAATGAACATATCCTACTACAATTATATAGGCCTTGATCTCCCAAAATGGATTTGAAAAGATAAGAATGAATCTAGGAAATCATGAGATAATCCTTATTATCTCATTTAAACATCTTCTTAACAAATAATGAATTAATCATGAGATACAATATCATCTTATTTAATATATATTTATGGGTGAGATATATCTAATTCCTTTATGGAATCTCTAATCATCATATTCCATATGATCATAGAGATGTTGGTGTCCATCAACAAATAGAGGCATTGGATTATGAGATGTTTATCAAGCCCTTAATTGATTGGTACATCCTGGAGGAGATCCTAGAGTTATATAGAAACATGAAGCCACAACTCACCACATGAAAGTCATCACTCATTGTTTTTCAGGGAATAAAGTGTGCCATCTTGGGGAACCAATCCACAATAACAAAAATTGCATAATTTTCACTCTTTATCTTTAGAATACCACTCATAAAATTCATAGACATACTTTCTCATGGACCCTTGGGAATTGGAAAAGGCATACAATGTCCATCCACTCCTTTACCTCTAAAATTTTAATAAGTTAAATACTCCACAAATTTTGAAACTTTAGTTGTCATACTAGGCTAAAAATAGTTCTTACTGATAAGTTGCAATGTTTTATCCCTACTAATGTGACCTACCATACCACTAAAATTATTTTCAAATAAAATATCTCCTAAAATCATAATTAGGAATACATACCTTACCATTCCTAAATAAAAGTTCATCTTAAACATGATACTCCCTCCACTATTCTATCATACTCAACAATGACTCTTTGAGGCTCCTCCAAATCTACCCAAAATCTGAATCACATTCATAAAAATTAGTGAAATCTCACATACCTTTCGCATGAGGTATGCTAAAATTAACCATATGCACCTTGGATAATGCATCATTCACCACATTGGCTTTTCCACTTTTTTGTTTTAACACAAAATTAAACTCTTATAATTGTGCAATCCACTTCATGTTCTTTGCACTCAACTTCTTTTGAAAAATTAGAAATTATCATGCTTTTTGATATGTCATCCAAGTAAACTTATTGGAAAATAATAAATACCTTTAACACTTGATTTTTTGAAGAATAGTGTATAAATCCTTCTCATAGATACTATATCTTTGTCGTTTCTTATTCAAATTTTCAAGAAAGAAAGCAATAGGTCTATCTTCTTGTTAAAGTACTCCTTCAATGCAAGTCCACTTGCATCCACCTTCACTTAAGAAGGCTTCAAAACATCTAGAATTGTAAACACTAGTTTATTAATAATATTTTATTTCAATAAGTTAAAGCTATTTTGGGTTTCATCATCCCACCAGAAAACTTTATTTTTCTTCAACAAAGGAAATATAGCCCAACAAATACTATTGATATGTTTGATGAACCTTTAGTAAAAACCTCCAAACTAAGAAATGATCTTACCTCCCAAACATTCTTAGGAGTTGGCCAATTTCTAATAACCCTCACATTGGTAGGTTACATTCGAATTTGATTTTTAAAAATCACATGTTCCAAATATGTGATTTTTCTTTTGAAGAAATGAATTTTCTTCACATTGATCACCAACTATGCCTCCTCTAATTTAAGAGACACAATCCTCAAGTGATCCAAGTGCTCTTCCTCATTAGAGTTATACATCAAAATATTATCAAAAAAGATAATAAAATACTTACCAATCAAGTCCTTTAGCACATCATGCATCAACATCATGAATGTAGCAGGTGCATTTGTAAGCCTAAAGGACATCATCAATTACTTAAACAATCCATCCAGTGATTTGAAAGTTATCTTCCATTCATTAATAGGCTTGATCCATATTTGATGGTAAACACTTTTCAAATCAATTTTGCTAAAAATATTAGCATTGGTATGGACATCAAGGATATCATTCATTCTCGGAATATTAAACCTATATCTTAGTATTATCCTATTCACTACTTTAGAATCAATGCACATAATGCATTGATTGTTTTCCTTCTTTGGCATAAGAATTGTTAGTACTGCACAAGGTAAAATGGATTCCTTTATGAAGCCATTTTCAAGTAACTGCTTATTTTGCCTTTCTAATACTATCCACTAATGTGGTATCATCTGGTATGCTCTCTTATTTGAAATGGTATCATTAGGGGTGAAATCAATTTGGTGTTGTACATTCCTCATTGGCAACAATCTATCCAATTCCCCCTTGAATGCCTTGGAAAATTTCTCCTTCAAGCCTAGTACATTTGTATGAAGTTCAATATAGACATCATGATGGTTAGAAGTAATTGTTAATACAACAACAAAACTAAAACATATTTTATCATGTTCCTTAATGTATGTTCTCTCTCTTAGAAGGATTAAGGAAGCATTAAGTGAGCTTTTCTACCTCACTTATTCAGTTATCATGGGAATGAACTCATGGATTCCATTAGTTCTAACTACACTTCATACATTTATTGCTTCATAAAATTAAGCACGATTATTAAAATTCCAAGGTATACCAAGAATTACATTAGCACAATCAATTGGAAGCACATTACAATTGGCAGCATCATGAAAACTCCCAATTTCAAATTTTAAAATAATTGTTCAATCACCCCTTGAGAGAAATATCTAGATATCCAATGCACCTTATAGGATCTAGGATAAGAATTAGTTACCAAACCTAATATATCAATTATCCTATAAGAGATAGTATTTTCTTGGGCTTCCCCATCAATCAAAACATGAATTAGTTCCTCACTAAACAAACATCTAGACCTAATGTAAAATTACAATTTTTTATTAGTATGACCTCTTCTATTCACATTCCCCATGAATGCATAAGAATTTAATTCAGAAACTTCCTCAATTTTTGGATCATTAGGATTACATCTTTGAAGAACTTCATTTGATGTCTTCTTCACCTCCATGGTTTACGCATATTTTTTCTTGGCTATCTTGAGAAATGGACATTTCCATTATTTGTGTCTTCATTCTTCACATTTGAAGCACTAAATCTTTGATGAGTTGCTACCTTTAATGTTGCCTTCTTTGTCTTAGTTATTCTTTGCTTTTCCCTTCTCATCCCCTTATTAGTCCTCTTATCATGGCTATCATCTGATCTTTAGATATGAACTTGTATTTCTTCTTTGATTTGAATCCCTTTTTCTTCCCCTTGGAATTTTTTTTTCTCCTATTTCCAAATCTACTTTTTTTTCCCTACCTTGAGTGGCAAATCATAAGGCTCATCAAGAAGTTTTAGCTCACAAAAAGATAAATCTTGTTGGTACAACATTTCAAGACCTCCTAAAAACATTGTAGCTTGTTTATACTCCTTCCAATTTACTTTAGCTTGATGGAATAGTTCATAAAATTCAATGTAAAATTCTTTGACATCCTTGTTAGATTTCCTTAGGACCTTCAACTTTATTACGGTCTTCTATCTCTAACAAGACTATTCAAATTTTCTTCTTAACCTATATCTCATAAAATTACATCCTTTGATGGGTTCATTATTTTATCTCTTATAATCCTGTGACCTCTTTTTCCACTAATTAGAAGCCATACCTTCTAATTTGGTATGTCTTCTTACTTGAAGTGCTTGTCAAGTATCTTTAGCCAACTTGAAAAAGCATTGGTACCATCTATACCATTGAAAGTCCTCAACTTAACATATAGGAGTTTTGAAACATTTTGAAACACCTAGTAACTCTTGCTTCGTCCTCCTCATCAAGGATACAATGGAAAGAAGTAGAGGTCAATGATGAAGCTCTTGAAATTATCATCAAAGAAATAGGATTCCCTTCCATTGGAATCCTTAGATGATGGATTCCAACAGTTTCATAGCTAGATTATCCTTCAATACCATTTCCTCCACTTGGATGTGAAACTTCATCATCATCATCTAAACATGAATGCTTAGCACCTTCCCATCTCTAAATATGGATTAGATCGATATTTCTATCTACCTTTGCATTGATCTTATGCAATTTAGTGAGCACCTGTTGAAAGGTAGACTTCATGCTTTGCATGTCTCTATTTAGGGCATGAACCTCTTTATTCTTAGGTGTCAACTAAATTTGACAAATTTCTTAACCAAGTAGTAATCAACCAAAAGCTCCAATACCAATAATAAGTTGGAGCAAGTTCACTATAATGGAAAATAGCCTTTAGGCAACTAAATCCAGATATTATGAAAGATAGATCAATATGCTATAAAATAAGAAAATTAACTATCTTCAATTATTGTAAATAAGAATATAATAGGGTTCCATAACTCATAAGCACATTCAAAACATACTCGCAATACTCAAATGATGTTGTAGAGCTTGAGGTTCTACAACCACATAATGGTTGTTCTCAATGTAAGACACATTAAATCCTCTTCCATAACTTAGGACCAAGATCTCAATTCACAAGAAAATAAGTGATGCAAACACAATTCAAATACATTCATATAATTTTACCATAAAGCTAAAACTTCACTCTTGCACTCTTACACTTGTGCTCTCTTAAGCTCTAATCTCATGACATTTCCATGATATCACATGACCTTTCATGGTCTTTCTTGGTGATACAAGCATGAAAAAAATCAATACTTATTGATACAACAAGAAAAAAGCATAGAAAATCATTTTCAAGCTTAACTTAAAGATTTCATTTTGTTTCTATCTTTTTCTCCATCGTTTTTATTGGTTCATGACTTTAGAATGCATAATTTTAGAAATTTTTTCACTCATTTGGGTAATCTTTAGTCTTTTTGGATTGCCTCTCTAAGAAACTGAACATGCATGTGGGACATCTTACCTTGGCCTAGGATGTCTCTATAATAGCTTATAATTATCAACCACACTTGGGATGTCTTACTTCAAATGTCTCAGCTAGGATAACTATCACACATCCTAAATGTCTCCTAAAGTTCCTGAGTGCCTCCATTGAGAACCTATATTTCAAATCAAATGTATTTTTGATCTCCAAGAAATATCCACATTATCCAAAACCTATAAAAAATTTAGATAGGAAAGAGAACACAGAGATTGGAAGAGGTGTTCCTATACTACTAAGTGAATGTTAAAACTTTATTGATGATTGAATAATATTTACCTCTTATGGAGGCTCAAACTACAAGTGTTTGTTAGTAAATATAAATGAAAAAATTGATAATATAGGCTCAAATATTAAGAAACATACAATTTTAGATGGTGAATTTTAAACCTTTAGAAGATAGAAATATGGATGAGAAAACTGAAGGAATAATATAGAATTAGCATGGATTCAAAATAGGGCCATTTTGATTTAGTATTCTAGTGGTGATGCTAGAGGTTGAAAAATGTTATCTCTAGGAACTAATACTAATGTTGGAGGCATACCTGTGCGGGTCCTAGAGGTATAGTTGTGAAATTGGAGCATGATGTTGACACTAAGAGGTTTGCTGCATTCATGTACTGTCTCTCAAAATCTAAAATTAAGCTCTAAATCTCAATAAACTAGTCTCAAATATGTGGTTTGAACTCTCAAGTATAAGCCTAGTATTATTGATCTCAACTTAGGTTCCTATATTTGACCTTAAAGTTAAGTGATGTTTTTCTAAAGTTGATCTAGAGTTTAAGAAATGTAGGTTTGACCTTCATACTTGAAAATTTTAGAAACATAGGAAGGTAACATTAATGTTAATGCTAATGTCAGTGTGAGTATTACAAGTGTCAATTTTAGCTTTCTAGAGCTTTCTTTTGACAATAAATTCAATGTTAAATAGTGTCAAGATGTTGCCAAGTCATTTATGGGGATAAGGAATGCTATTGAAAGCGAAGATGAAGGTGAGTGATGTCATGCTAGTGATCCCCATGGTGATGACAATGATGCTAATGCTAAAATCAATGTTAATGTTATGACACTTAGAAAAGTTTTTCACAATTTGTCAAAGTTAGCAATTTGAGCTTTTGGAGTCTTGTTTGATATCTAAATTATTGTAGAATATTGAGAGATTCATTGTTCTAGGGAATACTATCGCATACTAAATAGGATGAACATAAAGATTAATATGTGGGTCTTACAAGCACCAATGTTGATGTTGATGTTGACATTAGTGTTAGTGATACTTAGTGAATTACTTCATTTCTATCAAGTTGACAATGTTAACCTTTGAAATCCCAAAATTGAAACTAAAATATGTTGTGATGGTACCTGTATAATGTCAAGAAGCCCATAGAGGCAAGGAAAATATGTGAAGTATCAATGTGTTATCATCACCTATAGAGTTAGAAAATTTTCCAAGTTCAATCTATCAAAAATGTCTTTTATGTTACTGAAATTATCATTACGAAGACCAAAACTAACATTGACAAGTTCTTAAGAAGCCTATGAAGATATGAAATGAGTTGAACCATAGGAAGGATATGTCTTGGGGGTACTTAAGGATCCATTTTTATTGTTGACATTGATGTTAACATTAGGTTTAGCCCAGAGTTAGAATTTTTTCAAGTCCCAAGGCCCCAAGGATAAGAAACCCAAAATCATCATATTTAATCTTGGTAAAGCCATGGAAGCCTAGGATGCAGTATTTTGGATTTTACAAGGTCCAATTTGACATTGAAATGTAGTTTTGTAGGTGATGTTAACAAGGCTATAACTGACGCAAAATTTGTGTTAGCTCCAATACTTAGAAAAGTATTTGTGTTGGGGTTTTCTAGGGGTCACCAAGAATGAAGTTCATAAGATGGATTATGAACTTGGATGATTTTTGATGCTTGTATTTGTATGAAACAATGTTAATACTACACTTCATTTGGTCATTGGTGAACCAAAAAGTGGATACAACATTACCCTCTCTTGATGGATGTTGTTGAAGTGATGAAGGAGGATGTATTAAGAAGTGGATGAGTCATAAATGTTGAACTTGTGTAAAAAAAAGTGAAAATAAAGGAGTGGGAGAAGGAAAGAAAATTAGAATATCATTTATATACTAGTCATGAGAATAATGCTATGCCATAGAAGGAGGACATGTCAAAATTCTACATACAAGATGGTTGAAGGATTGATGTTTACATCTTATCTTACTTAAGCCCTTAACACAACTGTATTGGAATGAAACATATTTTCTTACTCCTCATAGATATGTTGATTAGAGAAATAAAAAAACAAATAAGAAAAAGGAAGTTATAGGAAGAATGAAATAGTGAGAGGGAGAGCAAATGAAAAATAGAGTTAAAAAAGAGAAGAAAATAAAAATAGAGGTATAAATGAGGAACATCATCTATACACAAAGGTTGGGTGCTATGCCATAAAAGTAGATCATTACTATGCTCCACATTCTAATGATGATAGCAATGTTTGATTTATTAGTAATTTTCTTTCCTAACCCATTCAAACTCAAAGCACCCTTTCATGGAGTAAAAATGATGGAACAATTGTTCTCTATAGGAATAAAATCATTGATAAATTTCCCCACCATAATGTGTTGATAGAGAGAATAGCCAATAAAACTGAGTAGGAGAGATTAGAAAGGAAATAGGATTGTATGTCAGAAAATAGAAGAATAAGAGCAAAGAATAGAGTTAGAAAGAAAGAGAGGGGAAGAGAGAGAGAGGGAGAGAATGAAAAAAATAAATGAATAAAATAGAGACTAAGTGAAGAAAAGGGTTAGAAAATACTTGGAATACATTATTTTTTCTTTTTTTAGACTCTTAAATATAATAGCATTTGAGATAAGCTTTGCTCACGAGATACAAGTATTAATTCCAATTTGAGTGTACCAAGTAGTATGATCAAATTTCAAGTCTCTTGAGGGTAACAAAGAAATCTTGCTAGTTTGGATAGAACTTTTACATCTTGGCATTAGCAAATTACCTTAAGACAAGATCAACCTCCTTGATTTCAAAAATTCCAATGTGCTTGTGATGGTGATGGTGCATAGCCTCTTATGATTTTGAATGTTGACGATTGCCTACTTGTGATTTTTCTTAAGGGTATCCAATTCAACACATCACATCTTGTCATTATCCTCCTCTAGCATCCATTTGTTCAAGGTTAAACAAAGTGAAGGCACATCCAGCTCAATAGACAAAATAGCTTTTGATCCATATGTGAGCATGAAAGAGATTCAATAGGTTGCAGTATTGAAAGTGGTTTAGTAAACACAAAGGACATATGATAATTGGATATGCCAATTTCAATAGGACTTATCAATCATGATTTTAGTAAATGGATAAGAAATTTACCGGTTTAATTAACATAGACATTGGATTGTAGGTAATATGAAGATAAGAATGAATGGATGATTTGGTATTACGTATAGAATTTGGCTAATTTCTTGCTCTTGAATCAAGATTCATTATCAATGATAATATAGAAGGGAATACCAAAGTATATGATTATATGATTCAAAACAAAACAAAAAATATGCTTTGAAGTTGCATATTTCAAGGAAATGGCTTCAAATCACTAGGTAAAGTACTTTGAAGCTATTAGCATAAATTGATGTCCAATAGAAGATAGAGGATTAATGCAACTTATAATATCCAACTGCTACTTTTAGAAGAGTCATAGAATTTTAGATGTCATAAGATCTTGAGATGAAATGTAAGTAAATGGAGCATGATGTTGATAAGTATCATGAATTACAACTATCATATGCATGTCCCTAGACATCATAGGCCACAAGTAATCTAGGGAAATGATATTAGCTCTAGGAAATTGTGATTCTAAGTGGCCATTATGTATGATTAAATGAACATTCTCTAATGCATTTTACATTTCATCAAAACTTAGACAAAATAAGAGAATTCTTGATATAAAATTCAACATAAAATACCAGTATTAATGATACAAAAATATTTTGATTATTTACAAAGAACATCCTTTTGAAATAAAGATAAATTATTGAAAGTTTCTCTAGTTTCTAAATATTGTATGATATCTCGATATTATTTTTACTCTTCTTAGGTGACTAAGCCTATACATTGTATGTTTGTAAGAGTTATTGGTGTTTCTTATGTTATATGAGTTAAGAAATCCTTTAGAAGAATATGATTAATGAGTAAAGAAAAAGTGCCTAAAGCATTAAAAATCATGTTTTTCAAATGATGGACATGCATGAATAATCATTTATCAAATTGGAAAACAATTTTTTAGGATAAGTCAAAATAAGATTGAAGGTGTTCATCTTTACAAGTGTATTTGTTGTTTATTTAGAATATAACAAGTTGGAAATCTTCATGAATAGAAAAAATTTTAATTCCTAGTTGCATTACTAAGAGTAAGCCTCGATTAAGACCACTGTATTTTTCTACATTATTAGGTCATGAGAATTTAAACTTATATGTTTGATATATTAGATTCATATCTTGATGATGAAGAACACAAGTTGTGCTAGAACCTTGACCTATGAAAATATAAGTATACATAAAAAACATCATGTGTTAGCATTGTTGTAGGGAAATGGATTGTTTCATTTTTACTTGGATCCTTAGAAAGAAGTTGGATGATAATAACAGAAAGCTTTAACAATGGGGCTAATGTAAGGAAGTGTACTATGGATTGATCTTTGATGAAGTTTTGGATTAGTTCGAATAAGTTAAACTTGGTAAGGAGTCTTTTCCATTATTTCATTTGGTTGTTTTCATAAGGATTGGTAGTGATAGATCATTGGACATTATCTCAGTAAACGACATGAACCTTTATCCCTAGTAGATAGTACCTCTATTTTCTAAGTAAAAAGACAAGACCTAGATAAGATTTTTTCTTGTTCATATAGTGTGTTTCACAATTGAGAAAAAGATAAAAGATTTAGTAGATGAAAAGGTTTACACCATCTTCACATTATTGGAAAAGTATGACTACAATATAGTGATTAGACTTAAGAAGATAAAGGTAGAAAGAAAAGTCAAAGTTGGAAGGATGAAGGATTGGAAGATTGGTAAGAGCATGCTTGATTCTATCAAAAGTCTCTTAACACTTCATGTCTTAGTTGAAAGTAGAAGATTTATTAAGAAGATGAGAAAGGAAATGAAGTTAATTAGTTAAATTGTATTTGACATGGTGTATGGATTGAAGTCTAAAATCAACATGTTTTCATAGGCCTCGATAAAAGGGAGAGAATTTTTCTAACTATAGGTAGGATGGATTTTTAAATATTTTATGCAAATTTACCCTTAGTTATAGGATACTTTTAGCATTTTAATGTTTAATAATCGTGAGATTTATGAGGAGATCACTAGTTAAAACAAGCTTGTAGTGCTTGAAGGAAAGGTTAGCTTAAGGAATTAATTCTTCCTAGATGAGGTCTAGTGTAAAGATGAGAGTATCTAAGGGATCCAAAGGAGTTAGATCAATGAGATCTTCATGAAAGGGCTTGTTGACTTACTTGTGGAACCCATCAAGGAAGAGAAGTTTTTGTAGAAGAAAAATGATGATGGGATCCATGTTCAACAAGCATTAGAAGGAAGGATAGTTATAAGGAATATCAAGGGAAGCATTCTAAAGTTAGAAAAATTTTGCAACATGAGTATAAAAGATCTAAAAAATTAGAAGAATTTGCTAGTGTTGATAATGTTTTAGGAGTTATTTTTAAACAAGATGCTCATTAGGAACATGTGGAGCCTACATAGGGGTAGGAAGGTTGTTACTAAGCCTACCTAGGATATCATTAGGTAATGCTAGGGTTGTGGCTTAAGATCTCTAGGGAAGAGAAAAATGTATATTTTGAATTCTCTATAGTTACTATTCTAGGGAATGTGTTCTTAAGAAGGTGTGTAATTCCCATAAGGTAAAGGAGGTTTTAAACAAAGGCTACATTTGGTATCATACTGGGTGATGTTGAGGTCATGCCCTGTACATCACCAAGGGGGAAGATGATGATGTGAGCCTTATGTTAGTGTTTCTTGGAAACTAGGTACCATTAGAGAAAGAGAGAAATAAGGAGAATATAGAAAGTTTTTTCCAAGAAAGAGTGAGAAAAGAGAAAAAATAGACACCATTTGACTATTTTAACATTTTCTGCTTGAGACCTAAAGGAGAGAGACTTTGAGAGGACTCCACCAGAAGATGATGATAATGAAGTAGAGAGATAGGAGCAAGGATGTGGGTGGATCTTGCCAAAGGACACATGTGAGTGAGATAAAGGATATTAAACTAGATCAAGGAACATTACCCATGGGGCCTAGGTGATTTTTTCATCTTTATCGTGTTATTCTTATTTTTCATTACTAGGTAGGAAGAATGAATGAAGTAATAGATAGGTGAGATGTTTAAGCTGATGGTGCATCAGCGAGGCTCATGGTGCTTAGAACAACATCCAATCTAGTGGTTGCTAGACTGGTAAGTGTGTAGGCATTATGGTGTGGCATGTTAATTGACTAATGAGAAAGGAAAGAAGAAAATAAGAAAATTCCAATGAAAAAGGCTGGGGCTTTGGTGCCAAAGATGCAAAACAAGGATGAATGTTAAGTGGATCTTTTCATTGGTGGATAGATTCGCATCTTGAAAGTTCTTTTTTGTTTTTATGTTTTTTAAAAAAATTTTAGAGAAAGGAAAAATATTGAAGGGTAAGTAGAGTGATAAGATTGGTGAAGATAGATGGGTGTAGGTTTATGGTAGGCAAGGTGAGGTAGGGTGTTGACAAGCTCGTAGGGCATAGGTGTTGGTTGGACTAAGGGACTAAAAAATTCTAAGTGTTGGGGTAAGGAGAGTGGATAGAGAATTTTTCTAAGAGCTCTATTGAAAAGAAAGAAAACCTAGAATTTGATTAAGTATCAATAGCGAGAGGGAATTTGAAATTTTATCTAAGTGTAGAACTAGATTGCATGAAAAAGTAACTTAGTCTAGGTCTTAGAGAAATTGTAAATTGGCTAAGTGTTAGAATTAACAAATTTTTTTAAAATTATAGGTAGGGATAAAATAAATAAATTTATAAGTCTATATGGATGAAACCAAAATTAAAAATATTCTATATTCCAATAGGTAAAACCAAAATTGAGAATTTTCTAAATCATTGGAGATAAAACTAAAATCTAAAATTTTGTAACTCTAGACCAAATCTTAAACCGTTTTTGTCATGGGAGAAACCTAAACTAAAAATTTCATTAGTCTAGAGAATGTAGAAAAGGAAAAATTTTGCCAAGTAAGAAATATTAAGTGAAAATTTGGTTTAGTATGGAAGAGAAAGAAGAAAGAAATTAGACTAAGTATAGAAGAGAAGATAACAAAACCAAAATTTAGTTAAGTATTAAAGCATATGAGAGGGTAAAAATGAATAAATGTTTACTTGAAGGGTTCAAGTTGGTCATTGTTATTTAGTCATTTTGTTGTATTAATATTAATTCTATTATATTTTCCATGTTGTTTTGATCCTTTCAAACAATGTTTGTGCTTTACAATTTGAATGATAATATTTGATCTTATTTCTTTATTTCCTTGGGCTATGTAGTATGTATGAACTTATATCCTTATTGATTGGCATATTTTGTAGGTATCATATGCTATCAAGAAAACTAGTTATAGATCCTATGTCTTTTAAGTTTGTGATGGGATCCCTATGCTACTGGGAGGTCTCATAGAATAAAAGCTCTTATTATCATCAATGATCAATCTCTCTTCCCCATGTAGATCTAGACTCGTCTAAGGACCAAGAACTTTCTTAAGTTTTGCATTAATAATTTTCATGTTCTTATTTGGAATTTAGTACCTCTTCTCATAGTTTCACATGTTCTTGAGAGGATATGTTATGTTGTTAGTGTGAGACTACTAGGATGTATTATTGAGGATTAATATGATGTTTATACCATTGCAGATAATATAGATAGGAGTCAAAACATCCAACATAGGAAGGTGGACTATTTGAGGAGGGATCACCCCTACAAATAATTTAATGCTGATACTACTTTATTGTTGAATTCTTTTTGGATCTAAAGTTTATTTCAGTCTTTCTGGCACTCATGTAACATTTTTTAGGTATGTCAGTATAAAGTTTTATTTATGACTAAAAATTCTCTAAGTCTACATCATCCTTTTATGATTTGAATCATTAGATAATATAGTGTCTTATTTTTTATGCTTGTATGTTTAAGGATCCTGATCATAAGGACTCTTACCTAGAGATGTTATAATATATGCTACATGAGTTGGGCTTACAGGAGAACTAGTATCCTACCATATTTACTTAATTAATAAATGAGGTGGAAGTGGATTGGTAAGATAGGTGGTATTAGGGATCCTTATAGATTAGTTTAGTTCATGTTCTTCATGATAGGCTTGATCTTATGTAAAGGATGAATGGCCTAAGGGTTAACACATCTATCTACTACCTAAAGGTAAGTTTTACATTGTTTATTTTTAAGTTTGGTCTTATTACTTAGCTTTATTCTATCTATATTTCTCTTTTCTAGATATGTGTGTAATGATCTATATTTTATTTTTGTAGATAAGTTCAAGACTTATGAGGTTATGTACATTTATCTTGGAAATTTAAAAGAGCAAAGATTACAAGATAATGTATACAATACTCCTATGGGTTATTCATTTCTAATGGATGGCCTTACGAGAAATTTCCTTTCCAACTTGGAGCATGTAGATTGACTCCATTGTTCACACTCTTCTAACATCTCACCTACAAACCCAATTACTATTGTGAGATGCTAATTAAGCCAACAATGATTGTTCATTTTAAAAGTTTAGGATAAGTAGATTATCTTTCCTTGGAACTGAGATTTGTTGAGGAATTAGTTCTATTTCCTTAATTTTGGGCTAGCAATTGATAAAAATGACAAACTTTCAATAATGGATCAAGAAATGATTGAACGTTGAACTTAGTATGATGCTTTAACAACATTCCCAAGTGTTATACTTCTAAGTAGGTACATATATTTAATGCATTTATTGAGAGAGTATTTTTTAGCAACATTTGGTAGTCCAAGATAGCTTCATTTCTTATACCCTCAATTATTTACAACATCATGGTTCATTGTACATACTACAATTGGACTAGTTATCTAGATGAGAGGGTGTCTAGCAAGTTAATTAACATTGACATGGTGAGTGGTGAAAGCTTTAGTGGTTCCATTAACTATAGCTTTTATTATGGAGTGTTTCAGTGCTTTGTGGAGCTCTTGGCTTATGCTAATCATGATGAGAAGGTGCTTCATGAAGATGATTTATCTCATCCTTTATGTCAAGATGTGTCCACTATCATGATGATTGTTCCTAGTGTGTTGGGTAACCAAATAAAGGAAGTATCATCCTTGCAATAGAACACAGCTGAGTCCTCCATTATTGATAAAGTAATGCTACTCAAGAAATGATAAATTCTTAGGAATTCATGCATGAAATAAAGGTGTTGAGGATGTGTGTGCTGGGCATGCAAGATGAGGAATAGATAATGAAGAGGATGAGAGAAATCCTTATTGAGGTAGTTAATAGCTATGACTTTGAGAATGAGAAATGATGAATCACCTAATTATCTTTCATTTTTAATTAAATTTATTTAATTTTTTATTTTTTTACTATGTGATGTTATTGAAGTACATTGCTTTCCATGGTGGTATGTGATAAGTATTAATAATCTCTTCAAAAGTTATGTTTTTGTAGAATATAGAAATTTTAGAAAAAATCAATAAGATATCAATTTTCATAGAACTTTCAACAAACTTAGATGTAAGGGATATTGATATTTATTGAAAGGATTGGCAGAAATTGATCTAAATATTATTGATACCTATAGTAAGTTCAATAAGGATCGATATCATCATAGCCATGGTGATTTTGAGCCTTTAGCAAAATAGAGATATTGATCCAGACCACATTTACAATATGCATCTTTTAAAAAAATAAGTAGAAACATATCGTTGTCATTATGAAGTTTTATAAGTCAAGATTACTTGAGTAATGATATTGATTAACACCATTTTTGAAAATTTCAATTAATAGGACTATAAAACTATTGTTTCTAAATTACTTTATGATCCTTTCAAGTATAAAAGAGACCTCCTTGCTTAGAGGATGGATAATAATTCATATCTCGAGAGAATCCAAGTCATTTTGAAGTAATTCCCTATATTTCAAGAAGTGTCAAAGGAGCTAGTTAAACCTTGTGAAAACTATCAATCATTAGAGTTCATTGATCGGTTGTTGAAATTGTTGCATTGTAAATATAGTGAGGTAGAATCAAAGTAGGTAATATCTTCCTCATTGATTAGTTGTCATTTGGGGTGACCGCGATATCGCGTACGCGATATCGTAGCCCAAGTCACGATATCGCATATGCGATATCATAGCCCACCGCCAGTTCTATAAATAAGAAGCAGTTTTCCCTTATTTTTCATCAAGTTTTTAGTCCCTTAGCTAAACTCTTGCAGTTTTCCCTTCTTAGAGTTAGAATTATTTCCCAGTGTATGCCCGCAATGTGGTGATTGTAATTGTACGACATCCTTTATTTGAGTGTGATGTACTTGGACACGCACATGACCAACAATAAAGATCGAGATTACTTCATCATTGTAACATTCACTTAGTTTAATTAATTATTTATTTAATTGTTATTTACTACTTTCTTAGTTAATCTCTCTTACCCTTATCTCCTAGTAACGTAGAATGAGTACGACTTAATCATGAGTATTTAAGTGTGACTACTTGGTAACCCAGTAGCGTACCTAGGCCATGCACTTGGTAATCCCAGTGGTAGTCATGCACGAGGTTCAAGATGTGTACGGATGATTAAGGAATGTATACTCATCGCACTTAGGCTAGTTTGGACTCTCTCATCCTCTCTCTCCTAGATTAGTTAATATTACTTTCCATTACCTTCAGGAGTAGCATCAGATTAGAAACCACATCATACACCTCACTCTGGACTAAACCATATGTGACAAAGCTAATACTAGTCCAGGTGGGAAGATAGCAAGTTTGACTAGATCACATGTGTAATGCTCGTATTCGTATGGTTGAGTGTAGGGGTACCTCACCACTCATCATTGGAGCTATTGTTGAGGACGGTGCTAGTTATCTAGATTAGTTATATCATACAAGGTTGTTGAATAGGACTTAACGATATATCTTTTAGAAAGAAATAATTATAAAAAGTCACATACAAATTCACACACAACTTTACAACAATGCCTCTCCTATGAGATCATGATAATGCCACACTTAGTGAGGATTTTCATTGGAGAACCAACGAACTTTATGAAGATGAAGATTGGAGTACACAACCTGAAGTGGGGGTTTCTTATAAACATGAATGAAAGAAACATCATCTCAACGCATGAACACATAACTTACAGGATGATGATGAACCCCTACTAGCCACTACAAGCATAACGCAAATACAAGAGGCTATTCGAATCTCCCATAGGCATCATAAAGAGAGTAATCTACCCAAGCTCAATTTAAACAACTTTCCCCATTTCTCAGGAGGCTATGACTTAGATCTGCAACAACATTTACTAGCCTTCTACAATGCCTACACATGGAACAATATTGATAACGGTTGAAAAAAACTTAAGCTCTTCCCGATGACACTCGTTGTCCAAGAAAAAGTATGGTATATATTGTTAAAAACAAATTCAATATGATGTTGGTCAACAATGGTAGATGTCTTTAATGAAAAATATCAAACCTACGCAAGAGTGTCAGCCTTGAGGAAACAAATCCAAGGATGGAAACAAGCATAACATAAACCCTTGGACATGCCTTAGAAAAATATTATGCACTGTTAAAAAACTGTCCAAGCCATGGGTTTTCCAAGGAAAGGCTAATGTACCATATTATTGATGGACTTAGTGATGCAACAAGAGAGACCTTAGGAATGTATGCCCAAGGTCAACTATATAAACTATGAATCCATCAAGTCCAAGAGCTTATTAAGCAGGTAGCAAAAGAAGAAGGAGAATTGGCTAGATGGGAGAGTGTTGAAAAACATCAATAGGACCAAAGTCTCAAATCAACAAAGGTCCATGATCACAAAAAGGAGAAATCAACCTATCACAAGGAGAAAGAACCATCTTTTCTAGTACAACAACAATCATTAGAAGAAGTCGAGGTAAATATCAATAAGATGTTGGAATGGACGTATCAAAAGTGTGGAGAATGTGTCAATATTATTGGAGATAGAGTTTTGGAAACCCAAGACATAGGACAAAACATTAGACATTCGGAAAGAAGGAATGAAGGGAATGAGAGCTCGGTTGCTAATCATACATATTAATGCAACATTTTCCTGTACGATCACCCCAAGGGATAATGCCAAATCTTGTTACATTTACATGAGCATTGGGGAAACATGTTACATCCAGAGTTCATATAGAGATATTGTGTTCGATCATAGTGGCAACAATCCTAGTCGTGGGGGAGACCACCCCTAAATTGGGGACACCCTTTGTATCATCTAAATCCAAACACTTATCTTGTTCAACATCCTATTTCTCCAACTAGGCTAACATACTCTATCTCACCACATTACCATTCTTCTCAATACTATCAGCCCATGTCTTCAACAAAACCACCACCTTGTGCATCTTATACTTCTCCTAACTTTCAACATTCTCAATTTTCCCCCTTCTACATTGCCACCAACTGTTCCTAAGGTGTCCGCACTACAACAACCCACGAATGCTACTTGTGCTACTACTGCCAATAGCAGTGAGAGGCCTCTTCAACATCAAAAGCGTCCCTTCTTTAAAAATGACCACAATAAGGGACAACACAATTCCAAGGCCATTGCGCCCTCTGACTCAGCACAAGTCCAACACTATGGTGCACCCTTATCTTCTAACCCAAAACCTCATGTTACTTCATTAGGGACACCAACTAACACTCCAACAACCATACGGCCAAATAAACACAATCATGGAAGGAAACATCCCAATCCTTGCATACCATCTAATGGTCCCAAATATCATAGTGGGTCAACTCATTATCTGGGAACTACATCGTATAAATTGCCCCACTATGATTACTATAATAAGGTGTGTGAACCCCAATGGGGTAAGTATGGCCAAGTTCCAATACTTCCAACATGCAAGGATCCTCACCCTTCATTTATTAATCCTTGCCATACTCAATCGTTTAGTTATGGGGGATACCCCCCATTCTAATAACAAGCAGGATTAATAATCACTTTTTATTTTTCTTTGGATTTTCAATTTTTGTTTTCCAGTTTTTCATTTTTCAACTTTCTTGTTTTATTTTTTTTTCTTTTTTCATTTTTGTAAGTAATCTCATCTATGAATAAAACACTCATACGGATCATTGGTTGAGGTGTGTTCTATGTTGTCGAGTCTTGAGTGACCAATTATGTGGATAGTGAGCCCATTACACCCACTCACCCATTCCACAAATAAGAGGTTCTGTTCATGGGTACAATGATATTCTTGACATTCTTAAAACTTAAAATTAATTTTGTGTTCATTGTACCC
This sequence comes from Gnetum montanum, assembly GCA_015680685.1. Lineage (NCBI taxonomy): Eukaryota > Viridiplantae > Streptophyta > Gnetopsida > Gnetales > Gnetaceae > Gnetum > Gnetum montanum. The sequence continues at coordinate 30,630 of MNCI01009686.1, forward strand.
AGAATGAAGAAGGATGGACCAAGAGGGAATGATTAGGGTGTGATATCAAGGGGACTTGTGGATTCTCTTTGGTAACCTCTATGGGAGTTATCATGTAACGTGGTTGTACTAAGGTGCTTGTAGATCTAACGAAAAATGGGAGTAAGAGTAATAAAAAAGGGCACTTCAAAAATTCCATGCTGTTCTAGGGGGTTCCACTGGAAAGACATGAACCCATGCCTGAAGGTTGGCAGCTTCTATGGATTAAGAAAAGTTAAAGAAAAAAAGAAGAGAAAGAAGAAAAAAGAAGAAGAAGAAGAAAAGAAGAAAAGTGCCACAAAATAAAAGTCACTCCTCCCCTGCATAAAATGCCAAGTGATCATACTCCTTGTTGTTATGGTACTCTCATAGTTTCTCATCATGGGATGAAAAAATGTGATGTCACTAATTAGCGGAATGGACTTGGTCTTCATCTTGGAATGACAGGTTAATGACACCTTAATCATGCTTTACACGTAGGATTCATTGTGCCCTAGGTCAGTTACCTCATTTCCCAATATCTACAATCCCTTCTTTAGCTTGTCTCATCTCACTATTCATGTAATTGCAGCTCATGTCCTGTGTAGCATAGAATTCTTACCTCATTCCAGTGATATTCACATGTGTGTGTTTTGTGGAATCAGTGCGGATTACATTTAACCCTTCTAGTGCCCACAGACACTTTAAGTGTGGTTACACAAGGGCATTATAGGTTGGAACCTGCTTTGGGGAGGATCCACTTGTGTAATTTTTTGTAATCTTCACTTATGACATAGCTCACACACACCATTTCATACCCTCAGTATAATTTTAACAATTTTCATTCCCTGCTACTATCCCTCTAAATAATAACGTTTCTATGAACCATCACATAAAATTTTTCTTACCACCCAAGGTTTTATTGATAAAATCCACACCATCATCATTAATTGTTCCTTTCAAATTAATGGAATTACCCTAGAACTCCTTCATAATAGCCCAATGTCCTCAGCTTACAATGTTGATTTCAAGAAAATCCTTTAAAAATTTAGTATTTTTGTTGTGCCTCATCCCACTAGGGATGTGATATCGCGTATGCGATGTATCGTATGCGATATCGCGTCCCCACAACCTAAATAGGTGAACCCCCCCACAACACTTAGCATCATTTTTTCCACTCACATGGGGGAGTTTTTGAAATTTTTTCTCTACGACTTGCAATTGAGCAACCCTTGCTTTTCTCACTATATCTTGCTCACTGGTACTCTGATTTTAATTCTGTCTGAACCTGCTTAAACCTGGAGTGTTTAGCTTAGTCATGGGGGAGGGACACCTACTGAAAAGTGCCTAATTTTTTGAAATTTATCATTGCCCAAAGGACATCATCTAGGGTAATTAACTATAACACTTAGAATAATTGTGCCCAAAAATCATTTAACCCCTAGGCATACCAGGAAATTAAAATTGGAAACCACTTAAGTCACAGGACTCATTATTACAACCTTATGGGCAATATCACATGGAGATAAAATAAGATCATTAATTAAGGCAAGCAGTAAGGTATAACTTAATTTTAAAAACAAACTTACTAACACTTGGCCCGTGTGATTGCAGATGGTCCCGAAATGTGGACAACAGGAAGGTCCCACTCAAGGTGGAAGAAAACGATCTCGGAGAGGTGGAAGATAAGATCTTGCCAGAAAAAATGCAGAATAGGAGGAATAATCATTCAGCGTCCATCAAGAAGATCCTCCTACCATATGGTCTAGGCAAGCAGAAGGAGGAGCTGTTGCAGTGCCTAAACAAGGACAATAGCTCATGTTGCCCCAAGATTGTGTTCAGGCCATCTATGAAAAGTCCAAATTCACTACGGTGATTGTGGAATTAAACTTCAAATCTTTTGCAGATTTTTCTCCTAAGGCTGATAGGGATCACCTCAAAGGATCCCCATTATGGCCTACCCTCTTTGAAAGCAGTGCCTAGTACCTAGGAGAGACGTACCAATTTTGGCACAATAGGGAGGAAGGCACCACTATCAATATTTGTGGTGTGACAGTTGACTTCTCTGCGTAGGCCATTTTGGAAGTGTTAAACCTTCTGAATACAGGGCCCAAGGTTACTCAGTTATCCATCTGTTCAGACCTCGATGTGCGAAAGGATTGGTTGGAGAAGGATTATGGCAGAGATAAAACATTTGGTGAGTTGATGACAAAAGAGAGGATTTATTTTAAAATTGGAACATATCATCTCTTTCCCACAAAGTGCTTAAAAATAATATCAATGTATGCAGCTAAAGGATGTGCAGTGTTAATGGGAAAGGTTAACACCAACCTACCCTATCTATATTTGATGGAGATCCTGAGGTGGTTCGAAGAACGAAAGATAGGGAAGATGGCGTTGCCTTTCCCTTGTCTTATTAGAAAGCTTTGCTGAAATGCTAGTATTCGAGGATACACCAATGATGTCCTCCGAAAAGCCCAAACTACTTCATATGCTAAATTGCTAAAGGCGCTAGCTCCAAGGAAAAGCACTAGCAAAGAGATGGAACCAGAACAAAAAGAAGAAAATATGGCTGGACCAACTGCAACTCAACTTGCAAGACCTAGTCAACCTCTAAGCACTGGTCCTAGCCAACAACAGGAAGCAGGGCCCAACACAAGCAGGATCAATAGCTACTGCAAGACTACAAACCATCGATGAGCCATCTTAGGGACATCATTGAGATGGTCAGTTGGGAAAGTTGTGATGACGCAAACCTCTTCCACGTCATTGACAATGCCATATAGCCCACTCTTTCTTTGAATGACACAAGGGGTGAAGTATCCATTCACATAGGAGGAGGGGAAAGTAGATGGTCACAACAGATCTCAAGAAACAAGACATCTTTTTAGGTGCAATTAGAGACTAGCGAAGGGGCCATTATGGTGGTCATGCAACACCAGGATGCCACAGGAGCTACAGAAGTGGTTACAGACCACATCAAAGAATCCTTCAACATATGTGTTGTGCCACCAGAAAATCTCACAAGAGCACAAGATGCTCAAAATTTGGCCAGAACTTCAATGACTCTTGGGGAACATGAGGATGCGCTTGATTGATTGCTCCAAATAGGGTAAGTAATGACATCCCTATTTGACATCCCTCAAGATGTTATGGTAATTTAGTCAGACCTCATTTCCACAAAGGGAAAGCTGGTCTTAACAGAAGTAAGGTCCAAGCATGCCAAATTAGAAGTGTAGAGATTACAGGAGCAACTCGTGGCCTTACAAGTAGCACAGGGGCACCCTCTGCAATTTTTTCTTGTAGACCAGCCAGATAATTTTAGAACTGAGTAACTAACCAAGCTAATAGTGGAGAAGAAAAAGGTGGTTGATAAAAGGAGAAGGCTAGCTTTAGATGCCTCTACAGCACAGGCATAGACTCATGTGCATATCAAGGCACTCAAAGCCTTACAAGAAGAAAATAAGTAGCTCGTTGAAGATAACCTTCAGTTGACCACTGTAAAAAAGCAAAAGAACGTTTTCAAGGAACACTTCCATCAATTGCAAGAAAAATTCATCTGGGTCAACTGAGACGTGACCCATTTAGCCAGAGAGAATCAAACCCTCTCGATGGAGGAGGTATGCGCAATTCATCAAAAATCAGCCATTGAGATAAGCACATGGAAAAATGAGGCTAAACAACATGAAAAGATAAAGAAGCACTTTCGAGATCAGGTGGGGATGTACAAACATATCCTTGAGAAGAAGATCCATATGGCCAAGGCCTAGATCAATGCTATCGATGCTCAACACACTGATTGGCAGGCCATATTCTACACATATGCCTTTGCCCACCAAGCAGAAGTTAAGAGATGGGACCTGCAGATTCAGGATTTGACGGAATACATGGATTTTGCCAATATGAGATATCCAACCTTTCCACGTTAACAGTAGGGCACCCAAGAATAGAGCTTGAGTAGTAGATAGCAACCACCCACATCAAATACGAAGCAGAATTTGCAAAATGCTAGAAGCTGTTGGAGAAACTAGAGGTTGAAAATTTTGAACTTGAGGTGGTGAAAGCCAACTACCAACACTAGAAAGGTGTCACAACGTACTTGGCTCAATAGCTATTAGATTTTCAGGAGTACAAGGACAAAGCCAGAACCTATGAGGAGGAACGATGGGTGTTCGTGGCTTGGTATGTCAAAGCCAATCAAATGATTTCGCAACTACCCTGTTTGTGGGAAGTGCTAACTCTATCAAACATTGGAACATTAGCATGGATGGCACAAGACCCTCAGACTGAAGAGGAGAAGCTCTAGACCATACTTCAATGTCATCAAGCCTCAAAACCTGGAGCACAAGACAAAGGGAAGGCACCAATGGAGGAGCCACCGCCACCTGGAACTACATGAGTTCCATCCATTTTTGTAGATGTAGAACATCATTTTTGTTGTGTCTTCATTTTTTTTCATTCCACACTATAGCATATTCCCATTTCCTCCCATCTAATAATCCCATACCTATCCACTGTGTAATCACTGTAACTCGAGGACGAGTTTTCATTCAGTCGTGAGGGTATGATGAGTCATCATTTAGGGCGACCGCGATATTGCGTACATGATATCGTAGCCGAAGTCACAATATCGCATACATGATATCACAGCCTGTCAACAGTTCTATAAATAAGAGGTGGATCTCCCTTGTTTTGCATCTAGTTTTTAGTCCCTTAGCTAAACTTTTGTAGTTTTCCCTTCTTAGACTTAGAATTATTTCCCAGTGTATGCCTGCAGTGTGGTGATTGTAATTGTACGACATCCTTTATCCAAGTGTGATGTACTTGGACATGCACATGACTATCAATAAAGATCAAGATTACATCATCATTGCAGCATTCACTTAGTTTAATTAATTAATTAATTAATTGTTATTTACTACTTTCTTAGTTAATCTCTCTTACCCTTATCTCCTAGTAACACGAAATGAGTACGACTTAATCACAAGCATTTAAGTCTAACTACTTGGTAACCCAGTAGCGTACCTAGGCCATGCACTTGGTAATCCCAGTGGTAGTCGTGCACGAGGTCCAAGATGTGTATGGATGATTAAGGAACGTATACTCATCGCACTTAAGCTAGTTTAGACTCTCTCATCCTCTCTCTCCTAGATTAGTTAATATTACTTTCCATTACCTTCAGGAGTAGCATTAGATTAGAAACCACATCATACACCTCACTCTGGACTAAATCATATGTGACAAGGCTAATACTAGTCTAGGTGGGAAGACAGCAACCTGCGACCTAAGGCTAACTGTCTAGATGCCACAACTAGTCTGTCTGCAGAGTTCAACCGGATCACGTGTGTAATGCTCGTATTCATATGGTTGAGTGTAGGGGAACCTCGCCACTCATCACTCATGATTCTTAAAATTTATAGTTTGTATTTAATGGCTTCAAATTTATTTAATCATTGAATTCCTCTATAAATTAAGTTAGAATTTAGGGTGAGAATTTATGATTTAACTTATGAGTGAAACTCATAAGTGTGGGATTTAATTGGGATTGAATTTAATCATTTGTTTATCATGATGATTTCATTGACTTTCAACCATTCCTCCATAGATATAACTCATATGTTGGTCATAGACAAGGTAGCATTGATACAATGAAGATAATCTAGAACTAAATTTTGGGTAGCTTGTCAATTTCGCACGATTGCTAGGAAGGTTGACAATGTCAATCTTCATCAATGGTTTTGTATGCTTTTACTATTTTTTTAGTTAGTTTTCTTTTATCTTTTGGATTGATAGTTATTCTTCACCAATAAGAGGCATACATTCTTTCTTTTATTTTTCTATTTTGGATTCTTAGCAATGGTTTCTTTTAGTGTTTTTCATGAAAGAAGAAAAATAAGAAAATTAAAATTGTGGAAAAAGCATAGGAGAATTTGCGAGAGTTAGCTTATTTAATCCATAAACCTACGGAAAGCTATAAGAAAAGTACCTTTAAAGCCATATTATAGGCATAGTAAAAACTATTTATAAGTTTGTAGCACTGATTGCTCATTAATGTGTTAAGAAAGGATGCACTTGTCAATTTTCATGGCATATAATAAGCAACCTAAAATCCCAACTCGAATACAGCCTCCTAGGAATACTAAAAGTAATTATAAATGTACTATAGAAACTAACTTAGAACATATTCTAGAAGAACATGAGAAATAAAGGCTTAGTCTAAAAGTGTATGAATTAGAAAGGAAAAAAGCAACTTCCATCAATATCCTTACAACTCTTGAAACTCTCGTAACTCCCATAAATAAAAGATTATTTAATTAGTAACAAAGAGAAATTAGAATTTCAGTTAACATAGTCAGGTAGGGAAATGCAAGAATTCATTCAAAATAATACATGGAGAAATGATGAGATGTTAGCTAGCCAACACATAAGTTTAACTAATGAGTTTAGGCTTTAGGATAGATTTTACAATCTCATATTATTGAAAAATCAAATAATGAGTAGACTAAATTTGAAACTCCAATAGAAATTTTTCAACCAAGTGAGCTAAAAACTCAGTTTTTATTTTTGGTAGCATTCAATCCACTCCTAGATACTTTAAATACAAAAATTGAGATAAAAAATCTAGTTATAGTTGCTATTTCTTTAGAAAAAAATCCTAACCTTACCAAAATATTAAGCCATATGACTACTTTAAAGGGTACTACTCAATTGAAAAGTACCTTAAATTTTCAAACTCCTCTCATCTTAGTAGCCACCTAAATTTCAATATCAAGTCCAATTCTGATTCTAACCATATGTACTTCTTTATTTACAGTTGGATCTCCTTCATATCATATATCTCTCATAAGCTCTCAAAGCTCAATTTCTCTTTCTTTTGGTAGTATGTGCTCTAATTTTCCTTTAGGACAATTATCTCAAAGTCAAACCTTAGGAGATTTGTTAAATCAAAGAACATCTACTATTCCTCAAGGATCATTAGTATTTCCCCTAGGAAGAAATGTAGAAGTTAATAAATTCCATTCACTACCCATCTTTAGGGGAACTAAAGATGAAGACCCAATAACTCATGTTAGAGAATTTGAATCTATGATAAACATGTTAGCACCTCAAGGAGAATATAGCACAAAAATGATAGCGTTTAAATCCACATGAAAGGATAAAGCTAATTTCTAACTCCAAATATTAAGAAGAAAGATAGGTTTATGGGACAAATTTAAGGTAGCATTTATCCAACACTTCCTCTCAAATTATAGGTTATATACCCTTAGGAAGAAACTAATGAAAATTATTTTGATAAATTTTAGTGATTCTATCTTAAAAACTAAAATCATGGATTTCTAGCACATCAATTAATTCAAATATTTATAGAAGGATTGTTACCATATTGTAGATAAAATGTAGACTTTCTTGTGGAGGAAACATTTTAAATGTTACACTGGAGAAAAGTTGAAGAAATATTGATTTCTTAGTAGATCAAAGTAAATGTTAGGAAAAAAATTGATTTCATGCAAGGTGTAACTCGTCATATTGTGCAACTAAATAAGAACATGAATAAATCAAATTAATTATGAAATAATATCTTTTTGCTTAGGAGGAAGTATGTAATCTATTTGGAAATAAGTAACATGACATCACAACTTGCCTAGACTTGGTATATTATAATGAAGAGGCTTAAGATTAAGTATGATCTTTTCAACAAATTAGAAATCAAATTCCTTCTTCATTTTAACCAAGATCATTCTATGAAAACCTAGCTATAATTCTTCATTTTTAGATTGTACCACTACATAACAAAGATGATTTCTCTTCATAACTAATGATGTGATTATTGTAACAAGACCCAAAAGGATAGGTTGTAATTAAGACCCAAAAGAGTGTGTTATAATAATGAACATGTCTTTTTAGGTGACCTTTGGAGGGTTTGACCAAAGGTATTTATACCTAGGCATTAGAGGTCGTATTAGCATGGAGTTTCAAACCTAGTAAAGGTGATTAACAAGTTCTAGGTGAAGTAGGATAGGAAGAGAACTAGCCATCCATTCTAGCCAGTTATAGGCCTAATCGTGGTGGTTATGTTGGATTTCCTCTAAGGGATAGATGCCAAAAGAACAAATTTCCAAGGAACTCTCAAAGCATGAACTAGATACATTATTCCACCTCAATAAAGCATTCTTTCCTTTTTTTTTCTTCTATATTTTTCCTATTATTTTCTTTATGCATAATTTCAAATGTTATATATGTTTAATGTTTTCACATTATCTTATTATGCATAATGTCCAATATGACATACATTTGATGTTTTTCACGATGTCTTGGAATGGGATGTCACACCAATACTAATCTCTCAAAATAATTACAAGCCATTTAGAAACCCTGGTAATGAGCAATTGGATCACTTAACCCAAAGTTTAACAACCTTTATTGAAGAAAATAGGTAGTTTGTAGCTAAAACTAGAAGATCATTTGAAGACCTAACCCAAAGTGACTTACCTTCCCAACTTGAACCCAACCCCACAAATTAAAGAAAATGTAAGTAATAACTAAAATTCATCACTACAAGTGGTAGAAAGACTATAGAGCCCAAACCTAATAAAAATGTTAGTTTTAAAGATCAAGTTGAGGAGGTACAGCTAGAATAATAGTTAGAAAAATTTCCTATATTAGATAAAGGGGTACATAGGGAATAGGTGGAGGAGGAGTTAAGAAGACAACCTTCAACACCTTTACATGTAAGTAAAAAAATAATTTCATCACTATTCTCTAAAAGATTATATGAAGATTTTTCCACTAAGTCATAGATTGAGAAAATGTTTAGAGAATTGTACTTGCATATTCCACTTGAGGAGGTTGTAAAGGATACTTAGATTTATGAAAAATATTTAAGGGAGTTGTACAAAAAGAAGAAAAGAAAAGAATCCTAGGAAAGTATATTTCATTGATAATTTATCTCAACTTATATATACTTATGAGATTTTAAAATATCAAGTCCTAGGAGTCCCAACTATTTCTATAAAAATCAATGACAAAAGTATCAAAAATTCCCTATTACATTTAGGTGCTAGAATTAACATTATGTCACATGTAATGGTTGAAACATTAGACATAGAAAATACTAGATAAGTAAATATGTTAATTTTCTTGGCTGATAAATCAATTGTTAAAGCTATAGCAATAGTTGAAAATTTAATAGTGGAAGTAGAGTAAGGAAAATATCCTATAGATTTTGTTGTATTAGAACTTAAGGATCTAGATTGTTTCCCTATTATTTTAGAAAGATGCTGATTAGCAATAGTTGATGCTATAATTAATGGTAGGTTACGGTAACTTCAATTAACCTTTATCAATCTCACATTTACACTTAATATATTTGATAAGACAAAGAAACATAGAATAAATTAAGATATTAAAGAATCTAGAATTCTTTATTCAATACCAAATTCTATCCACTACATAACAATAAAATCTCTTGGATCAAATTTTGAACTTAGGATTAGGAATTGTTAGGGATAATATTGAACTACTAACTAGAACCTCTCTAGAACTAAGTGAATTATTGAATATCCTTAAGTATATTTTTCTTAATTAGAATAAACCACTAATAATAAAATATCAATTGATCATTTATTAAGAAAAAAATTAATGAGTATATGTAAAAGAAAATCCAATGCATTTGCATGGAGTTATGAGGATCTTCATCATGGAATCTTACCTAACATATGCCAACATCACATATACCTTGAAGACAATGCTAAACTAGTTAGAATTCCACTTAGGAGAACCAACACAACCCTAAAGTAAATTATCAAAGATGAAATTTGCAAAATTTGCAAGAAAGGAATTATTTACCCAATAGTTGATAGTGAATGGGTGAGTCGCATTACAATGGTACCTTAAAAGGGAGGTAAATGGAGAGTATTTATGGAGTATAGGAAACTTAATCAAAGTACTAAAAAGGATCATTTTCCTTTACCTTATATAGACCAAATCTTAGAAAGGTTAGAAAGGCATGAATATTATTTCTTTTTAGTTAGGTTTATTGGCTACAATCAAATAGCTATTACCCTAGAATATTAGCATAAAATAACCTTTACTTGCCTATATAGTACCTTTGTATATAGAAGAATATCATCTACTCTTTTTTATATGCCCACTACCTTCCAAAGGACGATGATATCTCTTTTCCTTGACATGTTAGAGGAATACATAAAAGTATTTATGGATGATTTTTTTGTTATACAAAGATATTTATGAACAAATTTTAGAATGATTAGAGTAAAAATTTAAAATTAAGTTGGGAAAAAAGTCATTTAATGGTAACAAGAGGTGTAATTTAGGGACATGTAATCTCTAAAGAAGGAATTAAAATATATGTTAAAAAATTTAAGGTAATTTTTACATTACGAACTGATGGGATGCGATATTGCATGGGCCACAATGTTACGTACGTGATATCGCGTCTGCTGCAATATCGCATCCCCCGCAATATTGCATATGCGATATCGCAGTGCGCCGCCAAGTCTATAAATAAGAGGCTACTCTCCCTTGTTTCACATCTAGATCTAGACCCTTAGAAAAACTCTGGTAGTTTTACCTCTCCAGAGATAGAATAATTTCCATGTGCCCATAGTAGGAACTCCAAAGTGAACGGATCTTTATTCGAGAAAATATTGTACCTGAACACAAGTTTGTGTACGGCAATAAAGATGAACTGTTGGATAAACCTTGTAGTGCATGGAATAGGCTAAATATGACTTTACTTATCTTTATTTATTGTTTATCATTTAAATGCTTTATTAGCTAATTAAATCTCTCTCAACCCTTCTCCCATAGTTAAGTGCATTCAGTACGACCACTTCGAGCACGTGCGTTACCCTTAGTGATCCCAGTAACGAATAGTGTTTGGTAACCAAGGTTGCATTGGTTCAAGGTGTGAACGATAAGTAGGAATAGATGCAGATGCTAGGTTAATTAAGGCTTAGTTAGTTAGTTAAGGTTAGTTAATTAGTCTCTTCACCCTTCACCTCATTAGCATAGGAGATAAAACATAAAATCTATAAAAATACAACTGTGACAAATACAAGTATGGGAAGACAACGATTGATTAACCTTAAGTGTTCCATGAGGCGTGTAGGCACTTAGTCTATGGAATTTGACCAGATTGCATGTGTAACGCTCGTATTCGTATGGTTGAGTGTAGGGGTACCTCACCACTCACCATTGGCACCATTACCAGGGACTAAGTGTTTATGCGCTAAGTAGAACATAGGAAATCATCCACATCATTGGGAGCTTAAACAAACCCTTAGGGTTAATAATACAAAAAATAATATAATAAAAAATAGCACACCAAATTAAACTAAGATGTCTTCTTCTCATAAGAGCACTTCACCACCTAGGGATCATACAAGAAATAGTCGGTAGTCTAACATGCATAACTGAGATCCACCAGTTCCTCAACAGCATCGAGTGGTATATATTCATCCCGATGAGTATATACCCGATTTCACTTTTATCCTCCATCAGGATGAACAACTGCATTGGTGAGATTTGCAAGGTAACATTGTGTTACCTCCAGATCATGCAGTCCCCAACATGCTCCTCCGTGCTTTGGCACAGATTAACATGACACAACTATATGTTGAATATGTTGTAGGTGATTTCGACATAAGGGATTACCATCCTACAGAAGCACAATGTTTAAGGAACTTGGGTAAGGAGAGCCACCACACATTGTTGAAGGGCATAGAGGTCTTGCATGTCCTAAGAGAAATCAGAGATGGTGAACCCATTATAACAGATTCTCTATCGAATGATGTTCCCCCTCCTAACAATGGTGAGGAGGTGGGATATTAGAACTTATGCTCCATGATTCATAACCCTAGTTCTGATACCCATGAACACCAAGTGTTCACTGAGGGAACAAAAACACATGATAAGGATGGGCACTTGGATCGTCATCACGATCGGGGTCGTAGCCATCAAAGAAAAGGTAAGAAACATTGTCATGGCGATGGTTCTCCTCTTCTTTCCCTTCATCACATCACTCACCCTCTCCTTCCACATTAGGATGTAGCCATAAAGAGAACAATGGTGAGGATAAAGGTAAGTGAGATGAGAGACCTTGACGAGAGAGTCGAGAGAGAGGAGGAGGGCACTCCAGAGAATCAAGGCATGAAAGAAGGAAAAGTAGTAAACAACATAGGCATCATAGATGTCATGAGAGAGATGATCATGATGAACCCCTACTAGCAACCCAAAGTATGTTAGACATTATAGGGGCAATTAAAATACCTACAAGGCATCAAAAAGAGAGTCCGCTCAAGAGACTTGACATGAATAATATCCCCCAATTTGAGGGAGGATACAACGCTAATCCACAAAATCATTTACAGGAATTCCATGATGCCTGTGCCTTTTAGAATATAGAAAACGAGTGGAAGAGACTAAACTTGTTCCCTAGGACACTCATAAAAGAAGCAAAGAGTTGGTACCGATCCTTGGATCGGAAACCAATAGGAGGTGGAGTACAATGTTAGAAATATTCAATGATAAATATCAGATGTACTCCAGAGTATCCAATTTTCATAAACAGATCCAAGGATGGAAACATGATAATCATGAACCCTTGGATGCTACCATGGGCTAGTACTATGCATTACTACATTGTTACCTGGGCCATGGCTACGCACAACGGGATCAACTCCGCCACCTTGTAGATGGGCTAAGGTACAAAATTAGGAGAACCCTTGGGACATATGCTCAAGCAAGATTATCTGAACTTAGGTCTCATGAAATTCATAGGTTGTTGGAGCAAGTAGCTAAAGAAGAAGGGGAGTTATGGAATAGAGAAAGCAGGGAAGAATATAACTATGATCCTTCCCTACGAAAGAAGGGAGTGAGATTCTACGATGAAGAGGATGAGTCATCACTCGAAGAGTTGGTGAATAGAAAAACCTTGCCGCTTCAAAAGCTAACAATGGAAGTGTTGGCTAAGGTAGATGAAATATGGAGCTCCTTAGATAGTAAAATTAAAACTGTCTTGAAAATCATAGAGGAGTCTAAGGAGGAACAAAGTAGTGACCAAGACAAGAAAAAGTGGAGAGATGCAGGCCATGCATGTGACAAGGGTAAGGGAAAAATAACTATCACTGATGAGGTTGTGGATTCGTATATAGATAATGACGGTGGATGAGAGATCTACCAATATGACCATCCTAAGGGATGTTGTCCAATCATCTCACATATAGAAGAGTATGGGGTGTATGCACTCAACCCAAAACTTAACAGACAACAAGCACCCTGAAGGTTACCTTACCCCCAAGGTAACCCGAAGCAGTTCCACCAACCATTGACATACTATCCAAGTGGAACTCCACCACAACCCATTGGGCAACACCAACAGTGGAAACACCCACAATCATGGGGGATGCCACTGCCTAGACAACAATACCCTTACCGACAACCAAATCCATATGGTTATTACGTGCAACATCCAGTTTCTCCAAGTGACTCTATGGGTCATGCAACTCCACAACATCACTACCAGGTTCAGGAGTATTTTAGGACTCCTTCTCCTACAAGAGACACTCCACAGGCATACCATCCTCCAAATCCATCTGCCACTCTTACACCAGTAGTTCCACTACCACCTGCTCTTCAACTGTAGCAACGTAATGCTACGATAGCCGTAAATCTTCAACCCGCTACTAGTTCTGGAAACCATACAAAGAGAATACCTTTCTTCAGAACAAAAATTCCAAACAAGCCTCACAACCACAAGTGGTTGAGTCTATGCAAACTCCTCCAACAAATAAGGCTTCGAAGCTCCCTTCAAACCAACAAGAGAGCTCAACGCATATGGTTATGTTAACACATACCATTATCGACTGGATCAAGGTAGGCCACCTTCCTAGGAAACTCTCTGATTCTGTAAGTCCCTTAATCTACCTCCAAGTCACTAGGAACGAACCACATAAGGCTCTTATTAACTCAGGTTTTAGAGTCAACTTAATCTCATGAGAAATGTATCAAGTTTGGAACCTTCCCCAACTCAAGAAGAGCAATATTCAACTAGAGTTGGTTGACCAGTCCATCATCATTCCCTTGGGATTAGTGGAGGACATAGTTACCACTATGTGTGGTTGGTCATACCTAGCTGATTTCCTAGTGATAGAAGTTAACAGTAACAAAGGGGACTTCCCAATTATAATGGGAAGGGCATGGATGAGTATAGTAGACGCATGCCTAGGGATCTGATCTTTCCTTGGAAATATCTAAGGAAAATATTTATGAAAAGATCAAGAAGAAGAAAGTTCCATGCATCACATATAGTGACTCAGAGGGTGATGACATGGAGGAATGCTAAACATCTCCTACATGCAACTGGTGTGCCCAAGAAACACATATACAACGGTGCCTATATATAACAACCACACAAGAGAACACCTAGTGGTTGACAGCTGATCAAGAAAGTAGCCCACCAACATGCATGGAACAAACTGGGGAAACAACTCACGCCTACAACGAAGGCATAGATACATTGGAATATGAGCATCACCGACTTCCATCCCTTAATCTAAGAACATCAATGGGAAGAAGTTGGACACTTCTAAAAAATTTAAATAGGTGCTCATTATTTTGGATCTCTCCCTTTCAATTAATTCATGGGGGAGATGGCCACCTATGCTGATCATTTGAGGCCCTCAATTTTTTCACATTTTTTTACACATTTTTGTTTTACACGTTTTTGTTTTACACATTTTTATTTTACACATTTTTGTTTTACACATTTTTTCTTTGCACATTTTTTTACATCTTTTTGTTTTACACATTTTTGTTTTACATATTTTTGTTTTACATATTTCTTTTACTTTTCTTGTTTTTGTTTTACAACATCATTATATTTTTTCCTTTCTTTGTGTGTGTGTGTGTGTGTGTGTGTTATCCACCTTATCAAGTTTGTCATTAAATAAGTGTTCTTCATGATGGTATGAACTGTTTTTTATTGATTACTAATGTTTGGTTTTTACCTTTAATTTATGATGTTGATACTAAGGTATGGTTATTTTGATCTGATAGGCAACAAGTTCACTTCATCCATTCATCCACAAATTTCTATGGTCTCTCTTGGCTTGGAACTGTACAGTCCCTTACTTCAAAATAATAAGAACTATAATGAATCGGTGACTGGGCATTTCTCAAACTAAGGACTCAAGGATTGAAAATGGTGTGACTTCAAGGAAACTTGATGCATTTATGTAGGTCATTCTCTTGGGTGCTTGGATGTTTTCTTCTTGAGTCTTCTTACCGTTTCGACGTTACCCAATTATCGGGAAGCTGAGTGAATAAAAATAAAAATAAAAAGTTTTTGCATGATGTGGTTCTCATGAAAAACTCAAAAAAACAGTGAGAATTCAAAGCACACACATTAGACAAAATAATCATTTGGTCTACAAGCACTGGTTATGGAACTAAATAATCATGTTCCCTCTAACTAAGGCCCTTCTCACTTCCCATTCTCTCCTCCTTCCTTTCGTTGCAATGGTGGTGGCTCTTTGGAGAAGGCATTCTTGCTACTTCGAGAGGTTGGATTAGCTGAATGTATTAATGTGAAGTCACTGAATGTGTCTTGTTTGAGGCTAGATTTGGAACGGAATCTACGAAGTCACATTAATCATTGAATACACAAGGGAATGTACACCACCTTATTCTTGAGACTCCATTCCATTCTCTTTTATCCATCATTTTTCCTCCATTGTCCACCTCATTTCCAGTTGTATCATTAGTGTATATTTTGGTGGATCATTTTCTTTTTGGTAAATTCTTGTGGTTAAGAATTTAACTCTTATTCCAATTGACATTCCCAGAGCCTACGAACTCTTTGAATATGGGTTTGTTAGGGCATTAAGGGCATAAGCCTGCTTTGGGAAGGATCCACTGGCATTCCTATTTGGTGCATCAGTTTAATTTGTTCCCTTAACATTTTTGCAATCCACTCTATTTTGTCATTTCCATCTTCACATCCAATTCATCCACGTTACAATTTTTGCTTTTTCTCCACCTTTCTTGTTCCTTTTCTTTTTCTCCATTCTATTACTACCAGAGGTTCACTCTTAGTCATGGGGGTCCTGACCCAATTTTTTTGATTTTTCAATTTTCTCCTAACCCCTACACCTTTGGTAGTCACCAATATTATATCTCTAGATCCATATCAGCCATACCACAACTCAACCAATGGACATTTCACCGAAGCAAGGTATCAATTTCATTGAGATTCATTTACCCTTGCTAATATAAGATTGTGTTGTGGGTGCAAATGGCAATCATACAACAACGAATTGGATCTAGAGGGAACATTTGGAATGGATCAGTGTTGCAGCAGCTATGCAAGGAACGAGATGGATGGCGCTCTTACAGGTAGACAACGAAAGGCACAATCTTGGCATTGGTAGTAGTAGATTTCTTCTCTCTTCTCTCTTCTCTCTCAGTTGTCAAATAAGGCCTGATGTCAATTGTATAAGGTGTTCACTCTTGTTGTCATGAACACCAATTTTTTCTTGTCCAGTAATGATGATCCGTTCACATGTCATCCCATTAACTATTAGTTCCATCCAAGTCAATAATCCCATACCTTCCTGATATTTTGTAAGGAACTTGAGGACGAGTTTTTATTTAGTAATGGGGGTATGATGGGACACGATATCCCATGGGCCACAATATCACATACACGATATTGCGTACGCGATATCGCGGTGCGCCGCCAAATCTATAAATAAGAGGCGGCTCTCCCTTGTTTCACATCTAGATCTAGACCCTTAGCGAAACTCTGGTAGTTTTACCTATCCAGAGATAGAATAATTTCCATGTGCCCACAGTAGGAACTCCAAAGTGAACGAATCTTTATTCAAGAAAATATTGTACCTGAACACAAGTTTGTGTACGACAATAAAGACAAACTATTGGATAAACCTTGCAGTGCATGGAATAGGCTAAATAGGACTTTACTTATTTTTATTTATTGTTTATCATTTAAATGCTTTATTAGCTAATTAAATCTCTCTCAACCCTTCTCCCATAGTTAAGTGCATTCAGTACGACCACTTCGAGCACGTGCGTTACCCTTGGGGATCCCAGTAACGAATAGTGTTTGGTAACCAAGGTTGCATTGGTTCAAGGTGTGAATAGTAAGTGGGAATAGATGCTGATGCTAGGTTAATTAAGGCTTATTTAGTTAGTTAAAGTTAGTTAATTAGTCTCTTCACCCTTCACCTCATTAGCATAGGAGATAAAACATAAAAGCTATAAAAATCACATACCTCAAACTTACTTAACCATACAACCATGACAAATACAAGTAAGTCTGGGAAGACAACGATTGATTAACCTTAAGTGTTCCATGAGGTGTGTAGGCACTTAGTCTACTATAGGAATTCGATTGGATTGTGCGTGTAATGCTCGTATTCGTATGGTTGAGTGTAGGGGTACCTCGCCACTCATCACCAACCCCAACCAATTTAAGAACACATAGATTCTTCTTAGGTCATGTTGGATACTATAGGAGGTTTATTAAATATTTCTCAAAATTTGCTAAATATTTTTATAATATTTTATTATGTCTTTCACATGGACTAATGATTGTTAAGAAGCCTTCATAGAACTTAAGGAAAAGGTAACTTACACTTTGGTGCTTAATTCATCTAATTGGTATTTTCCTTTCAACTTAATGTTTGATGCTAGTGATATGGATATCAAAGTAGTTTTGGTTCAATATATAGAAAATAAGCCTACAAAAATTTTCTATGTTTCTAAAAGTTTGAATCAGGCTCAAGTAAATTACACAACTACAAAAAAAAACTTTAAGTAATTATGTATGCTCTAGGTAAATTCAAACATTACTTAATAGGATACAAAACTAGGTTATGCACTGATCACTTAGCCATAAATTTTCTAGCTGACAAAAAGATAGAAAAGGTTGGGATTATGAGGTGGTGTCTTCTTCTTCAAGAATTTAACCTTGAAATCCTATATAGGGGTATAGAAAATGTTGTGGCAAATAATCTTTCTAGAGTTGAAAATTTAGAAGAAAATGGAACAAGAGGATCATTTAGTAATAAATTCCTTAATGAACAACTCTTTCTAATAAAAAAGGATCCATGGTTTGCTGATATACAAACTAGTTAGCCACAATGAAAACCTCAACTTAATGAAGTCTGATGAGTGGCGAGGTACCCCTACACTCAACCATACGAAACGAGCGTACACGCGCGATCCGGTCGAACTCCGCAGACTAAATGCCTTAAC